>JAWZYV010014688.1:0-92791 GCA_038373885.1 Cheiracanthium punctorium | reverse complement strand
CCCCGCTACGCTTACTAACCTATGATAAAGAGTCCGTAAAACAGAATCAAAACCACAAGGAAAATCAAACATTAACTTAATCCACTCTATCACCAGCCACAAACAAACAACTATCGTCATTCAATTAGCACTGAATGAAAATCCCATACTTCAAAACACCCCCTGTTTCTCTTTGGTTACTAGTCTAAACAATCACCGGCTGGGTACTTCACTCCAGCTGAGCATCGCCCATGACGGCGCCAGAGCCAACGCCAAATCAATTTGTAAACAAAACATCAAAATGTAAACAGCACCGTATACGGAATATAGTCCCATCAAAGTTTATATTTCACTGGGGAAAGGGAATAAATGCATACCCAACAAAGGTACGTACACCTATTATTAAATTTAAAGTCACAACTCATGTTTTAAAGGCAAATCCAACTACCCAAAGAACTATCGCAAAATCTTTAAATATCTCTGTAGGAACTGTGAACAAAATTATAAAATCCAATTTAAAGTTAACGAAAGCAGAAAAACACGATTTTCATCGCCTAAAGCCGAAACATATTTCTCAGGTAAGACTATGTGTAGATTGTTGTATGAAAATTATTTGGTGGGTGAAAACTAGAAATATGTAGATATAATTGATGAAATTTGGATACATTTATCCGACTGCAATAGAAAAAGATCGATTTACTACCGCAAAAGAGGAGAAAAATACTTGACAAGTTGATTTAGAGAAAACAAGGAAAGTTTTTCTAAAGGTTTTATGGTTATTACTGGATTTTCTTATAATGGAAAACTTACAATAAGGAAAGCCATAAAAAATGTCAAAATTAATTCGGATTACTATCAGAAGTATGTTTTAACACCTATTTTTAAAGAAAAAATTCCATCCCTTTATCCAAACAATCTTCACTGTGTTAAGTTCCATACCTCTAAATCTACTGCTCTATTTTTTGATGAAATGAGAAATGAAACTGCAATCAAAGCTATTCCCTTGCATTCCACCCTAGTCCCCTTAAGTGTCTATTATGGATTACTGTGCATTTAGATGTTACAAAAATGTGTGAACACCCTCTGTATTTAATACAACGGCCAGTAAGATAGGTCATTTGAATGGCGCTTGCCATTTGCTAGGAATTAAAGCTGAGACGTTATGTTTTATATTAAACACCACCTCAGGCAGTGTGTTTTCATCAACCTCGAGCACATCATCTAGGCAGATATATAGCTGGTTTAAGTCTTGTACCCTTGTACATAACTCTAAAGTCAGTGTTTGGGCTATGTGTACCTCATATGCCCATGTAATAATCAGGGCCTGCTGACAACAGAAAATGGTGTGAATTTTCATAAGCTGACAGCAAATTTACTGTGCTCAGGGCTAAGTCTTATTACTTTTTCATAGTACATTGCACTAACTTTTAAAACTGAGAAATTTTTAAATTATATTTGGGTTAATCTCAAGGCATTTTCTGAAGTTGCCACAACTTATTTGCAACACTGTACGGTACTCTGAAATTATATGCATACATAACACATTAAATACATTACTTACACAAAAAATATTAACAGTTCTTCTATGGAGATGGGGATAACACATATTTTGTAAAGAAATGTAAGTTTAGTAGAAGCATAGATTATACTCTGTAAATTAAATCATTCTTATTATTTTTTAGTTGAATGGTGATTTGAGTTCAACAAAACACTAATTTATTTAGTTAATTACCATACTCAATAAATCAATTTGTGTGCTGTTTTTGCCCCCCCCAAAAAAAAATGTAATTTTTTATGGTATTGATCTGTGTGTTTTTTGTAAATGAATGGCAATTTTAAATTTATTTTATTCAACAATTATTATCCTCATTAATAAGGAATTAATTAGTTTTTAATCAATGATTACAATAAGAATTACCATGAACGCATGCTATAAAAAAGTTCGTCCTTAAAACGTTAGAATTTTTTAAGTGCTGTAGCACAAAACTTTTGTATAACATTATGCACATTTTTAAATGCTGGTTTTACTGCCATTCAGTTTAATAATAATAGCAATGTCAAATAACATAATGAAATTACCATTTATTAAGTATAATTTAATACTGGAACACATTATTTCCAAATTTCATTTTAGCAAGCTAGCATTTTTTTACAGTGCTCTGTGTTGTTTGTTTGTAAATGCTGTTGAAACTAGGCAAAGGCGACGTCTGGGTTCCCAGATTTAGTTTAACTCTACATTGCCAAGTCCTTCTGTCGCCAAGTTTACCCAGCATGCACTGCGGTCCGCTGTATGACCCCTGATTTCAAAATTCGCATCCACGACTGTGCACGATAGAAGGTAAATTATTTATTTAGAAATATGGAAGAAATTTTAAAGCTGTCCTCAAATAATTAAACTCTAATTGCAAAATTAGATATTGTTTCTAGTTAAGGATTGTGATATTTTTTCATGATTTTTAACTATATGGATAATTTGTCTCCAATGTAGTTTGAAGCTATGACTAGATAGGTTTATCCTTAGATTGACATGAATTTTAGTGCATGCTTTCTATGGATAGCACTTTCTGGTGTGGATTCTGTTATTAAATGTGCATATAAAATGCATAAGAATAAATCAATAGAAAACATGAAAGAATTGGTTTGTTAATTATTTTTTAAAAACATATTTTGATTAAAAAGTCAATTTATACATTGTTTACAGAACTAGTTTTGTATGAGTGGTCGGTTTATTAAAATAATAATAATAAATAAATAAAACAGGAAGTTTGTGATGTGTTAATGTATGATTACTTATTGTTGCTTATGCTAAAAAACTATAGAATCTACTTTTTTAAAATCACTAAACTTGGCTACCAGCCTTTTTATTCTTTTGCAGTATTCTAAATTAGGTATGGAGTGGAACTTAAATATCTTGAATAAATGTGTTTTTTCTATTAAACTGACACCCTCTTTCATTTCACCTTCTTATCTCAATTCTTTCTGTTGTTTCTTTGACTTCGTGAAATCAAGGTTATACTGTTGTTGTTCTCGTGTCCATGGACAGATGATTAAATGGTTAAACTGTACTTCGTTAAAATAAATCCTTATTCTTTTACCTAAAACTATTTCCACTCTGTTCTGCGTGGAGCTGATATTAGGATTAGAAATTATTATGAAGATTTTTAGATTTTTTGATACTTACGTATTATTGCAGTGGTCATTTCCAACAAAGTATTTTTTCATCAAATGTGCTGGAAACTGTTGCCAATCGTATTTGAAACCATTAATAATTTCATGTGATTGGCATTTATCTTGGCGAGAAATCGAAATCGCCTGTCTTGTTTGAGTGCCGGGATAATACGCCAGTAGCAATTTTTCTATGAATACTGTTCTTACCTGCTGTTTAGATTCAAGAACCTAAATCATTTTATGCAGTCAAATATGATGTTTTTTTTTTCTTTCAATTTTTTTGTAAATAACTTCTAAAGTAATTTAAATTGGCTGACTGACATCTGATTTTTTTAATATCTATCGCTTGCATGTAGTCTGGTTCCTGTGTAAATTATGTGAAAACATATTTTCAAGTAACACTGTAATTTACGATGTTGAAAAAAAAATCTCTTACATACAATCATCATGGAAGAATATAACTGTAAAACTCTATATACTACTCCTTTTATTATGATTGTTTTTTTTAATCAAATCATTGAACTAATAAATCTGATATGGACACCACATGACTTCCTTGTACCTCTATTAAACCTGAAATATTTTCGGGGCACTTCATCTAAACTTATTTCATTTGAAAGAGACAAAATACTGCAATTCTAAAGTTTACCGCCAAGCTGAGTTCAATTTTAAAGATTTGTTTCACTTAATTGGGCAATATTTTGACAAAAGCCAATAAGCTTGCGATAGCGAGATTTCAGTCACAGCTGTAACAGTTATTCATCACAGATTTTTAATGAAATGAAGGTATCTATAGACCCTTAATATATTTTAAGTCTTTTGGGTGACCCTGTAAATAAATTACTCAGTCCACAGCAATCAAAAGCACAGTTAGATGTTACAATAGTTCTAAATACAAAATTTCAACATTCTACGGCTAAAAGTTTTAGAGTCATGCAAAATGCATAGTTTTTTTTGGTGTTAAATTAGCGATATTTTGGCAAAACTCAACACGGTGGATGACAAATAACGAGATTCTGTGCATGGACCAAACAATGAACGACTACAGACATAATATATTGAAGACAGTGGCGTAGCCAGGGGAGGGGGGGGGTAATAAGGGATCACAACACACACACCCTGAAATTTTTGCAATACAAAATGTATATTCTTCACTCCCTCACCACACACATGTATACATATATGTGAGTTACAATAGTAACCCCTCCCATGAAAAATTTCTGGCTACGTCACTATTTGAAGATGTCTATAGACATTAATGTATTGGAATTCTGGTAGTTGCATATTATCCTGATAGACATTCGTGCCAAAATTATTTTTTCGGAAAATGTGCTGGCAAACTGTAGCCAATTGCAGGGGCGTAGCCAGAAATTTTTGATTGGGGGGGGGGGGAGTTACGACTACTAAAACTCATATATATGTATACGCGTGTGTGATAATGTAGTGAAGAATATACATTTTGTATGGCAAAAAATTCCCCATGGGGGGTTATGACCCCCATAACCCCCCCCCTTGGCTACGCCCCTGGCCAATTGTATTCGGAACCATCATGATTTCCTGCAACCTGGATTTATCAAAGCGAAAAATCGCTCATCTTGGCAGACTGCAAGGATACATGCAAGTACCAAAATTCTTTTGGGTGGTCCTGTAAATAAACTCTCCAGTAGATTGGAATAAAAAATCTAGGTGTACAACTAGATGTTACAACGATCTTATATATAAAATCTCAGCAATCTACGACTAATAGTTTTTGAGATATGCAAATTAAATATATACATATATATACCAAAAGTTGCCAAGTTTGGTGACTTTTAACGCAGTTTTTGAGGGAGGTGGCTGAACGTCACCGGACCATTATCCAACCATATGGTAAGATGTTATTCTGCTTGAAATGAATGAATGTTTCTAAAATTGCCATTGGCTGTAATTTGTTGGAATTTTTCTGAGTGCTCCTGTAGAACTGTAAATGATAAAGATACCATTTTTGATGGCAAGATTCATTTTGTAATCCTTAACAACATATATCATTTTTGATTTATTTGAAATAACTTAATATCTCTAAATTACACTTTAATGAATTTCTGCCCATAAAATATAATGTATGGATGTAGATGTTACAACAATCCTAAATATAAAATTTCAACATTGTACGACTCGTACTTTTTAAGATATGTGAGTTACCTACATACACACGTACGTACAGGCAGTGGCGGATCCAGAAATTCTCTTTTGGGAGGGGCTAAATTTTGATAAAAGCTTATTTCACCCAAAGAAAATATACAATAAAGCAAAATTTTAGTCTAAACAAATGTAAAAAGGATTTTTACATTTGTTTGGGAGGGGCTAAGTGATTAAAAAAGATCACTTTACATATTCAAAGTGCATAATGAAGCAGAATGTTACTCTCTAGCAATCTCTTTTGGGGGGGGGGTGAAGCCCCCAAGTCCCTCCCCTGAATCCGCTACTGCGTACAGGCGCCAGGAAACACTGATCAAAATGGTCTAGCTGTCAGTCAGAATGCTTGTACATGAATTTATATGAACATACATACATGTGTACAATGAGATGTCAAGCAAAAACTCAGTAAATTTAGAGGTAGTCAAAATCTGGATACCGAATTCTTTTTGCGATCACATTATTTCTTTGTACGTCATACAAGGAAGTAAAAATATTAGTGTTTATAAATTGTATAGACACACACACACGTACAGTGCCCCTAGAAAGTGATAACATGCTTTAATTCTTTATCTATTAAAGATAATTAGGCAGTGTGAATTGAATAAATGTTTAAAATAAGGTTAAAAAAAAAGACTATGTTAAGAGAAAATGCCTCTTGTTAATTTTCACAGAGTTACACTTTTTAAAATTTCTTAGAACTACCTTACAAAAAAATTCCTAGAAAATAAAATGTACCCCATGCACAAATGAGGTGATGTACAAAATTTCAGCCTTTCATCATATAACGTCTTAAGGGATATCTATAAACAAAGGTGACTGGGGTCTATACTTGAATTTGAATGTAAAATATTCTTTCATAATATCTGTATGACCCTTAAAATGTGATTGTGATTTTTTTCCTTTCAAGAGCTACTGAAAATTAGTTTAAGTCAGTACTTATTATCTTCATACCTTTGACACTTTTCAGGATATAATTATCAAATTTTGTCCATCACCTCATCAGAATATGGAGCACATTTTACCGATTGGAGATATTTTTGTATGCGGGTTATATACAAAAAGTGTATCTTTTTGGAAATTAATGAAAGAAATTTTTCAATGAGAAAACATTTAATTGCTCCAGGGCTAGCAGCAATTTCTGGCAAAAAAAGGTGCCGGAGCCTTAATATTCTTATGTTAATACTCAGTAGCGAACTGCAAACCCCTGTAATATGGGGTTGGTAGCACATTTAATTAAAATAACAATAATTTAAAGATTTTCCCATATAATAATTATTTCACAGAACAGTGATATAAAATTAAATAGTCGGAAATTAGCAGGAAGAAATATAAACATTATACAGAAAACACCCAAATTCTGGTGGTCTCAGGACTCTCAAATCTGGTCGAGGTGAAGCGAATATGATTTGTCGTGTCTGCTAAAATCAGTTTGTGCTTGAAAAGGGGAAAATTTATGAATTAATGTATACTAGTGTTGGGCTTCGGAGCAAAGTATTCATGAGTTTTGCCTAATATGTAAAAATTCACCCAGAAAAAAGAAATACAGGGTCAGAGTTCCAGCTTTTGATTTCTGTTCTGATTCTAACTTGAAACAAAATTCAAAAATGTAATTGTAGAATTGTTTAGTACAGTTTTATGAGCTAACATTGCGAAACATGTTTTCCATCTTATAATAAAAAGGCAGAAGCTTTATGGAATTATAAATTTACATTTTGCACTCATGTTTACTGTCAATTTAAATAATTATGCAACTAAGTAAAGAACACATTAATTGGTCTACGTCTTTAATTTAGTTGATTTATTGGATTATTTTTTTAATTCATATTCATACGTATTAGATTAATTACATGTACAAATATGTTATGCGATGCATATGTTACACTTCTTTATTAATGGGATAACTGGTCTTATTTTACAGGCATTTACATATTTAAAAGAACACTATGATAAATAATAACAAGCAGTACATTTATTTTTTATAAAAGAAAAAAAAACAATCTGAATATATCGTAATAGAAATTTAAATAAACACTTTTTTAATATAAATATTAATGGAATTTGATGTTTTCTAGGGCATACAGAATATCCGATGAATTATAATTCAAAAACAAAACTTTATTATTGCATAAATCTCACAACGTAAGAAAATTTCGCATGCACAACAATGATATTTGTAAACAAACAGTAATCCGAATGACCTGCCGAATCTTAAAATAAACATTGTGTTTATTCCCGTACATAATGTTGTCTTTCCGAACGCAGTACCAGCGGAAAAATTCGTTTGAAATATCATTAAAATATTATATGTTAAGCTTTTTAAAATATTAAACGCCACCTGGGACACAAAAGTCGAAGGTCTGATTAACAAATTCCATCCGTTACAATCATCCAAAAAATTAAATTTAATACTTTTTTTGAATGTTGAAAATCGGGTTTTTCCCATTGAAATACATTACGAGAACCCCAAGCTGTCACGCAAGACGGCGACCGATCGCAGAGAGGAGGGGTTCGTCGAAATGCTCTATTTCAATGGGGGTAGGTTGAGAGGTCGGTTGTTGGGAGGTAACTGTAACGGTACACTCCTTGCCACGCGGTAGCTCCCGGCTGTCAGTCTCGTGCTTTTTCGTTCACGCGCTCGCTGCTCGGGCGTCTCGCTCGGGCAGGAGACTTTGGATTTTTTAGTTTTCCCCGTCCAGGGACGGGTATTTTCCGGTTGGGCTAGCTGTCTCGCCTGGGGCTGTCGTCCGGTTTGTGACATCTTTCCTTTTTCTCTGAACAAGCTTACAGGTAAGCCTGTTTTCTTTTCTCTGTTCCGGGTCCGGGCAGCATAATAACTACCTTTACTCTCTGTTGGGAACGGGGGAACTTGAAGCCTTCTTATTGGCTGCTTTCTCAGAGCATCTTAAAATTTCAATATATGTGGTGGTGCCATCTATATTTTTATTGTTAAACTCATGACTGCCTCGCCTTAATTAAATTAACAGCATAAAAAACATCAGAATGATTTGTTTTGGTGTATATTTAATTTTTAAAAAAAATTCCTTCCATTTAACAGCATTCCTTTAAACATATTTTTCTTTAGTTAATTTGTTCTCTCTCTTAATCAGATACTCAAATGTTATGAATATTAAATACTACTAATTTTAAATGACAAAAATTGAACCCTGTTTTTCAAAGGAAATAAAGTTTAACAATGCCTACATATGTGTGACAAGAATATTCTAAGGATAGAGCATCTTCTCTTTTTTTTTTTTTTTTTTTTTTTTTTTTTTTTTTAATTATAGCAAAGAAAAGTACTAGGTATTACTATAAAATGAAATTCATTTTTCATTGTAAGAAAGATACAGTTACCTTTTAGAATGACAATATTTTTATCAAAAGAGTATTCTGAATGATAAATTCAACATAATAGGATATATAAGAGGATTTTGTTAAATTTTAAATTTGTTTGTTTGATTAAAGATTTTGTTAAGTGATAATATTTTAAAACCTCAAATATTAGAAAAGTAATTATAAATTGATACAAATGCATTTATAATATACTTTTCTTTAAAAAATATTTAGAAATTTAAATGTTTTTAGAAATTAGAAAAGTATTTTTTTAATGCTACTATATTCATAGAAAAATATGCGAAACAAAAAATTTCCTTGAACTGGTAAAGACACTTACCTATGTATTTAGAATACTCTAATATAAACAATAAATTTCTCATTCAATATTTATTGCTGTAGTTTTTGAGTATACACAATTCTCAGTTAATTCTCTATAAGGCATTTCTTAAAATTATTCACATATATAGACAGAGACATATTATAGAATAAAACTTTATTAGCTTATAAACTTTCATTTATTTCTTCCTAGTTTTACATGTACGGTCAATTTTATTAATTGAATCTTTTTCACTGATGAAACAAAAATTTTAATAGATAAAAATATTTTTCAATTTCAAGAATTATTTCATTATGTAACTTTTTCAACAAAACTATTAGTACTTAATAAAAGTTCTTAATTTTCCTCTTTCACAAAGCGTCCTTTTTTTTTTTTTTTTTTTTTTTTTTTTTTTTTTTTTTTTTTCCAAATGCTCCCAACTTTCTTATAATTGTTGAATATAAACCCCAGAACTTAGAAAGAGAAAGTAAATAACACAGAAATTCTTTTAATTTTATTTTCAGATTCAGACACGTTAAGATAGAAAGAATTATTTGGGGATGGTAGTATTCGAATAATTTTTCATGTGTATTCTTTTCCTTTAATATACAAAAATTATAAATTAAATTTTTGAGGTTACAATTGAATAATAAGAAATGCAAGAAATATGGAAAATAAGTAAAATTATATCTTTAATATATATGTATTGTACAAAAAATTACAATTTAATGCAGTTTTGCATTTGGTTGATTCCTTTTTATATTTACAGAAAGTGAATGTTTCCTTTTTTTTGCTGGGAAGTTTTTTTTCTGGAAAAACAGACATTGAAACAACTGATAAACTACATAGCTAATAAGAGCTAAGCTAATATAAGCTAATAAGATTATATCGAGCGCTGGGCTAAGAACAAGGTTAAAATAAAGAAGGAGCGGTAAGGCATCATGACGTCATGCATCAATCTGAGATAGCAGCCAATCAGAAGGCTTCAAGATCCCCCGTTTCCAGCAGAGAGTAAAGGTAGTTAATATGCGTCCGGGCAACTTAGCTCTCTTGTGTGCTCGGTTTCCGTCTTCAACGTGTAATCCTGTGGGTGCGGGGGAGGTGGTGCTATGGCACACTCCCAGTTTAACGTCTCTCCGTCTGCGTCCTCGGCTGAGGTAGGCATGGAATTGGATAATACTACCCCCACCTTTTTTCGAAAGGTTGTGGATACGTCGGAAGCTATTCAGAAAGCGGCCACAAATGGGGGCAACACATTTAACATTTTTATGTCTAGCGACGAATCTCAATCGTTTCCCAAGCGCGACTCGCGTGCCTTTCATGCCGAAATAAAAAAACAAAATAGCGTCACATGAACAAATAAAAAACGTAAGATATAACATAAATGGAACCATATTATTTCACACCACAGATGCTAATTGTGCTACAGAGCTGACGAACCTGCAAGAATTTTTGGGGATGAAAGTAAAATGCCGCGTAACTTGGCAGAATATTACCACCAGATTCCTAATATTTGACATTCCCACAGACATACCTCTAACCGACTTGATACAAGACTTAGAAATGGATAATGATATTGCTATTTTCGAAACACGCCGATTCCTTAAAAGGGGCAGCACGAAAGCCTATACTCCGGTCCTGGTGACCGTTCTGGGAACACGGATCCCACACGAAATCAAACTCTGGTTGACAATACAGAAAGTAACGATGTTCGTTGACAAACCACGACAATGTCGCCGCTGTAAGCGCTATGACCACGCAGAAGCGAGATGCAAACAGGAATCATTATGTACTAACTGTGGCTCCTCCCACGAAGGAATATGTCAGGCCCCACCCAAATGCTCCAATTGTGTAGAAGCCCACCGTTCCGATTACCTATAATGTCCAAGTAGACTAAAAGAAATAGAATTTTTAAAATTTAAGTGCACTAATTTCCTGACCTTTTCGGAGGCCCGCCGGCTAGCTCGACAGAAACAACCAACTTACGCGGCGGCTGCTGCCCCCGCCCCCCGCCAAGCCGATACAATAGAAACAATGAAAAAGGACTTTGATATTCGCACCAACAACATAATAAAATGTATGAATGAGATGCTCAAAACCCATATGGACCGTATTATGCTGGCAGTAAACACCTTAACGGTGATGCTGAGCCAGGCCGCTAAGTCCTCCTGGGGCTGCCCCCCCCAACCTGTCTTCCGAAAAAAAAACAGCGTCTGGATACTGAGGGTGGTCTTAAGCTCCCCCCGGCTAACCCGAAAAAAACCTAGCAGCTCTACCCGGTTTTTTTTCCTCTCGCCCTCCCCCCCTTTTCTCGCTCTGGTCTATGGCGCCGTTTCGTCCTCTGAGCATCGTGCAATGGAACTGCCGTAGCGTTTCCAACAAGGGAGATTTTCTTCGGCTCGACTTGTTCTCTGATGCTGACATCTGGGTTTTACAGGAAACATTTCTGAAACCTGCCTCTTCCTTTCTTCTGAGGTCAAAAACGGTTTACCGGTTGGACCGTGTGGATCGCCCAGCGGGCGGTCTTGTTGTAGCTGTCTCCTCCCATATTCCGTCGGCGCGGATCCCTAGTATCTCTTCGTCTGCAGATAACGAAATCCTGGGTGTGGCTCTTCATTTACCGCAATTTCCGCTCAACATCATAAATATTTACTCGCGGTACGGTCAGATTACCCCTGACCTCCGGTCGTTATGTGCCTCTCTTTCTGGCCAGACACTTATCCTAGGTGACTTTAATCTACACCACCCCTGGTGGGGCTCGCTGCACTTGTCTCCAGCCAGTGAGGAGTTTTGTCAGTGGCTATCCTTGAGCCCCTATTGCATCATGAACACGGCATCTCCGACCCACATCGCTCCGGGGGGGGGGACTCTCTCCTTAATAGACCTGTCGCTCTGCACTAGTAATCTCTTTGATCGTGCGTCGCTTACAGTCTCAGAGGACCCGTATGAAAGCGACCACTTCCCTGTCTGCATTCGTCTGGACGAAAGTCTTCCGGTGTCTGCCCCCAGGATGCTATATTCGTGGGGCCGCATTTGCAATAACATAAACATCGCGCTGGACAACGCTACAAGTGTCGACCTTCCACACTTCAGACTGCTCACCGAATCTAAAATGCAAGAACATCAGGTGAAAATCCCAAGTTTGCCAAAGGGCTTCCCCCCCTGGTGGAATACCCGGAGTGCTAACCTTTGAAAGCAAAAGAAATTCCTTCTCCGCAGGACTCGTTCCCAGCTCTCCACGGAACTCTAGTCGAAATACAAACGTACGGCAGCGAAACTCCGCTCCGTCATCAAGGAAGCTCGACGGATGTTTTGGGACCGTGCTTGCAGTGACTCCCGGGACGGCCGCTTTCTCTTCAAGATCTTTAGAAAATTTCAGCAGCGCCCTGCCTCGCTAGAATCTCATCTCATACTACGACAGAATGAACAGGACATCGTTTCTCCTCACTTACAAGCGGAGCTTTTTGCCAACTTCTTCAGCAGCTCAGCCTCCCATGAACCCCTCCCCGTGGACTACGGCGACCAGGAAGAGGACCCTATCAATCAACCTTTCACGTTACAGGAATTGAGGGACGCAATTAACCACATGAAAGTCACCACTCCAGGTGCGGATCGCATTTCGGCCAGACTCTTCAAGGGCCTGAATGATAAGTCCCTTCAGCTCATCTTAGACATCTTTAATACGATCTGGAGCTCCGGAAACATACCGGAGGATTGGCGCGCCTCTACCATACTCCCGATCTTGAAACCGGGGAAAGTCCCCTCTTCAGTTGAATCGTACCGCCCTATCGCCTGTAATGTGCAAAATCAACGAGCGGATCATCTCGCTCCGTCTTGCCCACTTCCTCCTTTCGAATAACGCGCTAGACTATCGTCACTTCAGCTTTCTGCCGTACCGGGACGGACAAACGGCGGTGACTCAGCTCCACCTAGCGATAAACCAGGCCCATGCCCGAAAAGAATTTTTCCTCGGCATCTCGCTGGACATACACGCCGCTTATGACTCAGTGTACATTGATGGGCTTATCTCAAAGTGCACTCGTCTCCAGCTCCGCGGACGTATCACCCGGTGGATTCACCAATTCCTACAAAACCGTTCAATACGGATATCTTGGAGAGTCTCTGTCTCAAGCGTTCGTCCTATGCTCAGAGGGATCCCTCAGGGGAGCGTGCTTTCGCCTATTCTTTTCACCATCTACATGTCCGACTTTTTTGAAGTCCTCGAACAGGGGGTGGAATGCCTTATATACGCGGACGACATTTTTCTCTACTGCTCGAACACCTCCCTGACCGTCTGTGAAACGAAGCTCCAACAAACACTATCCAGAATTTCGCAATGGTGCACATACTGGAAACTCTCGGTGCGCCCGGACAAATGCTGCGCTATCAATCTCTCCCGCGGGCGGGGCATCAGTGACAAAATATTTTCTATTAACGGTGGACTGGTTGAATGGTCGGATGTCTTAAAATTCCTAGGCTTCCATTTCTCGCGGAGTGGTGGTTCCCGCCCTCACTTGGCATACTTAAAAAAGAAGGCGCTTCAACGCATCAATGTCCTCAAAATCCTCTCCTCCCGCAGGTATGGCGCCCGGTCTGTCCACCTGCGTCACATCGCTCTGGCTACGATACGCAGCCTGCTGGACTACGGGGCCCCGGTATTGTACGGCCTTTGTCCCTCTCTGCTCAAATGCTTGGAAGTCTTCCAGACCTCAGCTCTCAGGGTGGCGTTAGGCCTCCCGCGGTGGGTCCCCAACCCTGTCTTACTGAAACACGCGGGATGTATGTCCATTAAAAGGAGAATTGATTTGCTCACCCACAGGTTTTGGGTGAAACACCTATCCCTTGGGCACTTGTCTCCCATGTGGCCTATCCTCTCCGCCCTCATTTCATCCCCTCCGGCTAGCCGCTTTCCGGTGCTACCTGGGCATGACACTACCTTCGCTCGCCTCAACAGCGATCCGCAACATCTCATCCCTGCGGTCCCTCCGCCCCCTCCGGGTGTGAACTCCTATTCCCTTCTCCTCAATGGGCTTCCCTTTCAAAGTAAGGACCTTTGCCCAGCGGCTGTCTCAGGCCTCTTTGCAGATTTTGCTGCCTCTTTGGATCCTTCCTCTGTGATCATTGCGACGGACGCGTCAAAATCCCCCTCGGTGACTGCAATCGGGGGATGCTCTTTGGCGGGCCACTTCCGCTACAAAATTCATAGCATCAATTCCCTTTTTTCCGCAGAAGCCCTGGCCCTCTGCACGGCGCTAGATGAGCTCATCATTATCGACAGAGCCACCCTAATCCTGACCGACAGCCTTTCTGTGCTCCAAGCGCTTCAAAAGTGCTCTCGCAAGTCTCCCCACATCATCCAACGGCTCCAACGAAAACTTTCCGTCATTGCTCGGATGATCCCTGCAATCCACCTTTGCTGGGTCCCGGGTCATCGTGGCATATCGCTCAATGAAAGGGCAGACTATCTTGCCGCCCGGATGAAATCTCTCTCGAATGGATCTGTCCCGAAGACATTCTCACTCCCCTACAGCAGGAAGCACTCTCTCAAGCCGCCCTCGACTTTGACAACACTCCCTATAAAAGCTCTCATGGTGATATCCCGTCGGTTACTCTCTCCGGCTCCTGGTTCAACAATCTTTACGCGGATGTCCTCTTCTCCCGTCTTGTGTGCCGAGTTATGATTACCCCCCCCCCCCCGTGCTCCTTTATAGATTTGGTCTCGACTCTACTTTCCTGTGTGATACCTGCAATCTGCCGGAGACTCCATCGACCATATCCTCTTCCATTGCACCAAGTACGCCAACAACCGCCACAAGCTCTATTCGGTCCTGGGCCTCCCGCCGTCTTTCGCGGGGCCTTTCTCGGTGTTTGTCTCGCAGGCTTTCTCATCTTGCCTCTCTCGCCGCGCGCTTATTCAGTTACTTGTTGCGGTCGACCGTTAATTGGCTCTCTGTTCTTCGCGCTTCTGGGTCTCTATAGCTAGAGATACTGAACTTCGTAAGAGATATGACACGGTCTTAGTGCGCATGCTCAGAAAATCATCCACGGCAGAAAAATCATCCAAACTATGGCAACCCGTTTTCCCTCAGTTGGCCGTTACTCGCGAAGCAGGCGAGTTTTATTTTTCGCTTTTTATTTCTACCCGTTAAAGGGTGCAAACTGAGCATGCATAATATCGTTGAATTATGGATGCAATGAGTACGGAGAAATAACTACAGTGCAGCAAATTAAAGTGCTGTCACATAACGATGTATTATTATTCCCTTACACTTTGTTTGTTTGTTTGTTTTAATTCACATTTGTAGTACATCATTCATAAAAACCTTACTTTCTATTAATATTGGTATTGGTTGATTTTTAAATATTGGAAAACTGGTTTTTTTCTTCAAGCATGCTTCCTATAATGTTGTTGTAGAAGTAAATTATGATTAAGTTCACATGAATAACTTCATTCTGTCAGTTTTAAATGTATACAAACACATATATTTGTGCTGAACAATTCTACTTTTCTTTCCTTCTAAATGTTGTTAACCTTTTACAGATCACATTGAGATCCAGGCATATTTTATATCAGTTTTTTTTTTTTTTTTTCACCTGTGATATTTCGTCTTCGAATGCGTTAGTTAAAGCACATAGTTATTTAAATGGGGGAAATTTTTTTTATACAATTTTCACCGTTTCCAATTGGGAGCATGGGTCATTTCTGACTATAATTTACATTGATTTCAAAAACTGAATATACTGATGGATAGTTTAAATGATCAGTGAAATATTAAGAATTAACAGAAGATTTATTTTTAAATTTAATATTTGGTAAGTTTTAATATTACTTCGTTAAAAAATCTAACTGGGTGAATTAACTGGGTTTTCTTTTTACGACAACCAGGAACGTGACTTCTTAAATTAAAAATAGCGTGAGTTAAAACTACCGTGTTTACTCGCGTAGTAGTCGCCCTTGCATTATAGTCGCAGCCCTGTTTGAAGCAGAAAAAATCTTCAAAATATTTTCCCTACATAAAAGTCGCAGCCACGTATTTCATCTTTGTGTTCATCTTTGTCATTTATGTCTGTAAAAATATTACTATAAAAAGAAAAATGCCTCTTTTTTGTGTGCAACAGACGAAAGGGCTATTTAACATATGGCATATAATCTAGTAATTTTATTATAATACCAGTAATGTTTTAACATTAGAGTGTAGAGTATTGTGTAGCGTATTTCCTCGCACAATAGTTTAATTTCTCCATGAAAAATTTCAAAAATAGTGCGACTATTACGCGAGTAAACACGGCATTCCATAAAATTTACGTCATATCAAAGTAAATTCGCAAAGAAACGAGATTAAAGTAAACTATTTCCTTCTGTCGAAACATGGAGGATTTAAATATTTAAATTGTGCATTTACGGGGAAGAAACGAAGTTGAAAGTATTAGGTATTATTAGTAGATTTGTTGCGATAATATGGGTTAAAGCACAATATGCCGTCAGAATATACAGAAAGGGGCACGTGATCCTAATTTTGCGTCAAGATCTTTTTATTTTCAATATTTCTTTGGAAATTCAAAAGGAACCATCGATAGAAAAAAAATCCCCCCAAATCTTTCATGTGCCTCCCCCCCTCCAAAAAAAAAGAAAATATCGTTAAAATCAGTCACACTACACCAAAAGACCATTACAAGTACAAAAAGCAAAAATTGAAAAGTAAATAGTATATATTCAATTGCACCTCAATAACACGTACATTTTTGAACAGCTGAATAACTTCTGCATAGAGCGCTTAAAAAAACTCATGCCAGTAAATATTTTTCAGAGACTGGTATCTAGTGAGCTACGATTTCAGAAAAATATTGCTTTATCTAAATATTTATAACTGAAACTGAAACTGAAACATTTTGACTCAAAGTGAAAAACTCAGATGAAACGCGCCGAGTAAAAGGGAGCCAACAGCAGTTTGGCGTCTGTATTCTTTCGCCAAATGTAGTCCGGCGCAATCATGGAAAAAAGTACAGAATACAAAGCTTTTGAAGGATTTTTTAATTAATTTAAAGCATGATATGCGCACATATAACATAAATAAATATTAAAACAATATTATTGTAAAGTTCAAACAAGGAAAGTGTAAGATAAGACTTAAAATTCAAGCTTCCGATGACAGCTCGAAAGCGAAACTACGTAAATAATCGCTTCAAAATACTACTTAATTTCGGATTTCTAGTTAAAAAGTGATTTTTATGCATTAAGTAAGTATTTTAGATTAGGAAAATCAAAAGAAAAAACATAAGACTCATTATTTAATGCTTAGATATAGCAGTTTTTCCGAAGTCACTCCGTTCCACAATGCTAACTCTACGGAAGATTTTCATCCATAGCCCGCGGCGGCTGATTCTCCGCTTCAGCCAATCAGAAATTATTTCACTCGTGTCGGGTCTCTGACGGAGTATAGGGTCTCTATCTATAGCTAGTCCTACATCTGGATCATTCGGGACGACAGCCCCAGTCCTGGCAAAGGTCCCAAAAACCCCGCTATCAAACTATTCAATGGGAAAAACCCGATTTTCAACATTCAAAAAAAAGTATTAAATTTAATTTTTTGGATGATTGTAATGGATGGAATTTGTTCATCAGACCTTCGACTTTTGTGTCCCAGGTGGCGTTTAATATTTTAAAAAGCTTAACATATAATATTTTAATGATATTTCAAGCGACTTTTTCCGCTGGTACTGCGTTCGGAAAGACAACATTATGTACGGGAATGAACACAATGTTTGTTTTAAGATTCGGCAGGTTATTCGGATTACTGTTTGTTTACAAATATCATTGTTGTGCATGCGAAATTTTCTTACGTTGTGAAATTTATGCAAGAATAAAGTTTTGTTTTTGAATTATAATTCATCGGATATTCCGTATGCCCTAGAAAACATCAAATTCCATTAATATTTATATTAAAGAAGTGTTTATTTAAATTCCTATTACGATATATTCAGATTAGTTTTTTTTATAAAAAATAAATGTACTGCTTGTTATTATTTATCATAGTGTTCTTTTAAATATGTAAATGCCTGTAAAATAAGACCAGTTATGCCATTAATAAAAAAGTGTAACATATGCATCGCATAACATATTTGTACATGTAATTAATCTAATATGTATGAATATGAATTTAAAAAAAATAATCCAATAAATCAACTAAATTAAAGACGTAGACCAATTAATGTAATCTTTACTTAGTTGCATAATTATTTAAATTGACAGTAAACATGAGTGCAAAATGTAAATTTATAATTCCATAAAGCTTCTGCCTTTTTATTATAAGATGGAAAACATTTCGGTTTCGCAATGTTAGCCCATAAAACTGTACTAAACAATTCTACAATTACATTTTTGAATTTTGTTTCAAGTTACAATCAGAATAGAAATCAAAAGCTGGAACTCTTTTTACATATTAGGCAAAACCCAGCAAAGCTCATGAATACTTTGCTCCGAAGCCCAACACTAGTATACATTAATTCATAAATTTTCCCCTTTTCAAGCACAAACTGATTTTAGCAGACATGACAAATCATATTCGTTTCACCTCGGCCAGATTTGAGAGTCCTGAGACCACCAGAATTTGGGTGTTTTCTGTATGTTTATATTTCTTCCTGCTAAATTCCGACTATTTAATTTTATATCACTGTTCTGTGAAATAATTATTATATGGGAAAATCTTTAAATTATCGTTATTTTAATTAAATGTGCTACCAACCCCATATTGCAGGGGTTTGCAGTTCGCTACTGAGTATTAACATAAGAATATTAAGGCTCCGGCACCTTTTTTTGCTAGAAATTGCCGCTAGCCCTGGAGCAATTAAATGTTTTCTCATTGAAAAATTTCTTTCATTAATTTCCTAAAAGTTACACTTTTTGTATATAACCCGCATGCAAAAATATCCCCAATCGGTAAAATGTGCTCCATATTCTGATGAGGTGATGGACAAAATTTGAGAATTATATCCTGAAAAGTGTCAAAGGTATGAAGATAATGAGTACTGACTTAAACTAATTTTCAGTAGCTCTTGAAAGGAAAAAAATCACAATCACATTTTAAGGGTCATACAGATATTATGAAAGAATATTTTACATTCAAATTCAAGTATAGACTCCAGTCACCTTTGTTTATAGATATCCCTTAAGACGTTATATGATGAAAGGCTGAAATTTTGTACATCACCTCATTTGTGCATGGGGTACATTTTATTTTCTAGGAATTTTTTTGTAAGGTAGTTCTAAGAAATTTTAAAAAGTGTAACTCTGTGAAAATTAACAAGAGGAATTTTCTCTTAACATATTCTTTTATTTTTAACCTTATTTTAAACATTTATTCAATTCACACTGCCTAATTATCTTTAATAGATAAAGAATTAAAGCATGTTATCACTTTCTAAGGGCAATGGACGCGTGTATGTGTCTATACAATTTGTAAAAACTAATATTTTTACTTCCTTGTATGACGTACAAAGAAATAATGTGATCGCAAAAAGAATTTGGTATCCAGATTTTGACTACCTCTAAATTTACTGAGTTTTTGCTTGACATCTCATTGTACACATGTATGTATGTTCATATAAATTCATGTACAAGCATTCTGACTGACAGCTAGACCATTTTGATCAGTGTTTCCTGGCGCCTGTACGTACGTGTGTATGTAGGTAACTCACATATCTTAAAAAGTATGAGTCGTACAATGTTGAAATTTTATATTTAGGATTGTTGTAACATCTACATCCATACATTATGCGTTATGGGCAGAAATTCATTAAAGTGTAATTTAGAGATATTAAGTTATTTCAAATGAATCAAAAGTGATATATGCTGTTAAGGATTACAAAATGAATCTTGCCATCAAAAATGGTATCTTTATCATTTAGAGTTCTACAGGAGCACTCAGAAAAATTCCAACAAATTCCAGCCAATGGCAGTTTTAGAAACATTCATTCACTTTAAGCAGAATAACATCTTACCATATGGTTGGATAATGGTCCGGTGACGTTCAGCCACCTCCCTCAAAAACTGCATTAAAAGTCACCAAACATGGCAACTTTTGGTGTATATATGTATATATTTAATTTGCATATCTCAAAAACTATTAGTCGTAGATTGCTGAGATTTTATATATAAGATTGTTGTAACATCTAGTTGTACACCTAGATTTTTTATTCCAATCTACTGGAGAGTTTATTTACAGGACCACCCAAAAGAATTTTGGTACGTGCATGTATCCTTGCAGTCTGCCAAGACGAGTGATTTTTCGCTTTGATAAATCCAGGTTGCATGAAATCATGATGGTTCCGAATACAATTGGCTACAGTTTGCCCGCACATTTTCCGAAAAAATAATATGGCACGAATGTCTATCAGGATAATATGCAACTACCAGAATTCCAATACATTAATGTCTATAGACATCTTCAAATAGTGGCGTAGCCAGAAATTTTTCATGGGAGGGGTTGTAACTCACATATATGTATACATGTGTGTGGTGAGGGAGTGAAGAATATACATTTTGTATTGCAAAAATTTCAGGGTGTGTGTGTGTTGTGATCCCTTATCCCCCCCCCCCCCGGCTACGCCACTACCTTCAATATATTATGTCTGTAGTCATTCATTGTTTGGTCCATGCACAGAATCTCGCTATTTGTCATCCACCGTGTTTATCATCCAAAATATCGCTAATTTAACACCAAAAATAATTATGCATTTTGCATGACTCTAAATCTTTTAACTGTAGAATGTTGAAATTTTGTATTTAAAACTATTGTAACATCTAACTGTGCTTTTGATTGCTGTGGACTGAGTAATTTATTTACAGGGTCACCCAAAAGACTTAAAATATATTAAGGGTCTATAGATACCTTCATTTCATTAAAAATCTGTGATGAATAACTGTTTCAGCTGTGACTGAAATCTCGCTATTGCAAGCTTATTGGCTTTTGTAAAAATATTGCCCAATTAAGTGAAACAAATCTTTAAAATTGAACTCAGCTTGGCGGTAAACTTTAGAATTGCAGTATTTTGTCTCTTTCAAATGAAATAAGTTTAGATGAAGTGCCCCTAGTATATAGATTTTTACAGTTATATTCTTCCATGATGATTGTATATAAGAGAATTTTTTTTCAACATCGTAAATTACAGTGTTACTTGAAAATATGTTTTCACATAATTTACACAGGAACCAGACTACATGCAAGCGATAGATATTTAAAAAAATCAGATGTCAGTCAGCCAATTTAAATTACTTTAGAAGTTATTTACAAAAAAATTGAAAGAAAAAAAACATCATATTTGACTGCATAAAATGATTTAGGTTCTTGAATCTAAACAGCAGGTAAGAACAGTATTCATAGAAAAATTGCTACTGGCGTATTATCCCGGCACTCGAATACGATTGGCAACAGTTTCCAGCACATTTGATGAAAAAATACTTTGTCGGAAATGACCACCGGGATAATACGTAAGTATCTAAAAATTTTCAGAATAATTTCTGATCCTAATATCAGCTCCACGCAGAACAGAGTGGAAATAGTTTTAGGTAAAAGAATAAGTATTTATTTTAACGAAGTACAGTTTAACCATTTAATCATCTGTCCATGGACACGAGAACAACAACAGTATAACCTTGATTTCACGAAGTCAAAGAAACAACAGAAAGAATTGAGATAAGAAGGTGAAATAAAAGAGGGTGTCAGTTTAATAGAAAAAACACATTTATTAAAGATATTTAAGTTCCACTCCATACCTAATTCAGAATACTGCAAAAGAATAAAAAGGCTGGTAGCCAAGTTTAGTGATTTTGAAAAAGTAGATTCTACAGTGTTTTTTTTAGCATAAGCAACAATAAGTAATCATACATTAGCACATCACATGCCAGTTTCAACATAAGAAACTTCCTGTTTTATTTATTTATTATTTTTTTTATAAACCAACCACTGGTACAAAACTAGTTCTGTAAACAATGTATAAATTGACTTTTTAATCAAAATATATTTTTAAAAAATAATTAACAAACCAATTCTTTCATGTTTTTTATTGATTTATTCTAATGCATTTTATATGCACATTTAATAACATAAACCACACCAGAAAGTGTTATCCACAGAAAGCATGCACTAAAATTCATGTCAATCTAAGGATAAACCTATCTAGTCATACTCATAGCTTCAAATTACATTGGAGACAAATTATCTATATATTTAAAAATCATGAAAAAATATCACAATCCTAAACTAGAAACAATATCTAATTTTGCAATTAGAGTTTAATTAGTGACTGACAGCTTTGAAATTTCTTCCATATTTCTAAATAAATAATGTACATTCTTTCGTGCACAGTCGTGGATTGCTGTCTAAACTGAAACGCCTGTTGCTTGCTATTCTGCAGTTTGTTTACATTAATGATGGGTAGTTCATGAACGAACTAGTTCATTGAATTAGTTCACTACAATGAACTAAAGAACTAAATAGTTCAACTAAATGAACTATAGTTCGTTCAAATGAACTATTTAGTTCATTGAACTATCTAGTTCATTTTGAACTAGAAAGTTCATTTTGAACTAGATAGTTCGTATTGAACTATTTAGTTCATTTTGAACTGGCCGTTAGTTCTTCTGAGCCGTTAGATGGACAGCCGCGCGATGGGACTCGAACCCGGGACCTTCACACTTCTGCCGTCTACCATTTTCAGTGAGATAAACACCGTGCCATGGATGTGTGCACATTTATTGGGGACTGCGCATTTTATCTGAACTTTACATTTCATATTCTGATTTTAATTAACTAGCATCTGGCGAGGGCAGATTATAATGGCATTATGTATTATGTGGCTTCACAATGAATACTAAAACATGATCAAAATCGGAAGTAGAAATTTTTAAAAAATACAAGAAACTTTCATAAATTGAGTATTTTTACTTTGGTTAAATTAGTTTTTTTTAAATTTAATGGTAAATGATTTGGTGGGCCAGTGGCGTACCCAGAATATCTATTTGGGGGTGCATATTGTCGTTACTACGAAAAAAGTACTGCATTACTGGGTAAAATCAGGAAAATATGATATTGTGAGTGCCTATATATAAGGGTAGGTAGGGGGGGGTCAAGTTTTCCCTCCCCCTTATCACAGCTATCGATTGCATAACATACGGAAATCTTTCACATTAATTAAGATCTGAAGTGTTTGAAAACTCAAAATAAGCCCCCGCCCCCCCCCCAAAAAAAAAAAACGTTCGCTAATGTCTGTTTAAGATGTAAAATATTACAGCGTTCAAAAATTTATTACTGCTAATTGAAACTGTTTTTAATGTATACTTTCCTGCTTCAAATTGACGTTTGGATTTTTTTTTTCCACCACAGTTAAAATAACTTAAAAGTGACTACTGTTTCGCTTTACTCATTCTCGGATCAAAAAGTTAAATAAAAAATAAGCAAATTTATAGCCATGACCTTAATAATCCGAGTAAAAGAAATAGTTTGACCGATATTTCCTGACGTCTCACAGTGGAGTATTCGTACCAAAATCCTGGCCAAAAAGCAAAAATTTTAAATTTGTTTAAAAACAGTAATATATATGTTTTTGGATAGCCTAGTAACTGATGCATCATGAAATGCCTGTTTCTCGACCATAATTCATATCCAAAAGATGCAGCACTCGGTTTAAAAGCAAGTTTCTTCATTTACGGCAAGAGATTTCAGCGTTTTCTATTACTTCGTCGTGCATATTTTACGGGCTCTTTAAATTAATTTACTGATTTGAAACTTAGTATAATTGTAGCAAAATATATGCATTTTAATTATATGTATCTATTAGATTTAAAAAATAATATGACTTTATTAAAAAAAATTGTAAACTTTTTTTTCCTAATTTTTTTTCAAAAATCCACATTTTAAAAAGCTTTTTGAAGGGGTGTCGCGGCTTGTCGCGCCTAATTTCAACTATAATCGTAATTATTACAGTATTGAGTGTCTATTCCAAGAAAAAGATGTTCCCCCAATATCCACCATTTTTATAAAAAAAATTATTTCTATAGCGCCGTTTTTATTTTTTCGATAATTTTTTGACGGGTGATCGCAAAACAAACAAACACGCTTGTATTTCTCATAAACTATAAATTATGTGCAAGTGTTTGGATAAAGGTATATAAAGTTTCATTTCAGTTAAGATTTAACATCAGTATTTTAAATTCAGTATGTAATTTATTTTTCTGATGTAAATTGGTTATAAGAAGAAAATTTCTACTTATTCCAATATTGCCCTTACTTAATCCTGTCAATAGTCCTATCTATTTACAGCTTAGTTTTCCATTTATGTCGTAAATTGTGTTCAAAGCAAAAACTCCCCAATTTTGGTTCTCAAAGGATGACAACTGTGACTTCGGGTCATGGAAGTGTGAGTGCGTAAACAGAAACACGTGCTACCTCTTTAAGTCATTTTGAAGTGCTGGCTTGAAATAAATTACTTTCTTCTCGAGCTTGGAATGAGATTTTATGGGTTTGCAAAGGTTGGGGGCTTCTTTTAAGCAGTGCCCTTATATGATCTGCTCTAGATAAAGGCCAATGAAAAAGAGCAAGCCTTATAGCAGTGAGACCCTATAACTTCTTCCAGAGGGACCCGATGGTGGTCTTTCTTTCTCTCTCTCTCTCTCTCTCTCTCAAAAAAAAAAAAAAAAAAAAAAAAAGGAGAAGAAAAAGAAAGTGATTCTGAGTGAAGACGAATATCAGAGTTCAAAAGAATCGGAATGAAAAAGTTAATCTTCAGGAGCCATTAGAAAACTAAGATCCCTATAGTAACTACATTTAGAAAAGTGAAAAATCTGAAAACTTTTATGATAAAAATTGATTTATAGATAAGTAGTATTATATTTATAAGTATTATTATAAGTAAAAAGTATTACATTTATATATTTTTATTGTGGTTAAGGCAGCGTTTCTCAACCTGTGGGGCGCGCTCCCCAAGGGGGCGCAGAGCGTTTCCAGGGGAGGCACGAGAAAAACCAAAGAGCAAGTAATGATGCACGATTTTAAAAAATCGCCAAATTTATTCTCATTTTTACTCAAAAATATATCCATTTTCGCTTAAAATGTTCATTCAAACTTTACTGATAACATTATTTTGTAGAAAATTCGACTAAATGTACATTGTTAAAGATTAAAAAACTGAATGTATTATGAACAATGTGAAGGGGGGGTGCTACCGTAAGTTAGCCTTTGTTGGGGGGGGGGCGAAGTTAAAAGGTTGAGAACCGCTGGGTTAAGGCACGGCTATTTTTCCTTATGGGAAGGTTGCCTTGGCGGAGTGCTTTTTAAGAGGCTCTAATGCGTATTCACGTGACATCTGGAGAAAATCGCCCAAAACTCCAGACCGTTAGATCGACAGCCGCGTGGTATTACATTTATAAGTGGTATTATACAAAAGCAGTACTTCCCAGTAAGGGACACTCCCCGGACAAGACATTTGTTAGAAACCAACTTCGAGTCGTTTAGCGATATATCGCCAAATTTGGCGACAACACGCTTTTTTATATAATTTAAGAAGTATATAATACTTAAAAGTAAGTCAAAAGTCAACAGTAATGATTTTAACGTTAAAACACATGAAAAATATTTTTGGCCAGGATTTTGACACAAATACTCCACTGTGCGTCTGTCCGTTTATGAATACGGAATCAGAGAGTATCACTACTGTTCGGAGAGGGGGCATCTTCCATAGATATTCTATAAGAATGCACCCCTCTTTTCTCTCCTCCGTCTACAAATGCTGAGCACTGGACCCATAAACACAAAAGCACATCTTTAGAGTGATTACAGACTTTCTATTCTTTTTTCAGGCATTCCTTTAGCTAGAATCATGCATTCTCTTTCCTGATGGGGGGGGGGGGGATGAGCATGAAAAAATTCATCTTTTCTCTCACCATTTCAAATATCTCTCATTATTCATCATTTCTAATTTGAGAATAAATCTTGGGGGGTGCATATGTCCCTTTGTTAACCCCTCTGGGTACGCCACTGTGGTGGGCTCAGCCCCAACTCACAATTTCTTAAGGAGGCTCAAGCCCCATGGACTCATATAACTCGACGCCTGTGCATTAAATAACAGTTTCGAGTAACAGTAATAAATTTTTGAAACTGCTATATTTTACATCTTAAGTGGACATTATTTGAACCGTCTTTATTTTTCTTTTGTGTGTGTGTGTGTGGAGGGGGGGGGGGGAGGGGGAGTCATCTTAAGTTATCAAACACCTCAGAACTTAATTCATTTGAAAGATTTCAGTTTGTTATAAAATTTTTCACAATACCGATACCCTACCCATAACCTCCGACTTCCCCTAGCATATTCTTTAGATTAATGCCTAGATTTAGATTTTACCTAGTACTACAATGCTCCTTATAGTAATGACGATACGCACCCTCAAAATGAATTTCTGGGTACGCCACTGCTACGTCAAAAAACACTCCGATACAAGAAAAAAGCTCTCCCGATCCCGACAAATCAGAGAAACCATGCATCAGCCGTGCTCCGCACAGTGGCGTAGCAAGGCGGGGGCGGTCCGCCCTGGGTGTCACCTTCAATGGGGTGACATCCGATGGCTTGTACAGCAAAAATTTCAAATATATCGCATGTATGGGGCAAAAATGCTCGTATGGGGGGTGACACCACTTCTATCCGCCCCGGGTGTCACCCATTGTAGCTACGCTACTGGCTCCGCGCGTGGTTTCCGTACCTGAAATTGATCTAAACTATTTCCAGTACGGAGACCACCGGAAATAGTTCTGTACTATTTCCGGTAATGAACTAGATAGTTCAATATGAACTATATAGTTTATCCCAAATTGCATAGTTCATTGAACTATTTAGTTTATTGAACTACTTAGTTCATTTTGAACTACATAGTTCATTTTGAAATACATAATTCATTTTGAACTAGATAGTTCATTACGAACTACGTAGTTCATATAGTTCATTATTAAATCTCCAGAGTTCATATGAACTATTTGGAAGAACTAGTTCATGGCGTGAACTAGTTCGTTCAGAACTAGTTCACTAAAATGAACTAGATTGCCCATCACTAGTTTACATTCTTCACAGTGGGGCTGCGTTCGTAATCCGAAAACCCAATGAACCTCCTCAGATTACACGTAGTTAATACGGATTACTGAGATTGCTAAATAATACATTTAGGTAAAGAAATAACATGCGCAGAACGATGCGCGAAGCTGTCACTCAGCTGACGTCAGAGATACGTCACGTCGAAATGCTCTATACTGACTTACAGGCAGATTCAGTTGTAACACTTACCCCCGAAATCGGGCGTAACTTTAAGACACTGGCGTAAGTCGTATTCACATGTAACATTTAAGTCCAAAGACGAGCGCGAGCGGGTCGTAGATTTAACTCAGCTCGGAAGCTAGCTTAAATCAGTTTACGCCGGACTTAAGGCGACATTCGCAAAAAATCCCTGCTCAGATGGGAAACGAGCGACCTCTGGTGAGCGAAGCGGCCCCCTGCAGAGTGGGCGTAAGGATAAAAGGGGTTTCTTAGAGGGGGGAAGTTTTGACACTTTTATGACTTTATGACTGTGGGGGGAGAGAGAAGAGAGAAATTTTTTCTCCGCGATCTTCTTCAAAAACAGTTCTTTTTAGCTGCTTGTCTGTTTACGAATTCTGAAAGAAAGATGGTTATTTTATTTTTGATAAATTTGTGTTCGTCACAATAAGCTTTATACAGAGTGTAAAAGCTTAAAATTTGATTTTTAATTTGAAAAAAGAAATAATGTATGTACATATATATTTATTTATGGTGTCTTTTTTTTATCACGGTAAATAATGTTTAGATTAAACAATTATTTATTTATTTTAATAAAATGAGCAAAATAAAAAAAGTTTTACTTTTTCCGTTATGCTTTATAATTTAAAAATATCATAAAATATTGTATGCGTAGTTAGAGCTAGTTATTGAGAAATTCTAGTAATTGAAGTGCTCAATTTTCGTTTAGGGTACTCTTAATTAAACATTTATTGTTAAAATGTAAAAATCATGCCAGTGCGAAAAATTAAATTCTTAACATAAAAATTTTTTTGAGAATGCATTACTTTCATATTATTAAAGAGCAAAGTTTGTTTGCCTTTTTTTTGCAGAATATTGAAATCTTGTATAGGACATTGTATTTGACATATTTAAATGGGATGTAGTTTATTCATTTTATAAAAGGTTCACCTGAAAAAAAAAATACAGATAACTCAAATATCTTGCAAATGACAGATTTCTTTTTTCAAGAATTGAAAAAAAAAGGCTCGAGGGATCTAGGCCTAGACTTTCTAAGGGATCCTAACCCGCATTCACTCGAAGTTTCGGAAAGAACCTCGGAGAACTCCGAACGGTTAGGCCGACGCACGCGACCTGGTTTCGAACCAGGCACCTTCCGTCTCCCAGTTCAAAGCGCTAATGCTAGGCACCGTTCCGGTGTGACCCTTTACCTGAAATACAGTCGGACCTCGATTTAACGAATTGATTGGGACCCGCAAATTTGTTCATTAAATCGAAGCAATTCGTTCAATGGAATATCAATTTTTGTAAAGAGTATGGTCAGTGGCGGATTTCCCAATAGGCGCATGAGGCGCGCGCCTCGGGCCTCATATTTCTAAGGGGCCTCCAAATTCAGTTTTCAGAAAGAAAAAAACTATATGTAAATATCTGTTCAAGAGACATAAACTTTGTTCATAGTTTCAGGATTGCTTCTAGAGTAGAAAGCGCTTTTGAACAATCTTTCCTTTGGTGACTCCCTTTCCTCTTCAAAGCATTGGACCATAATCTAAACTAATACTTTAATACGAATACTTTTAGTTCACAAGTAATTGATGCTTTAAGTCCGTATTTCACTGTAAAAATATTCAGAAACGTTCCTTGGAAATAAGGATAAGTTAGACTTACAAATACTATACAGAAAGTATACATTTCCCTTTGAAAACTTTACTGTTTCGTTCAACCCGTCACTTAACCGAATAGTGGTCTCACGACCTTAAAAAACAGGCAGTTCACTTAAAAATGACTAGAATTGTAAAAAAAAAAATAATTAAAAAAAATTCCAGTAGTGTTCCTTGAAAATTATAGGCAGCTGAGGTGCCCTAAATTCCAAGGAAAGTTGCACGAAAATACCAAGAACTTTACTGAACAATATGCAATTCAGTGGATCTTTCCTGAGCTGTTCAATATACCGTAATTTCCGGCTTATAATCCGCGGATTATCTACTAAAAAAGATGAAAATTTATCCAGTGCGTATTATGCATCGCTGCGTACTATCTGCTGAAATTTTCCCTGAAGTCTTCAGATTTTACAGTAAAAAACTTTTTAAAAACAAAATAAAAGTTCATTTCTTTTTTTCCACTATATTTAGACAGTATATTTGCTGTCTATATATTATTCCAGAAAAGGTTTATTGTTTGTATATGTATTATTCCAGTAAAAAAGGTAGGTCTCGGTTCAATTTTGTTTTTCTTATAATGTCACTTGACTAAATAATTAGGATGTTACAAAAGTATTCTGCAAGCTATCATACATTTTTATTTGTTTGCTCCGAAAGAAATGTTCGCTTTCTTATATTTGATTAATTTTATAATACAGTTCTTAGGGCTTACAGGTAGAATGCCTAGCTTAAAAATTGTGTATCATGTGTGATTTAAATCGAAAAATGACCGTCAAAGTATGTTTGATAATTCTCATTCTTCATTCATAACAATAGATTTTTAGTAGGAAATGTTTTACAGTAAGCCGATTCTAATATTAATACTGTGGTTTTACTATACATAGAAAATAATTACCAATTTTGGTCAAAGCATCGCCATACTATTCGCGGATAACCTACCGCAAGGATTATCTAAAGAAATATTTTTTTTCTAGTTGAAAAAAAGCGCTTGCGGATTATCTATCACTGCGGATTATAAGCCGGAAATTACGGTAGTTCCTGGTATTTTCATGCAACATTCCTTGGAATTTTAGGGCCCTCAACTGTCCATTATTTCCAAGAAAAATTCCTAGATTTTTTGTATTGTTTTAATTTGCTCACTACATTTTTATCTCAAAAAATACAGGTGCAGAGGGTCCCTATGCCTTTTTCCTATCCGGAATCAATTAGTTGTGTTGGGTTGGGGGATTACGGCCAATTATCTACAAGTAGGATCTATGCCGATGGGTGTGGGTGCTCCCCTTGCGGGTCTTTCTAAGGGATTCTAAACCCTATTTACGCTAAGTTTTGGAGGAAACCACGGAAAATTCCTAACGGTTAGGTTGGCGGATGCGACCTGGTTTTGAACCAGGCACATTCCGTCTCCCAGTTCAGAGTGCTATGCGCTCAGCCACTGGTTGGGCCGACCCTTTTTTTGACGACAGCTGGCTGTGCGCGAGCACAGCCAGCTGTCGTCAAAAAAAGGGTCTCTACATCTGTGGCACGCGATGAACGTTTCGATCGTCCGCCATCTTGCTGGTAGTTAAGTCGAGCGATGGCAACGGCTGCCCTTTTTTCAGCATTGGGAAAGGGTTGCGCTTCAAAGGGTTATATGATTTAGGAAAGGACACTCTGTATTCAGTGAAATTTTCAAATATACCTAGAATATATAATTGTTGTTGGTTGTCACGATATAAAAGAAATTGAAAACAATAATTTATCTTCTTTCGAAAAATCACTAACAATTAAAAATTTAAGCTAGCGATAACCGATTTTATCTTTTTTTGGAATCAAAACTTTCCGAGTATGCAATGATAAAAAATTGCCTACCAATAATTAAAAAGATATGAGTTGATACATGTGCGATAACACTTTTTTGGGGGGATTGGGAGAAGATATTCGATAGTTAAAAAAAAAAATATTGAAAAATTAAAGAAAGCAATACTTAGCGTCACCGAAATTTCACATGCGTGCAAAAGTTTCAGCTCGATCGGATGATAGTGGGTTAAAATTCATAGACAAATTTTGAACTGGAATGTCATACACAGTTAATTAAAAACTTAAAAAAACAAATGATGATTAGTTTAATTTTTTGTTTTCAACTAAAAAATATTTATGATAACTATATTATAAATACGGCATGTATTTTATAGTCGCAGATGAAAATGCTAAACATTAATAATAAACCTAGGACCGAAGCTTAGAGCATACCCATTTACCCATTATAAAGTGGAATTTATTTTTAAGTCAATAATATTTTGTGTGTGTGTGTGTGTATATATATTATTCATACCTAATTACTCATTATTAATAGTCCTAAACTTATTGACAGTTTTTGAATAAACAGAAAAATTAGACTAAACAGAAAGTTTACTTTTACTATTAAACTGCTTAGTTTTTCAGTTCCAAACGGGAAATTTATGAATATATTTAAATATTTATAAATATATGTTCTTGAAGGAATGTTAAATTTTTGGTTGATTTTATCCAAGTCAGAGCCGGCCCGAGAGGCGTGCGGGGCCCCAGGCGAAGTGCAAGAGCGGGGCCTCTTCTCTATCATGTCTTATGAGATAGCAATAAAAAGGCCCAGGAGCGGGGCCTCTATAAGCGCGGGGCCTTAGGCGATCGCCTACATTCGCACCCCCCTTGGGCCGGCCCTGTCCAAGTAAAGAATTCTTCTGAACTTTGTGATGTCAAAGTCATGTTTCTGATTAAGTTTCCCTTGTTCTGACCTTCAAAAGTACCTGTTAAGTAGTCAAAATTTTCATGACTGAAACAAGACATATGCCAGTGATCCACAAAAAGTAATTCGACGTAATTAAGTAACAGCGAAAAATAATCAATATAAAACTGCAGTTGCTGGGTTATACTTAACGGTTGCTGGGTTATGCTGAGGTTTATTTAGTGTTAATCATGAAAAGTGAAACGTAGTACAAAAATTATTGAGATAAAAAATGTTTTTTAAGATGAACAAATCTATAAACATAAAAATTATTTTAAAATTTTAATACTCTTTTTGTAGCAGGCCCTGACTATTGGACGGACACTTGGTGCACGTGCCCTGGGCACACATGGAGAAATAAGCCAAAAAATTGAGTTTAACACGATACACAGGGGCACAAAAATTGAGCCAGCTAAAGGACACAAAATCTGAAAAGTGCCCTGGGCACAAAAGTGTTATAGTGAAAGTCAGGCCCTGGTTTGTAGACATAAACTAGATATAAAAGGAATTAAAACATTTTAAAATAATTAGTAATAATGTAAAGGAGTTAGTGATTTTTTTTTTTTTTTTGTTATCCACGGCGTAATTGTAATGACTGTTTCTGTATCGCTGTCTTCGTAAATTCGAAGTTTTAGCTTTATGTGAGAATTTTATTTCAGCAATTGTTGTTCGTTAAATCAAAGCATTTTAGCACCCTTTTTGTCGGGACAGAAAAAACATTCGTTAAATCGGAGAATTCGTAAAATCAATGTACGTTAAATTGAGGTTCGACTGTACGCTAATTAATGTCTAAGTGTACATTAACTTTTCTATGATTGTTGCCAAAATAATTGCCTTTGAGTACTATTTTAGACTTTCAGGAATGTTTTAAAATCTTTTATCTACTGGTGGTATTTAGAAGTACAGTAAACATAAAATATTTAAAAAGTCATTAATTCATTCTTTGAAAAACAGCTAACAAACACTTCATTTAATAAGTTTACATCGTGGCAACCTGTTCCATTAATGAAAGATCGTTATGGGCGGCTTTCTGGTCACTTTCTAATCATGTTGAGCCAGTAAGAAGATAAAAAAAATGGAGCCTCTCTTACAATTGCGACTGTCAGTTCTTCATGTACCTGAAACTGTATATCTTTAATTATATTTTTGTATTTTGAAAGCATAATAGTAATGAGGAAAAGTTTTAAAATACGTATTCCTATTTGCTAGTTTTTCTAGAGCTTTTATCAACGGCATTTTTAAATTTATATGTAAAATCCCTATAAACCTATATTGTTTATTTTATTAAAAGAACTCTTTCAGTTTCTTCCAAAAACCAAAATGAATATAATACAAGGGTAATTTATATTATTTATTAAAATGAAGAAATAGTACAAGAAGGGATAAAAGAATGAAGAAAATAACTATCCATAAAGTAATATACACATTTACGTAAATACACATATATAGACGTGCTCCTATAGCCAACATTTTGTTTTAATTGTCCAACGGCTCCAAGTCGTGTATTAGTAGAGCGGCTACGCACTGCTGGATGAGACTACTTACAGAGCCAATTAATTCACGGTACAAGACAATTACGCTAACTTTATCGTTTTCTATCAGTCGCAATTCAAAAATAAGGAATTCTAATAAAACTAAAAATTCTATAGAAATATTGAAAATTCACGTATATTTTATCAAAAGTTTAGCACTTTTCATCGCAAGTTTAAAGAAATATCACTAGGCTCTATGCTTTGATGAAACCTTTCATGTCCAGATGCATCTGATACCAAAAAGCCTAGATGCATGATACATTGTGACTGTAAGTGGTCTCACCAAGTAGCGCATAGCCACTTTACTATACCTAGACATAATTTTTCTGACTATCTGGAACCATATAGCACAGGAAAGTGGACTTTAAAATCTCTCTATATATACACTTAAAAAAAAACCTGCTAATAAAAACACAAACATTCATATGCATTGTATGTAGCATATATAAATCAATTCATATGCGCATCAAAATTTTCCCCCAAACGTTTTTACAAAGCAATTTATTTATTGCTAACTGAGTAACCGTTCTTCCCCCAAGCACAGCTGCTGTCTTTTTTTAACTCATAAAATCCAATAAGAGACCTCGAAGAAACAAAATTTCGCTGAACTTTGAGTCCCTAAAAACAAAAACCTAAACCATGACAAGTGGGCACGCGCAGGATGTAGTAAGAAAGGAAAATCGACACTAGTCACCTTTTCGTAAGGGGTTGGACTTTTTTAGGAGGCAAGATAGTGAAATTTCAGATTAATCAGGATATTATATTGGCTTTAATGTAGGCTAAAATAATGTTTCTCGAAAATGGGTTCATGAGTCGATTTATATCGCAAAATTTGTAAATGAATATGTTTGAAAATAAAATTATGACTTAGATCAGCAGTTTCTAAAAATTGTGCAACAATTTCTACCAACAAAGAATAATTTATGATGACGCCCCCCCCCTCCAGCCCACATTCCTTAGCATGCATACATTTTTTAAGTTCTTTAACAATGAATATTTAGTCCCATTAATCCTACTAAATTTTAGTCCTACAAAATATTGTTATTGGTAATGTCTGAATAAATATTTTAGGAGAAAAAAATATTTGGATTAAAAATAAGTATAAATGAAATGAGTTTTTAAACATGCATTATCACCTGCTCGTTGCCCTTCTCTCACCTCCCCGCCCTTCCTGCAGTTCTGCGCGCACTACCGGTTAGCAGTCTAAGTTAGCGCCGCTGACTTAGATGACATAGTTTCATTCTTCCCAAAAATAGCAATTTTATACAGTTAAAAATAACACACACACACACAAAAGAAAGAAAAAAAAGATTAGGTAAAATGTGGATTTTCAGAATTTTAAAGAATTAGTTTTTAAGTATATATACATTAATATATGTATATATATATAACAATTTAAAAAATTTAAGCCGATCCTTCAATGTGAATTTTATTACGTTTTACGAGTGTAACTTGATACGTTCATTACAAATATGTACGTTACGTTTATGTAAGTAAGGAATACCTTCTAAACTTTATTTTTGCAGAAATTCTATACTTTAACCCGAAACATAATAAAGCCATTCTTTTCTTTCTTTCAAATATACTTCAAAGAGTCTTTCTAGTAATTAGAATAAACTTACCATTCTTATTCAAATAAACATACCGTGTATAACTTATACTCGGTTCATACTCTCAAAAATGCATTTACAAAAGTTATATAAAAATACAGGAAATACGCTGATACACATAAGAAAATCTTGCGAAATTTTACAGGTTTATCTATACATCAGCTTGAAATCATTATAGAAGCAATTTACTTTCATTTACACTTCTTAGAAATTAAAGTTTATGTTCGAGCAAAATTACAATAAACTTGTAGAATTCTTATTCAAATGAATATGTGTCTCATGCTTAGTTCATACTCTTAGAAATGCATAATTAGATTTCTTAAAGAAGACTCAATCACTAACACTCCTCGTTTTTGTCAAGTTTGTAGATTGTGCTAGCTGCATTTTTTTGCAATTTCATTCAAAAATTAATTTGAAACTTCCGGAGACTTAATCTGTATTTGGACTTTTTTTTTTTTTTTTTTTTTTTTTTTTAACAGAATTGTCATCATGCAATTTAGTATTATATATAATCAACAAAAGCGGGCTCCTTTACGAGGTGGGGCCTGTGATGAAGATCACATATCTGATTTAATAATCATTTACTTTGGCTTTCTTTAATGTAATCTATCCAAAATTCAAGAATTCTAAATCACTTCTGTTTTTCATTTTACAGCCATTTCGGTTTTTAAATCTGTATTTTCGCTTTTCCCGTATGCACTATTCTTTTTGTTCTTAATTGTTTCGTCCCTTCAGACAGGTGTGCTAAAAATAGATTATATTGCGTCCGTTTGCAAAATCAACGGCCTTTTTGAGTTTCTTCTTGGCATCCTGCTGGCGTAAGTTATTTGGTTGTTCCCCTGCGACGACTTTAAAATTATTTGCTCGCGATTACGTCATTGTAATTTTATTGGATTAACTGTTAGGGTTGCTCTGGAATTGGCGCTATTAATCTCAGCCAAGTTATTGTTCTCGCCAATGTGTAATTCTGTGCTGGCGTAATTTTTAAAATGATTCCACCTTAATTTCACTGTCCATATAGGACGTATTTTTATTTTCGCTGAGCCACCACCGCCGTTATAATAATATTTCAATAGCATATGTTTAATAAAAAAGTTTCAAGTATTTAACGTCTTTATTTTATTGCAACTATAAGTGTATTCGAACCTGGATTATCATGTATCACAACGCAGTCTTTAAATTTAAATCAGCCCAACCAAATAACCTTCTTTACATAAATTGGTGCCTAACCAGGCACTTAAGTTGCATTTATTCTGGTGGTGGCTTAGCAAAATGGCGGAATCAACTAGCCCGATCAAGACACTTCTCCAACTCCAGCCCTGCTCTGCTGAAAGCGCAGTCAACATTTCGGCCCTGACAGTGTTATTTTCTACCGGCTGTAACTTTCGTTTTTACGGAACACGGAGCTCGTTGATGGACTGGCTATTCATTAATGATGAGTTTCCGATCGTCTCCTCAATTCATGTATGTATTATCGATGATCTTACTATGCACCACCCTCCGACGAATTGTAGGTGAGTTCTACCAAAGCACATACTGCTTACCGCCGTAATTCCGCGTTGAGTTCTACACGTTCCTATGACTATTTGGAGACTATTGTGTCGGCCTCCTGTCGGAGTATGGAGTATGTTTCTGTTTTCCTGTATGGAGTATGTTATGTGTTCCTGCCTTGCTTTACACCTGAAACTTAAAATTAATGCTGAGCTGTGCGAAAAACCGTCCGATCACCGCAAATTTGGAACTTTGATTCCGGATGTCTGCAGTCTACAGTAGTTTTTTTCGTGCGTCACTAGGTATGCCATTAACTGAACTTGGCGAAAACTGTTTTTTTTTTTCCCCTCCTGTGATGGCAATTTGTTTTGTTTTTTTTAAATGTGCGCGCTCCTGATCAGCGTTGCCAGGTTTGGCTAATATTAGCCAATTTGGCTATTTTTGATCACGCTTGGCTAGAAAATTTATAAGGAAATTAGCCAACCCGGTTTTGGCTAATTTTTGGCTATTTTTATCGAGGTTGCAAGACATTGGCTAATATTATCAACTTTGGTTATTTTTTTTTAGCATTTTTGACTCGATAAGTTTTTGGCAGAAATTTTCAATTCAAACTTTTCAGCCTTAGCAGGAAAGAAAATCAGTTAGCACAACCAACTCCAACACTGACACTGAGAGAAAGGCAGTGGCGTAGCGTAGGTTTTTGCCGCTCGAGGTAGATGCCAAATATGCCTCTTTCCACGCAGTGGTGGGAAAAACGACTTTTTTTTTTTTTTTTTTTTTTGTGAGCTACAACTTCTGCTACTTTTCGAAAAATGTATATAACTACAAATACAACTACTTTTTGATGTGGTTAGTTACAACTACTTTTGAAATGGAGTCATGATGTGTATTGCGTATACTTTTAGATTTTATTATTTATTTTTAATAATTATATATATATATATATATATATATATATATATATATATATATATATATGTATGTATATTTAAAAGAAACATTTATACATACCGTGTTTACTCGCGTAATAGTCGCCCTCCCATAATCGTCGCATCCCCGTTTTGAAGAAGAAATAGCTTTAGAGTTACAATATTATGTAGTAGATTCTCCCCGCATAATAGTCGCTCCTAGACTTTCACCATGAAAAATTTGCCCCAAAATATGTGCGACTACTACACGAGTAAACAAGTTGTATATGTATATCGTAACCAGCAAATTCATGAAACAAACGGCAATATTACCAACTGCAATACTCCACAGAACTGAAAATCACCATAGTCAATTACATGATATAAGCAAGATAATGAAGATCATCCATCATTTTTGAAGTGCGAAAAACACAAAAAAGGGATAGAATAGAATTTATTTATTTAATACAAATATAAATAAATTATTGTCTATTTTATCTTTTATTGAAAAGATTAAAGCTATATGTTAATGAGAAAAATACTTCTAAAAATTATCGTTAATGAGAAATAAAACTTCTTTAATTTAATCTAAAATTTTATTATCTTAGTTTTCCACATGGCAAAATCTTTAATAATACTATCATCAATATAAATTGCATCAGTCATTTTATGCTCTGTAGCCAGATTGGTTAATCTTAGAGTACTCATTGTGGATCGTAAGTATTTTTTCTTTTAAACTTAAGTTTGAAGAAGTTTATCTCACGTCACGGTTGACAATGCTTATAGCTATCGCAAGAAATAAAGATAATTTCAAGAGCTTAAATTGCATAATGAATTTTAAGAAATCGTATGGACTTGAATTCATTACATCATTTTCATTCCCCGTAGCAAAGAATTATTCAAAGAATCTTCGAATTTTACAGGCGTGGACAACAGAATTTTCTTAATCTAGTATCATAAATTCTCTATTATTATAATTCATTTTTGTGTTCTATATTGTAAAACTAAAAATATTGAACAAAACATCTAATAACTTAAAATAGTTCTCTGAAGTTTTCTACAAATTTCAAATTGAGAACGAAACTGGAGAATTACATAAAATGTTATTTACAGAAAAAAGGGGAGGACTAGGGTACTTGGTGCTATCCCTGCAAACGTAAAAAGGCGCTCCCCTTTACTTTCGCCCAAAGAAAATCCTTTCGAAGACGGCGCCCCGATGCAATGGTTACCTTGCTTACGGTATCAGTCCGTCCCTGCTTTACAGACGAAAACGAAACCATAATAGCCCTAATGTATATCCAGCGTTAATATAAAAAGAAAATGACGAAGATAATTTTAAAATAGAAACGCAGGTGCTAGGTAAAATGACAGGGGAAAAAAAAGTCATAAGTTTTGATAGCCGAAATAAGAAAAACATGATAATATAAACAAAAGCGGAAATAGTTTTATTTAAAAAATTGCTTGAATTTATGTTTGTCCGATAATAAGTAGATTTAATCTCTTAACCCTCTCGTCACCGAATTATAAAAAATCAGAGAAAAAAAAATCTGTCTAGCATTGAATGCATCTGAAATACTGTTATAAATCATGCACAAATATTTTTTTCTAATGTCGATTCATATTTGATTTTTCTAATATTAATTTCTGCATTTTCGAAGCATTTTGTTATGCTAAAATTAATTTAAAATAATGCACCTATTAGGTAAAGGTTGAGGAATAAGAAAAAACTATACTTACCTTAAAAAGAAAAAAAAAACGTTAAAAAGGCAGCGTCAATATTTTTTAAATTTTTCTCCCGAAACAATGAAGCGAAAACTGTAAAAACTGATCTAAATGGACTAGTATTGCAATCTAGTCACGATTTATGCATCTAGTTAAGAGCCTCATATACTTCCTATATTGATATCACTGAAAGAAAAAAGTACTAAATTCATCTGTTTTCTCTCTAAATATTGCTATTTGAAGTAGGAGCCTCATATGAGGGTCATGCGAACGAGAAAGATGTCGCCGCTTGGGCGGGCGTTCCCCCTGCCCCCCTCCTTCCTTTCTATATTTCTTTTAAACCTTTTAGTTTTGGTTTCGAATCTGGCGAAGTGTGCAACCTGCTTATTGTGTAGTTATGCATAATACTTTATAAAGGTGGCTTTTTGAATTTTAACTATGGGTAAGTGGAATAATGCTTATGACAGTGCAAGTAGGAATTATAATCAAGCTTGGGAAAAAGACCACAAATGGTTATGTTTGAAAGATGGTGCGTGTTTCTGCAAACTTTGTAAATGCACAATTTCAAAGTTTAAAAAGCACAAACACATGAAAAAACAGAAAAACACAGGAAGAATGAAAAAATAATGCAATCAGTGAAACCTGTAAATACTATATTCAAGCCTGATGTAAAAGAAGAGCTGAAAGAATTTGAAATTAAATTCAGTGTTGCAGTAACCTGTCACTGCAGTATACGAGCTGTTGACCATGTAACCGACATCATCAAACATTATGGAAAGGGTAGCGAATTAGCTAATATTAAATTGCATAGAACTAAATGTGCATGCCTTATCCAGAATGTGATAAGTCCAGCAATCTCTGAGACATTAATGGAAGATTTGAGAGGAAATAAGTACTCTCTCTTAATTGAAGAAACAACCGATATATCTTCAACGAAACTTCTATGAATGTGCGTAAAGTTTTTTTCACAAGCTGATAATATAGATGAAAACTGAATTTTTAGGTATCGTGAAAGTAATATCAACTACTGGAGAAGCCCTTTTCACAGAAATTGAAAAGTACTTAGAAGGGAAAAACCTAAATATTAACGATTGTATTGGATTCTCTTCAGATGGTGCAAATAATGTTTGTGGACATAAAAATTCCGTCTTATCGAGGCTAAAAGAGAAAAATCCTAAAATTATATTTGTGAAATGCACATGCCACAGCCTAGATTTGTGCTTCGAGTATGCTTTTAAGAAACTGCCGGCAAACATAGAATATATGATATCTGAAATTGCAAGGTGGTTCAAATTTAGCTCAATTCGTCAGACTTCCGAGTACTTCGTAAGACTTCCGAGCTATATTTTCAGTAATGAATGATGGTTGCATACAGCCATCAAAATTTATTACACCTAGTAACACCAGATGGCTAGTGAAAGGAAAGTGTATTGCAGTAATTTTGCGGCAGTGGGATGAATTGAAAGCATATTTTTCGTGCATTGCAGAGAAAGAAAGAAATTATCATGCACGAATTATAAATGAAATGCTTTGCGATAGGAAGAATTTCCTATACTTAACTTTCATAATGCCGATTGTTGAGAGTTTCGAGGCCCTTAATCAGAGGAGCAGAGAGCCAATTCGGGGCCCCGGGGATAAAATCTTTGGGGTCCCTTTGCTGTCCAGAAATTCTTTTGATGTATAAGATCAATCATTTATTCCTTATTAAAATTATTAATCATTTAAATAAATTTTAAATTAGTAGTAATTGGAAAATAATTAATAGACTTAAAATTATTAATTTAAAGGAGTATTATACTTTAATAAACATCCATGCTCTAAATAATACCAACATTTTGTTTTGAAGGTTTCGTCACCTCCATAGAGCAACTGTATTTAAAACGTTAACATTTTTGCATGGCATGTTTCTCAGTATTGAAAAAATTAATATTTTTATTCATACTTCCATGCAAGCAGGCATCCAAAATATTTTAAAAGGCTAAAAAAGTGGAAATTTCAAAATTTCTCATAGAAAGTCTTGATCGTTTTTGTTAAGGAAAATTCAAAATTTCGGAGGTTGGGTGGGCCCATAGTCTCTCCTCTGGCTATACCCTTTCTTCCACTATTTAACAATGTGTCTCGGAAAAAAATGATTTCTTGTTAAATAAATCTTTTCTGCTTTTAGTCATGGCAAACCGTTGAATAACACCGTCAATGTCTACTTTTCTTGCAAAAGAAGACTCAATTACTAACACTCCTCGTTTTTGTCAAGGGCGTGGTTAATGCTCTAGCTGGCTTTTTGTAATTTCATTCAAAAATCAATTTGAAACATCCGGGGACATAATCTGAATTTTTACTTCTTTTTTTTTTTTTTTTTTTTTTTTTTTTTTTACAAAATTGACAACACACAATTAAGTATCATATGAACAGCAAAAGCGAGGCCCCTTCACAAGCTGAGGCCCTGGGGATTTTCCCCCTGCTCCCCCTCCCTCTCTGCGCCACTGCCCTTAATGCATCTTTTCAGGCAACAAATGCAGATAGTGTTAGAGTTTTTGCGGATCTCCAGGCAGTTCTTAGATTTCTACAAAATAAGATTGAAAATAACACCTTTGGAAATAAATTTGAGGAAGATCTCCAAAGCTCTGAACTGATTGATTTGGATAAATCAAACTTAAAAAAAAAGATGTTTCAATTTTCTGGAGGAGGCAAAATTTCAGCTGGAATAAAGGTTAAATGACAATTTCAACATCAGTGATAAACTGAAATTATTTATCCCTAAAGAATGCTTGTGCCAAATGAGAACCGAATTAAAAGACTTTCCTTCTTCCATGCTCAGTGTACTTGCGGACAATTAAGAAGAGATAGAAAAACAATATAATATGCTTCCGTTTATTGCATGGAAAGACGAATTCGAAAATGGAGAAATCCCAAATGATCCATTAAAATTTTGGGGGAAGGTATTAACGTATGAGAATGCTCTGCATGGGAAATGCTTTCATGAGCTTGCAAAGTTTGCTTTAACGTTTTTTTCAGTACCTGTTAGCAATGCGTTTGTTGAACGAGTTTTTTCTTTTGTTACAAACGTTAAAAACAAACAAAGAAATAAATTAAATGTTCCTATGTTAGATGCAATTTTGAGAATTAGATGCAGCTTAATTCAAAATAATGACTGTTGCAAAAATTTTAAAGTCACAGACAAAATGCAAAAATTATTCACCAACGAAATGTATAATAGGTTAGAAACTTCTTTTCATACACCAGGACCCAGTACCAGTAATGTAAATAATGATGATATTGATGATGATAGCTTTGGAGACATCACTAATGTACCATTTTAAAATTTACACTTTGGGTGCAATTTAATAAACAGTGGGTTTGTCTTCAACAATTTCATAAAATGAAAGTAAATTTCTAAACTGTCAATTTTAGTCAAGTGCTTTTTCTAATAAAATTATATACAAAAAAAAAAAAAAAAAAAAAAAAAAAAAAATACATTTCATGGCAACATTCTTGTCATTTTATATTGTGATATATAATTTGTTTCTGTAATAAATAAAATAACTTATTGATAAATATAAATTAATCGCAATTAAAATTTTAAATATATCTTCCATAAACATATTTAATTGCTCTATGTTCTAGTAGGTTGAAATAATGTGTTTCTTTAATAAATAAAACAAAGAATTGATAAATATAAATTAATCGCGATTAAAATTTTAAGTATATCTTCCATGAACATATTTAATTGCTCTATATTGTAGTAGGTTGATAAAAACAATTCAGCTTCATGAAAACATTTCACATAGAATATTCTTGTTTTGTGATATTGTATTATTTTGTGCTAATTTTTTTTTGTTTTTTGTTTTTGTTTTTGTAAAGTGTAATAGACACGTTTATATCATAGATAATGAATATGTCTTTTGTGATAGATAAAATAAACAGCGTTGCAGTTGCTTCCGGTTTCAGTCTGACAATTAGTTAAAAAAAAAAAAAAAAATTGATTCTTTTGGTAAATTTTCCGGACCCATTATCCAATTTCCCGTTTTTTTCCAGACTTTCCGGACCCATTTTCCAATTTCCCGGCTTTTTCCAGACTTTCCGGAGCGGTAGACACCCTGTTATTGTATTGTATGAGAGATTCTTGAGTAATTAATAGGTACCTGTTTTGCTCGTTTGCCTTACCGCATGACCGATTTTGTTTTTATTTGAGGGTTGAGCATGTGCGGAAATCAAGAGCAGAAAATATAAGTTTCTCTTTAAATTTTTAAACAATTGTTTTAAATCAATAGATTTTGAGAGAAAGTCGCCTCTCCCCTCCTCTTATGTAAAAAAAAACTCATCATACTCTATTCTAATTTCATATTCAGCAAAGCTTTATTAAAAATCCGAAAGATGGCGCTGCAATCGCCGGTTTGGCTATTTTTGGCTAATTTTCAGAAGCCGTTTGGCTATTTTCGTAACGAGAGGCTGGGCATAGCGGATTAAATTGCTCTCTGGCGATTTGGCGTGCAGTCAGACTCCTTTGGCAAGAGTCGTTTCACCCGCTGTTACACATTGCACGCTAGGGGTTGCCGCCCGCATGAAATTTTATCTCGCAGCTATTTATAGTTTTCTTGTTATCTTTTTATTTTTTCTTAATGTTTTACTTATGTCAAGGCCTGTGGGGTGATTATGGATTGATGCAATTTATGGGATCTGCATCAGTTATGTTTCATCAATTTTTCATTTCAAATAATTGCATTGCTTCCGCACTTTAGCATTGAAAGACTAAAGTTAGGAAGCAACGCTGGACGCATAAGGGGACTAGTCAATTTAAACATCCTAACTATCCTAATTTAAACATTGTAAAGTAGAGAGCCTGCAGGTTATGACTTGTAAAGTTCATTTGCATGTAAACTACATCTATTTTCATTTGTGTATTACATGAAGTGTGCTTTTAAAAAAATTACAAGCAAAAAATATTCATTAGAAAAGTGTGTTTAAAATATCGGTTCTCCATCCTCTAAACCTAGCTGTGGGAATTTTCGATATTTTCGATTAGAATAGAACGACCTCAGAATTGCTAATATTAAGATACTGTATAGGATAATTTAGGATTTTGTTTGTTTGAAAAGAAACATACAAAATATAGCAATTTTAAAAGCCAAAGTAAGGGGGAAATAAAAACGAATGAATTTTAAAAGAACAGATAATTAAGACAAAAAAATTAAAAAAATTATAATGCAATATATGGGATCTGCATCAATTATATTTCATCAATTCATTTCAAATGATTGAGTTTCTCATTTTTCCGATTATTTAAAAACAGTCAAAAGCTCAGGTGATGCCCCCTCCATCACAGATCTACAGGGAGGGCACAAGGGTACGTGACGTGCTCCCACCCCCACCCTCAGACGAACTAAGTTTATACTATATAGAAGATTGACTTGTTTTGTAAATTGAAGTTATTTCATAAGAAATCTTTTGCGGTTTAAAACAAAGTCAACAGTAAAAAAATTATCAAGAATTTGCTTTCTCATTTAATTTTAAGTTTTTAGCTATTTACCTTATTAATTTTTCACTGAAACAAAATGGTCCAAAGAAAGTCTTAAAAAATCATTCTTGAATACGAATTAGTTTTTTCTTTCGTTGAATTTGTAGTTTGTGCTTGATTAAAAGAATTTAGCATTTTATAAATAAGGATTATATGTAAATGAACTTTACACAAAGTTTAACATTTACTTTCTTACCGTTACAAAGACGAGCGGTTATTATTCTTTGTTGTTACACACATTATTGCTAGCCCATATTAATCTTTCAGTATCCTACAAGAATCAGTAATGCAATTTTCGTCCTCGCTTCAATCTGCATCCATGGGAACATATAGGTTTAAATATTTCCGTAACATATTACCTTCAAATCTAAAATTGTAATTTTAGACTGCAATTTTAAATGCATTAAAATATATATTTAGAACAATTAATCAAAAAAAAAAAAAAAAAAAATTGCTGTTTTTCGCGGATCAACTTGCGGTGCGGGCGGCAACCCCTAGCGTGGAGTGTATAACAGCGGGAGAAACGACTCTTGCCAAAGGAGTCTGACTGCACGCCAAATCGCCAGAGAGCAATTTAATCCGCTATGCCCAGCCTCTCGTATTTTCGTAGATTTTGATCTGGCAACCCTGCTCCTGATACACCGACAGCTCATACTATGCAATGCCGTTTGAACTGATAATTTAATGGACATTATGTTTTAAGTATGACTAATGAAAGGTTCTTGCTAAAATTTTTTTACTGAATGACTGAAGTTTTATTCTTGAGAAATTTGGTAAGTCATTTATAAATGCAGTTTTTTAAAAACTAGTATGATAATAATAATAATAATCATGTTCATATTGACTTGGCATCCTTTTTTTTAGTATGCAAATAGCACATGCTAAGAATAGTTTTTTTAGTCATAACGTGTCAAAGAAAATATTTAATATGCTGAATTTTTTCTTTTATTATTTTACTGCTTCTAAGGAGTTATAAAAAAATAATTGTTATTGTTTTTCAATCATGTTTATAAATTAGTTTAAATCTAAATTACTACTTTTATATAGCATATATGACATTAATATTTTACTGTTTAATACAATTGTTGGATTGCAATTCACACACATTTAATTATTTTAATACACTTCTTAGTTTTTTTTCTTCTTTATGCACTGTGTTTCGTTCACTCACGATAAATATTATTACTCATTGCTTTATATGTTTACTTTTGTGTACAGACCTTTTTGTGTGTTTAATTTTCTATTTGCTTACATATTCATTCTTGTGATTTTAAATTATATTTGGCAAGACTTATATCCACCTCTTTTTTTCCCTAGACCTAGAACTTTTCCCTAAATAGGGTTGCTAGCGGTGTTTAGATCACATATTCAGATCACTAGAAAGAAGAGTTCATCGCGCAATGTGCGTTCGCCAAGGAAGATTTGCTGATTAGCTTGTGGTTTTGTTTACATGTCGGACTTCTCTTACATGCTGAATTTGAAAAGCAATGAAAATTATTTGAACTTTGTTAACTCGCTGCTGTATTGTAAATATTCATTTTTATTTTTTCTTTATTACGTTGTAGGAACATTTCAGAAACATATAATCCAGAATAATAATTTGATTTTTGAATTATATGATGATTTATTTATTAATGATGGTATATTTTTTTAATCTAAAGGGGTATTTTTTTCCTAAAACTGTTAAAAATATTATTGAATTTATTAAACTCTAGAATACAGCTTTCTAGTAATTTGTTAAAAGTGCAGAGTTGAAATAATTAGCTTTGTGTGTGCAATTTTTGTATCTGACAATGTAGCAATTTTATTTTTAATTGTTCTATAAAAAATCTAAGCAGTAATTTACACACTTTCGCAGTGGTAATAAATTGCAAATATATTCACATTTTCAAAGTTAGTTGACTTAGTATGATGAATGATGTGTTTGAAAAATGTTTTGATTTGTTAAACATGGATCTCAATATGTAAATAAAACTATCTTTGATTTTTTTTAAACCTTAGCTAACTAAGCAATCCTTTGCTAACCTTAAAAAAAAACTGTTAATTTAATTATTTAACCGTTTCTGTTTATCACATTAACCAAATAGTGCCAATGATTATGCACAAATGCCAAATTTATAACTCTTACTGTAACATACACAACTCAGTTTTAAACTCATAGAATGAAATAGATAATTAATGACAGTGGTGGATAGAAAAAAAAAATTGAAAAGGCTGACAAAATGTACAATATAACTAATGTATTACCCTAACAAGGTACTCCTTACTACCATATCTTTTCCACCTTGTGTAAACTCCTGTATAGGTCACTGTGGACTAGTATATTATTTTTGTACTGGGGGGGGGGGGGTTCAAATCCCTCTTTTCGAGGAATTTTTAACAAAGTCAATTTTAGTTAACATAAAAATTGCACCTTTTATCTAAGGATTGCATTCATAACTCCCTCTTTAAAGGAAGTATGTATATGCCACTGTTTTGGGGAACCCTTTTATACACCTCACAAACTACTGGTTAGGAATCACTGCTTTATTGCAATGCTTTTTTTAAATATATATACAAGAGAGGGGGGGCAAGCTTTTTTTTATCCCCTCTACTGGATCTACCATTGGTTCATAATGCTTTAAGTAATGCAGTCGTGTAGCCAGAAATTTTTCATGGGAGGGTTACAACTACTGCAACTCACACATATGTATACATGTGTGTGAGAAGGAAGTAAAGAATATACATTTTGTATGGCAACAAATTCCACACGGGGTGGGGGGGGGGGGGTTGTGACACCCCTTGGCTACGCCACTGGAGTAATGTTATAAGGAAATTTTAGTTGTACAGAAGAATGGCTAAATGATACAGAATATTTTGACATCATAAATAGTGATGCACTAAATAGTTCTTTGGCTGAGTTACCAAGTACTCAGCCATTTACTTGGACTAAGTACCAAGTAGTTGCTGAAAAGGAACCCAGGTTTAGATTTAGGAAGATATGAGAATTTTGCACTATTTGAAATGAAAACTTGTAATTGTGTGTCTTTTAAGTTAACGTAAATTCAACAAAACTGTAAATAAAAATACATAAAATATAATGAATTAAAATTTTAAATTTCTGTAATGTTGCATATAATAGCGTTATTTAATTTTAAATTTTATTATTATTTTAATTATCTAATAAAAATTTTTCAGATCTTAATATAGCATTTATCTATATTAGTACTTTCTTTTTAAAATATAGTTAGATTGCAAACTACATTCTTCCATACGAAGTATACAGAAATTTTGCAACATTTTTGTGTGAGTGTGTATATATATGCATATATGATACACAGGTTAGGCTCTCTGCTATGCTTGATATTTTAAAACTTCCAATTTTGTGCAAACTTGCAAAAAAAAAAAAACTTTTAGACAGTGAAAAACCTCACAAATTTTCATCAACTCTTAATTAAGACTTTTCATCAACTCTTAAATTAAATTTAAAAGATTCTTGGGGGTCTTCTATCACTATAGTGAAACCTACATATAGTGATATTGTAGGGACCTAAAAAAAATTTGTTGTAGACAGGTTAAGCTTTAGTGCATTATTTTAACATTAAAGAATCTTAATTATCAAAAATAAAGCTAAAATATATTTATCTAGCAGAATAACATTTCAGTCATTAATAGGCAGGTATTATGCAGTGACTTCGAAGAAGTTGGGGGATGAGTATTTTTTTGTAGAAATGAAGTTTAACTCATATACGTATGTATTTAATTACCTTCTTTTGAATTGGAGCAGAAATGTACTACATTTGCACATTCTTTCACGATTCGGTAAAGTGAAAACTGTATTAAATTTTTCTGTCAATATGTATAAAAGGTGCATGTACAAATTTTCTTTTATTATAGCATCACACACAAAAAAAAGAAATTTTCTTTGAACGCCAATATTTTATGCCATGCCATCACAAATAGATAGACTTTAGCACATCAAAAACATACTTCGAACAAGTCATTTAATAAATAGCTTTAAAAGTTTAACTTTTTTCACTCCCAATTGACTTGTGCAGTCTATTGGGATTGCACATTCTTAACCATGAGTAATGTTAAAAAAATCACATTATACAAAATTTTTTGTATGATTTCAAATTACTATTATGCACAGGTGCATGTAAAAAGTGAATATCATTGTAGACCTTTCAAAATGCATTGCGTAAATAGGAATTTCATTGGGATGAAGGAAAATATCAATATAAACAGGTTATCATAAGAGACTGTATCATAGGTATGCAGAATATGTCCGAAATCGCCATTTAGGATTGGAGGAAATTATAGTCATCTGGGGAAATTTTACAGAAAAATATACAGCTAATTTTGATTTTAATTGTGAATTACCAAATTCTTAAAGTTTCTCATTTTTGAAGTGCTTTTTAACTTTTTCACCAATCAGCAGTTCGCTTTCTGTTAGCTTGGACCAACTGCTATTTTATAAACATGGATTGTAGCAGTGTACATATGCAATACTTACTTGGGTTGTTAACTTAGTTTACTGTTTAAATACCTAGGCATGATAAAAGTTCAGTTTTAGGTTTTTAAAAATGAAACTTGTACATTGCAAATATTTTTATATCTATGGTAATACAGAATTTGTACGTCTTAACATATTGTAAAATTTTGGGGAAATCTTTATATGGATTGGGTGAAAAATTGGGAGTAAAAACATTTGCTGCACTCCTGCTATATCATATGTACAGGTTTCATTGTATTTATAGCAAGCATGTTTTCTCAGAAGTAGGGAATAATGAAAGAATGTAGAAAATGTAAAACAATTTGTATTTTGCATCATAATTTGCAATACACTAAATTTAATTAGAATTTGAGTGTGTTTTCTATAATTTTTTTCCTTCATCAAAAATCATATTTTTCTTATACAGCTTTATAAGAGACTTATTTGTGTAAATATACAGCTAGATTGTAATTTTGAGGAATTTTGCTTTAGAGGTATTCTTTATTGTTTTATTATTATTATTGGGTTTTTTGTATATACCTATTGTATAGCTATGTTATTATATAAAGTTTCTAGTTTTGCATACATTATTTATATTTTCATAATATTTTACAAATCAATAGAATGTTTTAAAATGACCAGTAACTGGATTAGCACCTCCAGGTATCGTTTGAAAACATAGTGAATATTGGAGCCACAATGAACTTTATGTGCACCAGTACCCTTTAGCATATATGGAACTATAGCAGTCCAGGCAAGGATGGTTGTCACCCTGCAAAATACTTAAGCTGACTAGGCTGCTGCAGGATATTGAATAGTTTCAAGAATCAAATCGAATAGTGTCTTCAGTAGTGATGTAATGTATATGTGTTGCATTGTGAGGTTATGGCCAATTATCTACACGTGAAATTTAAGCTGATGGGTGGCAGGTCATTCTAAGTGACAATGTATATGTGTTGCAGATTGATGTATTTTATTTGATAAACACACAAGGCACTGGCGGCTCCTCTATTTCAGCACCTGAGTATGTGAACCCCCAAAGAAAAATATACAAAATAAACACATTAACAAATTGAATTAAAAAAAAAAAAAATTAAGTACTTCTAGATTTTTGTGAATTTAAAATGTGAGTGTCCCCCCCCCCCACTATTATTAAATATGCTCATCAAAGATAACGAATTATATTGTAGGTTACTACAGCAGAAAGCATGAGGTCTTTTAATTGATCACATATGCAAACGGAGAAATGACCTCCGGACTGGTCTCTGAGAACAGAAGTGGAGACAGTCACGGGAGCAGCTGGGCACTGCTAATATCATTCCATTCACACATTTTCAGTGTACACATTGAATATTTTTTTGCAGTTATCTTTTCCTAATACTCCCTTGGCTTGTTATGTTAGATTTGTTTGCTAATTTTTTTCTTATTATTTTCATTATTTTTATCATTTTTCAGTACAATATTCTTTATGAACTAGTATAAATAAATAAGATAGCAATAAAATAAGTGTTACAAAGCTAAATCAATGACATTTTTCAACATTGTGTTTGGAAAGAAAAATTGAAATGAAAATACTCGAGCCAACATATTTGCTAAAACTTAGCCAGAGGGCAAAATGTAAGACTAGAAATTATTATTTTTTAAGTTCAATGCATTATTTGCCTTTAACTCCTGAAAATGCTAATATATTTCAACGTGTAAGTAGCTTTGAATTTCCAAATTTAGTTTTTGAAATTTGTTTATTGCCTTTTTAAACCTCCATCTAACCCACAAGCCACCACTGTAAACAGGACAAACATTTCCCCTAGATGCGACTCTGACATTAACTTTTTTTTATATAAAAATCAAACCCTTATGATTTACTGCATACCCCTATAAAATTTTGTCATGTTTTGTCCAATACTTTACTCGTTAAAGCCCTCTAAACACCTCACATTATTTTATAACCACCCTATATATGTTTATTTATTTTATATATAATGAAACTAAAACCTTCATCTCTGAAAAGTTCTCAACAGCATTCCTCATAACTCATATTTTTTACCAATAGTATGATCTCACAGTAGTCTATAGCTTCAAATGTAAGGTAGAAAAGAAGGAGTATGTAACAGTGGAAAATGCCATATTCTACTTCTGTCCTATATAACCATTAAATTACTAAGAAAAGTTTACTTGTATCCCAGTTATACTTTCATTGCTAGAAAAGGAAAATAAAAGGCAATAGCAGCAACAAATGTTTATTAACTACGTCTCATCTTGCTTACCAAGTTACATCTCACACATAGAGAGAGATCTTCTTTTGTACCTCAAGGACTTCACACTCTGACATCTAATTCTGCATATCAAGGTCTCATCTCACACCTTGAAAAATGTTATACTTCAAACTCTTCCTTCTATTATCTTGAAGTCTCATCGTGCTCATCAACATTTCATTTTGCAGCCTGACAATTCGTGTGAAGTCTGATTTGTCAGCACTTGCTGAAGTCTTGTCTCATAGTTACGAGTCTTGTCTTTCAAAGTTTTCACCTCAGTCTCATCATATACTCCAAGATCTTGTATCATACCCTCAAAGTCTTGTTTTTTATTTTAAGTTTTTGTCCCATACAGAGCATTCTAGCTTTTGCCCCAAGGTCTTGTCTCACACTTGGAGCTCTTATTTTGTTCTCCTAAGTCTTTTTTATATCTCAAGGTCTGAAATTGCATCTCAAGTTTTTGTTCTCACAATCCTGAAATCTTATCTTGCACCCCAGTGTCTTGTTTACGCCTGGAATTCTCATCTCATATTTTGGAGCTTGTCTTGCTTACTAAAATCTCATCTTGCACTCTGGTGTCACCCTAAGATCTTGTGTTACAATCCAAAGTCCCATCTCTAATTCTGAGACATTCTGTTTCATTTCTGATTTCCTCTTGCATCCTCTTTTTCAAGTCTTATCCCTCATTTCAAGGTCTTGTCTAGAAAGCTAATATTCCATCCTGACCTCAAAGTCTCTTGTATTCCTTCAGATCTTTTCTTGCACCCTAACATCTTGTCACATACTTTGAAATCTTGTCTTGTACCATGTCATCTTATCTCACACTCCAAAGTTTGATCTTGCACATTAAAGCCTCATCTCACTCCTTGAGGTCTCTTATTATAGCCTGAAGTTTCTTTTTATACCTGGAGGTCTCTACTTTCCAGTCTTGTCTCACATTCTGTGATGTTGCATATTACACTCAGAGGTCTCATTTTGCACTCTTAGGTTTCATCTTGCCATTCTCAAGGTAAAATGAGACTTGTGAGTTTCACTTCAAGGTCTCATTTTGTACCTCAAGGTCGTTTCTTGCACCCTGAGGTCTCATCTTGCAGCTTGGGGGGTCTTATCTTGTATCCTGAGGTCTTTTCTTACTTACCAAGGCCTCGTCATACATCTCAAGGACTTCTCTTACTTTTCAGAGGTCTTGGTTCATACTCTATGTTTTGTCTTGCATTGTTCACCTCAAGGTCTCATTTTGTACTCCAAATTTTTCTTATATATCCACGTAGCTCACCTTGCAATGAAAATTCCTGTCACATCTCTACTGCAAGGTCTTGTTTTGTACACTGGGGTCTCTCATCATACAGCAAGGTCTCATTTTGACTTGGCGGTTTTTCTCATTCTCTAGATCTTGAGACATCTGGAACCCCGACCTTTCTTCTAACCCCTGAAGTCTCACTTCAAACTTGTTTTGTACCTCAAGATCTCTCTTTATCTTCTGCGTCTTCTCAAACTTGAAGGTCTTGCATTGTATCCTAAAGTTTTGTTACATATTTCAAGGTCTTAACTTACATATTGAGCTCTTTTTCTTGATTACCAGGCTTGTCTTGACTTTTATTAGTCACCTTAACTTCTAGTCTCACAATTTGGGGTCTTAATTCACATCCTAATGTCAGCCCTGAGATTTCGTCTTGCACATCAAGATCTTGTCTTGTACCTCAAGGTCTCATATTGCATCTCAAAGTCTTGTTTTGTACAAGGATGTCTTGTCTTGCACCTCAAGGTCTCATCTTGCACACCAAGATTTATCACCTTGTAGTTTTGTCTTTTATAGCAAGGTCTCATCTCGTAGCTCAAGCTGTTGTCCCGCACTCAGGTGTTATCTTGTAGCCTGATGTCTCATGTCCCTTCAAAGTCATCTTGCACCTTGAGGTTTTGTCTTTCCCTGAGATCTCATCTCTTAAACCATGATCTTGTCTCACCCTAAGATCTTGCCTATTACTGTCAGTAGTGTAAGAGTCATCTTCAGTTAATATTACACAAACAAAAAAAGTTTAATCTGTTCTTTATTAATCAAAAATGGAGAACATAGAATGTAATGTAAGGTATCTCAATTTTTAAATTATCGAAGAAGTTTGATTTAGAGCATAATACTAACTCATGATGTAGTTTCAAAATTAAAGAATGTTTTAGTTTTTCACATAACTTGATAGATAAAATATTTTTGTAATTTTGAAATTTTCTTGTTGCTTTACCTGCTCATTTGCTCTGTTGTCATTATTCTTGATACTGCAGATTTGTTTGTTTCTCTTTCTTAAAAATTAAAAAATGTTTTAATATTCAATTTTTTTTCCTTCTAGGTCTGGTTGGAGTTCCATTTTTAAACACAACACCAGGAAGAGAAAGTAGAAACCAGCTGGTTTTGTTTAGAGGCTAGTATATTACTTTACAGTCTCTAAATACAAACTTGCTAGTTCATTATAATAGCACCCAAAGTTCTTTTCTTCTGCTTCGAGATCTCGCCTTGCACCCCAAGATTTTGCCTCGTGGTCTTCAGTTCTTTTGTTTTGTGGTTCACACCTGCTATCTCGTCTTCCATACCAAGGTCTTGTCTCATCTTATAGTCTTGTTTCATATCCCTAGATTTCTTACTCCAAGGTTAATATATTATCCTTTTGCCAACCTTAAAGACTTCATGGTAAAGTTGTCATACTAAAGGCATTATGTCAGTTCAGTGAATGATATGCCAAGTAATTGAACTCAATAGAATCTATTTTTACTAATTAAAAGTTCATTAACCAATTATTTCATGAAATTTAAACCTGAATAATTGTTATTTATGAAAACCAAAGCACAATCAGATTTCCTGTTAAAGAATTCATTATTCTTTTTTTTTTTTAAGTTTTCAAGTTTATTTAAAAAGTAATACCTATTAAACTATGGCAACTTAGCCTTTTAATTTTTCCAAAAGACTTCATTATGTGAGAAAAACAACTTATCCATATAGCATGAAATTAAAACTTTGAAATTATGTGATGAATATTCATAGAATGTCTTTCTACTTTTTAGGTGCCCAATTTATTTCATTTTAAAAGTCCATGGGAATAAATTGTAAATGTCCTTATAGACCTCCAGAACTTGTCCATTACTTTCCCAGTGGATATCATAGTGAAAGCCATATGAGGGCGAGTTCAAGGACAAGTTTCATAGTAAATAATTTGTTTCTAGTTTTCCCCAGGAAATCAAAAGCAATGGGGGAAATGAGACAGTGGTTAAATGTGAAAGACACCCATATGCCATTGGGTATCATTTGAAAGCAATCAAGCTGATGGTGCTGTCACAACGCCTGTGTAAAGCAGAGATGAGCCTCCGGGTCTGGTTCCACTAGATATTTAGAGAAGGTGTATTTTAAATACGTGATCAAAAGAAGAAGTGACAGCTGTTGTCTGCTATGAATGGACACATGGAGTATTGGGGAGCAGAAATCCATAACCGCCAACAAATCGTGCAAAGATTGTTGGATTTGGATGGGAGTACCTTGACAATTCACCATTTAGTTTTGATCTTGCATCTAGTGACTTCCATCTGCTTCTGTTTGACTTTTTGCAGAAGGTGCTTTGAAAGCAATGCTGAAGTGACACAAGCCATTCAATGCTTCTTCTGTATGCAGAGCCCTGATTCTTTCCAGGAAGTCTTTTTGAAGTTGTATGGCAGTAGTGTCAAAGCAGTATGAAAATATCTCAGCGTAATAAGTAATAATGCGGAAAAATAAATGAAAATAAAATTTTAGTTGAATAAGTGAAAGCTCATCTGAGAACATTAAATTTATAGAATGTTCCCAATTTTGTTTCAGTATTGGGAACAAATCAGCATAGTGTGCCCAATTCTGAAAAAAAATTGGGGACACTTTGTAAATTCAGTGCTCTTCACAAAAGAGCTTATATTTGTTCAAATAAGCATTATTGACATTCATAAAATAATATAAACATAATTTATATATTTCTAATTGACAAGAAATATTTATGGTGATTAAATTTTTTCTCAAATCATTGTTTTACTAACTGGGAACCGATTGAAAAATTCCTGAAATTGGGGACATTTCGTCGCCTTATCTACGGAACAAATTCAGGATTGGTCCATTCTATTATATCACCGAGTTCGATTCCTGGCATGGACTTGGGTGTCATTTCTTCTGTCCCTTCATAGGAGGCAATGCTCGTCCACCTATTAGATACCTCCATATAAAAGTGATCTGTACTTCTGCCCTAGTATAGCTAATGCCTATAAACAACTACTGTTTGCCATTAGAAAAATGCAAAACCATTAAAGATAGGTTTCTATCCCGTTAAAGAATCCATAGATGTAAATATAAAAATAGATCACTCCCTTTGCCTTCACTGTGATAAAAATCATTGGGAGACAGAGTAGAGCTATGAGCTGTCATTCCTGCTGAATCATTCTGTTCATTCTCGCCAGTCAGTGTCATTAATCATTTTCTCCAGGGTTTAACCCTTTAATGCGTCAGTGTTCCCGCTCTGGGATCACCAAACTTTGACGTTTTGACTGTTGCCAGTCACGAAGAATAGATTTGATTTCTATAAAAATAGTTGCAGGTGACATGGCTCCACGAGAATCCTTTACTTTTTAGCACGTCATTTCCGGTAAAAAAATTTGTCATGATTATTTTTAACAGCACTGACATCTGAAAAATGGTCATCTGAAAAATGGAAAAATGCGAGAACATTCTGGATAGATTGCCCAATGCTGAAAAAAGGGCAGCCGTTGCCATCGCTCGACTTAACTACCAGCAACATTGCGGACGATCGAAACAGTCATCGCGCGCCACAGATCTAGAGACCCTTTTTTTGACGAGAGCTGGCTGTGCGCGCACAGCAAGCTGCCCTTTTTTCAGCATTGGGAAAGGGTTGCGCCTCAAAGGGTTAAGGGACAGTGCTGAACTAGTCATGGACATGTTCCTAGCAAAATATCTCCGGGACATTTAGTCCAAAAAATCTTGTTACAGTATTTCGACTGCGACATCCAAGAATAGTATCAACTTTGTTGGGTGATTATAATTTATTCAATTTAACACATAGCACACTTCTCCATTTCATAGCTATTTTAATCCAACTCCTGACTCCTCCGTAACACGTATACAAAAATGTCTGAATAGAGTATACATCAACTGAGTGACAGTCGACTACACATCCTTTCTGCAAACTTTTCCCTGTTGTCTTCCTATAGTATTCAACCCAGAAAAAGGGTATTAAAAACATCAGTTCTAAATATCTTGTAATTATTCCGAAACATAAAAATGCCTCTGGAAACCAGTTCTGTCAACTATAAGGTGACCAAACGTCCCCGTTTTCCGGGGACAGTCCCCATTTTCAGGACGTTTTTCAAATTGTCCCCAGAAAGTAAAAATGGAACTGGGGACAATTTTTAATTATTGCATTGTTTTTCAATTAAATTACTGTTAATTATTGCATTAATTATAAATGTCCCCAGTTTTGTTGTCAGAATCGGGGACATGTCCCCGATTCTGACTACAAAAATCTGGTCACCTTAGTCAACTACCATCATCTAACAACTTGAATTTAATACCTTTTTCGAATGTTAAGAATCGGGTTTCTCCCATTGAAATACTTTATGTAACGAGAACCCAAAGTCAAAGTGGCCAAACGTCTCAAATTTCATGATTTTTTAAAACTTGTCCCACAAGAAATCGGGGACAGATTTTCTAATTACTATAATTAATACTTTCCAATTAAAAAAAATTATATTTCTTTCAGTTTACGAACGTTAACAAAGTTTTTGTTGAATAAATAGAAGCTTATTTGGGAAAAGCATTGAATTTATAAAATATCTCGAGATTTTGTTTCAATATTGAGGTCAGCAGGATTTTTTCAGTTTGTCCCCAGAATGTAAAACAGCAATTGGGGACAGGGTTTTAATTAAAATTGATTTTTCTTCCCAAATTAAAAGCAAGCATAATTTCTTTATTTTCATGAATGTTAATAATGCTTTAGTTTAATAAATAGAAGTTGAATTGAGAAAAGCATTAAATTTATAAAATGTTCCCATTTTTTATTTCAGAATTGGGGGATACCTCACTCCTCTTTGTTCGAAAGTGGGGTAACTCCTTGTTCTTATGTCCCATATGATGAAAGTTCAAGGGTGGAGGTAAGCCGGGGTTCTTGCTTTGGTCAGAAAATTCAAAAGTAAGGAACTTAAAGGTGGACAAGCAAAGGCAGCAGTTTTAAGTTTTCCTGACTTTGAAATTCTTCTGTGTCCCCAAAGTGCAAAACAGTAATTGGGGACAGTTCTCAAATTCTGAACTTTTTTCAGTTTGTGTCCAAAATGTTAACAATTGGGGACAAAATTTTAATTCACAGTTATTTTTTCCCAATTTAACAAGAAATCAAGCATGTTTCCTCCATTTTTTGAACGTTAATAATGCTCTATTTGAATGAGGTGACCATACTTCCCCAATTTTCGAGGACAGTCATCAATTTCTGTGTTTTCTTGCGATTTGCCCTCGAAAAGTGAAGAAGGAATTGAGGACAAATTTTATATTATTAAGTTGTCTTTTAAATAGATTAGTGTTAATTATTTCTTTAATTATAAAATGTCCCCAATTTTGTTTCAGAATGCATTATAAAATGTTCCCAATTTTTGTTTCAGAGTTGGGGACATAACGCTGATTTGTCCCCAATTCTTTCTTCAAAAATCCGATTACCTTAAAGTAAGGTGACCAAATGTTAAGGTGACCAGATTTTTGTAGTCAGAATCGGGGGCATGTCCCCGATTTTTAAACAAAACTGGGGACATTTATAATTAATGCAATAATTAACAGTAATTTAATTGAAAAACAATGCAATAATTAAAAATTGTCCCCAGTTCTATTTTTACATTCTGGGGACAATTTGAAAAACGTCCTGAAAATGGGGACGTTTGGTCACCTTACCAAACGTCCCCATTATCCGGGGACAGTCCCCAATTTCAGGACGTTTTTAAAATTGTCCCCAAAATGTAAAACAGGAAATGGGGATAATTTTTAATTATTTGCATTTTTAAAATTAAATTAGTGTTAATTTTCCCATTAATTATAAATGTCCCCAGTTTTGTTTAAAAATCGGGGACATCCCCCGATTCTATGTTAAAAAGATTTGGTCACCTTACCTTAAGGTGACCATGTTTTTTTATGTAGAACTGAGGACATGTCACCATTTTGAAAGAAAATTGGGGACATTTTATAATTAAGGAAATAGTTAATATTAATCTAATTAAAAAACAATAATTAAAAATTGTTCTCAATTGCTTCTTTAGATTTTGAAGACACATCGCGAAAAAAAAGAAATTGGGGACTATTCTCGAAAATTCGGGGCGTATGGTGACCTTATTGGTCCCCAATCCTGTATGTTTTTGTGATTTGTCCTCAAAATTTAAAAAAGCAATTGAGGACAATTTGTAATTCGATTACTGTTAATTATTTAGTTAATTATGAAATGTCCCCATTTTTTTCAATATTTGGGATATTTTATGAATAATGAAATAATTTACAGTAATCTAATTAAAATTCAGAAATCGGGGGGAAGGTAAGGTGATCAAATGTCCCCATTTTCCGGGGACAGTCCCCAATTTCAGGACTTTTTCAAATTGTCCCCAAAATGTAAAAGAGGAATTTGGGACAGTTTTTAATTATTGCATTGTTTTTTTAATTAAATTACTGTTAATTATTTCATTAATTATAATTGTCCCCAGTTTTGTTTCAAAATCGGGGACATGTCCCCGATTCTAAGTTTAAAAATCTGGTCACCTTGTTATACTAATGAATAGGTTTATTTACATGGGAATGTAGAAAATCGCGACTAAAAGCAGAGTATAGGGTAAAAAGCACAATGCATCATGGGAAAGTAAGGTCATCAGTGCATTTACCCTTTACTGGACTGGTAATCTTTCTACACAGAATTTTTTTCAGTTCATAGGGGAAGTGGGGCAGAAAGCAGCGAAAGTTCCGGCTTTTACCCTGCATTTTTATGCATGTAAACTAAGGCGACCATATATTGAAACGTAGAACTGAGGACATGTCCTCAATTCTGAATTTGGGACATTTTATAATTCATGAAATAATCAACACTAATCTAATTTAAAAACAATGTAATAAAAAATTCTCCTCAATGGCTTCTTTACTTTTTGAGGACAAATCGCAAAAGAACACAGAAATTGGGGACGTATGATCACCTAAATGTAAAGGGCCCATTGTTTCTAAGTCCACATTTTGACCTGAAGGCAAAATACGATTTCTATAATACCTTATGGGCAGACATAATTAAGATGCTTACGTCCATTTGTTATGGATATTGACTTACAGATATTCCTACAAAGGTCTATAGTATACCCTCTCAAAAGAAATGTTCAAGTATAATTTCCTAATCCAATTCATATTTTATGTAAATTTTTAATATGCAAAATCAACATAGGAAGTTTTACTTTTATGAAAACTTTTTATGAGAGGGTGAATTTTTTTTTTTTTTAAATCTGTTTTCTTCCCCCAGAAGAAGGAAGCCATTGCAATGACCTCACCTTCCAAAACTGACACTTTGATGGTAAGGAGAGTCATTATTTATCAAAATATTTTATTATATGTAATTTTTATAACAACTTTTAATAACAGTCTATATAAATTTAATATTAGTACAATAAAAACATTGGTAGGGGATGGTTGAAAGAACTGGTTTTGTCTTCCTCCTCTTGCTGTTCAAAGATAAAAAACTCCGAGATAAAATCAGGAGACCTAAGAAGAAAGAAATACTATCATATTAACTTTCCGTTAGGTGTCTGGTCTATGATCGTAGAAAATGTATCAAGTAATGGAGAAATTTCGTACTTCAATTTTGTCAATAACTAAATAGTTTTTGAAAAGGAAAAAAAAATCATTGAAAGAAATATGAGAAAGCTATTAATAAAAATGACTCGCTTTTACGGAGAACATTTAAATAAGAAGCTTGACTTATTCTTGAAATTTATATAGGACATTTGACTTACACTATGACACCATTAGTCCATGCATCTAATGGAGAGTTAAGAATAGTGACAACATAACAAATGAGTAGGCAAAACAACAAGAAAATTTTCAAAATTAAAGACAAGAGCAAGATGAGATGAGATGAGATTGAAGTGCAAGATGAGATCTCGAGACTAGACATTTAAAAAAAATTTATACTGTTTTTCATATTCATGTTTAGTATAATATTCACTACAATTTTTCTGGATTTCAATTTAAAAATATATTGAATATTTAACACTACTTTTTTAATTTCACTGAAGCACATTTCTGAAAGTTTGCTAGAGCATTATTGTAATGTCTTACACAAAAGTAGTTTCTTTATCATGAGAGGCGTTATAATTTATTTATTTATAAAACAAAAAATTAATATCCTTTTGAATATTTTTCTGCTGTTAACTTGACAATACTCTAAACAGCCTTCCATCAGTAGGATTGATAAAAATTGCTTTTGTTACTGTTGTAACAAAAATCTACTATCAGATCTTATCTCATACAGGCTTATTATAATACATATGTACCCAATCATTTTGCTTACATGAAAATTAATTTCTTAGAAACAATATAATGACTATTTAGTTTCTATCATGTCTTGCTTAATTAAACTGGCTGTAAATTCTTTTCTGAGTTTGAATTACTTAAAGGTACAATAAGCATATTCAGTTCAATTACAATTAATTTCTATAACATGCTTGAGTGCTTTTGGGGAAAAAAAGTATTACTTTGATAGTGAGGATTGAAGGCTGAGATTTTGATAGTGAAGAAAGTGACTATCTATCAAAATATATTTTATTGTATGCAATTTATATAACTTTTCCCAATTCTGTATATAAATTTAATAACAGACATTAAAGATTAAAACACATTGAGTGGGAAAAAGAACATCATCTTAAAGACTCACATATATCATAATGCTATTTAATAATAAGCTTAAAAGTCCTTTCTTGTAACTACAATGCATTAGACCAAAATGCTTATTTTAATACAAGGGGGGTAAATTTAAAAATAGATTAAATACTTACATATACTATATGAAACTTGATACCGATAAAAATCCTTGTACATTTTTTTTTTTTTTTTTTACCATGCATGAGACAAATGTTGAATGCTATAAAGAACTAGCAAGTTTGTATTTAGAGGCAGTAAAGTAATATTACTAGCCTCTAAACTAAACCAGCTGGTTATGACTTCTTCCTGTATTTTGTTCAGAAATGGAGCTCCAAAATCAAACCAACACACCTAGAGAGAGAAGAAAAGAGAGAAACTTGTTTCTGGAATAATGACAACATAACAATTGAACAAGTAAAGCAACAAAAATGTTTTCAAAATCACATAAATATTTTATTCATAAAGTTATGTGTGAAAGCTAAATCATTCTTTAAATCAAGAGCCTGATAATTTAAAAATTGAGATATTTAAATATTATAGACAAAGTTTTTGATCAATAAAAAGCATTTTCTTTTTTTTTTTCTTTACAATATTCTCTTTTTCCTGAAGAGATGATTCACTCAGCACTGACTGTGTGAGACATTAGATAAGACCTTGGGGTATGTAACAAGAAATTGGTGTGTAAGACTAGACCTCAGAATATTAAAACAAGACTTCAGGGTAATGAGATGAGACCTTGGTTAACAAGATAAAACTGCAAGCGATAAAACTAATGTGTGAGAAAAGACCTGGTGAGCAACACAAGATCTCGTGGTGAGAACCAAGACCACAAGACAAGCCTTGGAAAGCAAGATGAGATTTTAAGATACAAGAGAAGATCTTATGAGAGACAATACTTTGGATCACAAGATGAGACATGTGTAGAAGACCAAACCCCGAGTGCAAGATAAATCGTGTGTGAAACATGACCATGATACAAAACAAGGCCATAAAATGCCCGATAACCCTTGGGATATAAGATAAGACTTTGAGATTCAAGATGAGACCTTAGTGTGTGACATAAATCGTGGTATATGAGACAAGACCACGAGATAAGATGAGATCTTAGGGAACAGCATGAGACTTTAAGTTTTGAGACAAGACTTCGATACAAGATTGAGAGAAAGACCACAATGTAGAGTACGAAGCGAGATCTCAAACTCTGAAACAAGACAGAAAGGCAACATAGAATGTGCGAAGAGACAAAACTTCAGGACATCAGACAAGACCTCAAAGTACAAGATGAGACCATTTACAAAACTAGACTTATTCTTGACTTAAAGTGAAAGAAGACCTTGGTATAAGAAATACTAGTCTTGTATACAAGACAAAGTATAGGGATGTGAAACAAGACCATGAGTTTAGACGAGACCTTGGAATGCAAAATGAGACTTCACAGGGTCCAATACAAGACCTTAGACCTTAGTGTGCAAGATGAGACTGAGACTAGATGGGGTTCATGACAAAACTTGGTAAGCAAGACTATACTGTGGTGTACAAGACAAGATGTCAAGTTACGAAAAAAGACCACGAGACCTAAAGGTTTGAAACACAACTAAAAGGCAAGATCTTGGAGTACAAGATATAACCTTAAGATATAAGGCAGGACTGGGATACAAGATGAGACCTTCATGTGCAAGACCAGACTTTAAGATTAGACTTTAGAATGTAAGACAAGACTGATGAACAAGACAAAATCTCCAGATGTGAAACAAGACCATGAGATGAGAGAAGACTCTGGATAGACTTTAGACTGCACCATGGGAGCTTGAAGTTATAACATGAGACCTCGTGATGTAAGACAAGACTTCAGGGATACAGATAAGACCTTTCTGTGCAAGATTAAGACTAGACCTTGGAATGTGAAAAAAAAAAAAGAAACATGATGAGAAAACTTTGAAAAGCAAAAAGAGACAATGGGATGTGAGAAGAGACTTTGGGAAGCAAGATGAGGCTTGAAATATAAGATGAGATCTTGAGATGTCAGATGAGACTTTGGGATGTAAGACAAGAAAATGTGAGACAAAATCTGGAGATGTAAAACAAGACCACGAGATGAGATGACACCTTGAAAAGCAAGATGAGACATGACCTCAGATCTTGATGCATAAGACCAGACTGTGATGTGCAAGGTAAGATCAAGTTATGAAATAATGCCACAAGATCTCCGTTTGAAACAAGGCCAAAAGCAAGATCTTTCAGTGCAAAAGGAGACCCAGACATACAAGACAAAAACCTTAGGGTGTGAAATGAGATTTTGGGAAGCAAGAAGAGACTTCTAGATCTTGTACAAAACCAGATTTTAAGACTAGACCTTGGTAAACAAGAGCAGACCTTGGTGTGCAAAACAAGATTTGAGACGTGAAAAACACTAACACGACTTAGTAAGCAAGAATGGATTGTGGTGTTGAAGACAAGATCTGAAGCTGTGAGAGACTATATGCCCACAAGCCTTGAAAGGAAAATAAGACAAGACTGACATGCAAGATGAGAAATTTGTGTGTGAGACCAGATTTCTGAGATTAGACCCAAGAATGTGAGACAAGACCATGGTGTATAAAACAAAATCTTGAGACATGAAACAAAACCACAAAATGAGACGATACCCTGGAATTAAAGATGAGACCTTAGGCTGCAACACGAGACATTGGATTATTAGATGAAATCCTAAACACAAAACAAGACATCAGGATGCCAGACAAGAGGGTACAAGACTTTAGGTACAAGAAGAGACCTTGTCGGGAACCCTCAGCAATTACCGACCAGGCCAGTCTGGGCCTGACAAAACCTCAGACCTTGGTGTACAAAACCTGAAAATCTTGTAATGAGCAAGATAAGACCGCAAGATCTCAAGGTTTGGAACATGACTAAAAGGCAAGATCTCGGAGCATGAGATGAGATTTCGGGATGCAAGAAGGGACTTCATGTGAAGGATGAGATCTTGTGCTAGACTAGATTGTAGGCCCTTAGAATGTGAGACAAGAGCTTGGTAAGCAAGACCAGGCAATGGTGTGCAAGATAAAATCTTGGGATATGAAACAAGACCGCAAGATATGACAAAATGATGGAAGACCTCAACCTTGGTATGTAAAACCAGGCTTTTGTACAGACCAGACTTTAAGACCACGAGGTATGGGACAAGACCAGAGTATGGTTTACAAGATGAGATCTCAAGTAAGAAACAAGATCCCAAAATCTCAGGGTTTGAAAAAAGACCAAAAAGCAAGATGTTGGACGGTGAAATGAGACCTTCTCTCGTGCAAGACCAGACTAAGACTAGACCTAGAAAAGTCAGACCATACTTTGCTGTGCAAGATAAAATCTCAGGCTGTGAAACAAGACGAGATAAGACAAGACCTCAGACCTTGGATGTACAACACAAGACTGAGATTTGATGTAGCATAAGACAAAACTTGGTAAGCAAGAACAGACTGTGATGTACAAATCCATATCACAAGCTAGAACAAGACTAAGATGCAAGATAAAAACTCGAGATACAAGTCAAGAACTTAGGGTGTGAGACAAGACTGAGATGCAAAACAAGACCTTATGTGCAAGATCAGACTTGCTTCTCAATGTAAGATTAGACCCCTGTGATGCAGATCACATATTTAATTTTAATAATTATTTTATTTGGCTTTCTTTAATGTAATCTATCCAAAATCAAGAATTCTAAATCACTTCTGTTTTCATTTTTCTGCCATTTCGGCTTTTAAATCTGTTTTTTCGCTTTTCCCACATGCATTATTTTTATTTGTTTGTTTCTCGAAATGAGACCCGGTGGCGGCGTTATGAGCTAAAAATAGATTATATGACGTCCGTTTGCAAAATCAACATACTTTCTACTTCCCTTCTTGGCATCCTGCTGGCGTAGGTTACTTTTTGTTGCCCTGTGACATTTTTAAAATTATTTGCTCGCGATTACGTCATTTTAATTTTATTGGATTAACTGTTAGGGTTGCTCTGGAATTGGAGTTATTAATCTCAGCCAGGTGTTTGTTCTCGCCAATGTGTAATTCTGTGCTGGCATAATTTTTAAGTCATTCCACTTTAATTTCACCGTCTAAATAGGATGTATTTTTTATTTCACTGGGCCACCACCATCCATTGTAATAAGTTTATATTTCAATAGTATCTTTTTAATAAAATAGTTTTAAGTATTTAACGTCTTTTTATTTTATTGCAACTAAGTGTATCGAACCTGGATTTTCATGTGTCACAACGCAACTTAATAATTTAAAATATACCATAAGCAAATAACTTCTTTATAACCCCCAGAAGGCGAGATAAGGCAAAATCTCAAAATAAGTGACTTTTTACTAGAACTTTCTACACCAACTGGATTTTAGAACGACGAACCGAGGAAACAAGCAAAATGTTCTGTAGCAATATTTTTACAAAATTCCCGTTATTTCCCGATGGATAAAATACCCTGATTTTTCCATGATTTCCATGATCTGTCGCCACTCTTGGACCCAGGGAAGTTTTTTTTGAGTCTCGCACCAGGCTAGCAATAGCATATTTTCTAGGTTGCCTTACACAGCGATGGCTGGACCCAGAGATTTTTTTGGGTTTCCCACAGGACCAGCGATAGCATTTTTTAAAATTTGGATCCCCACAGTGATTTTTTTTTTTTTTTAAGTCTCGTACAGGACCAGAAATAGCATTTTTCTAGGTTGCCCCTCCACAGTGATGCACCTCTTCAGGTCTCGTACAGGACCAGCAATAGCATATTTTCTACACTGCCCGACACAGCGATGGCCGGAACCTGGGATGTTTTTTACAGGTCTCGTACAAGACCAGCGACAACATTTTTTCTAGAAAGCCCCCACAGCAATGCCCGGACTTTTATTTGGGTCTTGTGCAGGATCAGCAATAGCATATTTTCTAGGTTTCCCTCACAGCCATGGTCAGACGTGGAGGGGGTCCTCGCACAGGAGCAGTGATAGCATTTTTTAAAATTTGGACCCCACAGCGATGGCTGGACTCAAGGATGTTTTTTTAAGATCTTATACAGGACCAGCAAGAGCATTTTTTCTAAATTGCCCCTTCACAGCGATGGCCGGACTCAGGAATGTACTTTTTCAGGTCTCGTAGAGCAGGGGCGTAGCCAGGGGGGGGGGATATCGGGATATATCCCCCCCCGAAATTTTTGGATTAGTGATGAAATCTCGTCTATTTATGCACATATAAGTCCATATCCCCCCCGAAAATTTTTACAGGCACATATCCCCCCCGAAAAATTTTCCTAGCTACGCGCCTGTCGTAGAGGACCAGGGAAAGCATATTTTCTAGGTTGCCTTTCACAGCGATGTCTTTTTTTGGGTTTTGTACAGGACTAGCGATAGCATTTTTTCTAGGTTACCACTCCACAGTGATGTCTTTTTTTCTGGGTCTCGTACAGGATCAGCAATAGGATTTTTTCTAAGTTGCCCCCACAGCAATGGGCAGAACCAAGGACATTTCTTTGGGGTCTCGCACAGGACCAAGGATAGCATATTTTCTAAGTTGCTCCCCACAGCAATGTTTTTTTTTTCAGGTCTCATATAAGACCAGCAACAGCATTTTTTCTAGGTTGCTTCCCCCACAGCGATGGCCATACCCAGGAATATTTTTTTTTTTAGTCTCATACAAGACTAGCAACAGCATTTTTTTCAGGTTGTCTCCCCGACAGCGATGGCTGGACCAGGGGATGTTTTCTTTGGGTCTCATACAGGACAAGCAATAACATTTTTTCTAGTTTGCCCCTACAGTGATGGCTTTTTTTTCAGGTCTTGTACAAAGCAAATGGCAGCATTTTTACTAGGTTGCCCCCACAGGGAATTTTTTGCCCTCGGACAAGACCAGTGATAGCCTTTTTTCTAGATTCCTCCCTCCACAGCGATGGCTGGACCCAGGGACTTTTTTTTTGGTTCTTGTACTGGACCCGCAATAGCAAAATTCCTAAGTTTTCCCACACAGTAATTTTTTTTTCTGGGTATCGCACAGGACCAGAGGTAGCATTTTTGAAAATTTGGACCCCTCAGTGATGTTTTTTTTTTCGGTCTCGTACAGGATCAGCAATAGAATTTTTTTCTAAGTTGGCCCTCCACGGCTATGGCCGGAATAAGAAATGTACTTTTTTAGGTTTCGTGTAGGACCAGGAATAGCATATTTTCTAGGTTGCCTTTTACAGGGATGGCTGAACCCAGGGATGTCTTTTTTTGGGTCTTGTACAGGACTAGTGATAGCATTTGTATAGGTTGCCCCTCCACAGCGATGGCTGGACCCAGAGATTTTTTTTTTTTGAGTCTCACACAGTACCAGCAATAGCTTTCTTTTTATTTGGACCCCACAGTGAAGTTTTTTTTTTTTGAGTCTCATACAGGACCAGAAATAGCATTTTTCTAGGTTGCTCCTTTTCTGGTCTCATACACGACCAGGTATAGCATATTTTCTAGGTTGACACACAGCAATGGCCGGACCCAGGGATGTTTTTTTTCAGGCCTCATAGAAGACCGCCGATGCCATTTTGCCTAGGTTTCACTCCTCAGAACGATGGCCGGACCCAGGGATGTACTTTTTCAGGTCTTGTATGGGACCAGGGATAGCATATTTTCAAGGTTGCCCCCCCCCCCACAGCGATGGCTGGACTTGAGGGGGGGGGGGGCTCATACAGAATTAGCAATAGCATTTTTTCTAGGTTGCCCCCACAGGGGTGGCTGGGCCCAGGGATTTTTTTCCTTCAGGTCTCGTACAAGACCAGTGGCAGCATTTTTCTAGGTTGCCCCTCTCACCACGATGGCCAGACCCAGGCAGGGATATCTTTTTTGTGGGTCTCGTACAGGACTAACGATAGCATTTTTTTCTAGGTTGCCCCTATTGCGACGGGCAGACCCAGGCATGTTTTTTTTTTTTTTTTTTTTTTTAAATCTTGCTCAGGACCAGTGATAGCATTTTTAAAAATTTGGATCCCACAGCGATGACTGGACCCAGGGATGCACTTTTTCAAGTCTCATATAGGACCAGAGATTGCATATTTTCTAGCTTGCCTTCCACATCGATGGCTGACCTCAGGGATGTCTTTTTTTGGGTCTTGTACAGGATTAGCGGTAGCATTTTTTCTAGGTTGCCCCCACAGGGATGGCCGGACCCATGGATTTTTTTTTTTTTTGGTCTTATACAGGACCAGCAATAGCATATTTTCTTGGTTGTCCCTCATAGTGATGGCTGGAGCCAAGGATTTTTTTTTTAGTGTCGCACAGGACCAGCGACAGCATATTTTCTAGGTTAGCTCCCACAGCAATGCCCAGGCCCAGGGATATTTGTTTTTGGGTCTCGTACAGGACTAGGGATAGCATTTTTTCTAGGTTGCCCCACAGTGATGGCCACACCCAGGGTTGTTTTTTGGGTCTCACATCTGACTAGTGATAACATATTTTGTAGGCTGACTCCAGGGATGGCTTCACCCAGGAATGTTTTTTTCTGGGTGTCGCATCGGAGCCCCCGGGAAGGGAGGGGGAGAGTAGACAATTACAAGGCGAGCCTGGGTACTGAACGCGTGGAGGTGTTGTGACGTCACAAGAGAGGATGGACTTTTCTCCGTTAAAAGCATTAGGATCATACGGAAAAGTAGAAGAAACTAAGATGTTTTGTGCCTTTTATGGATACTAATGGTAAGTCAGCAATCTCTATTCTTAATACGACATACTTGATAATAGTTATTAAGCTATAGAGTACATAAAAATATAAAATTGCCGTATTTTGCGTTAGTTTTATTGATTTCTGTTCTTTTGTTCTAGCAATCATTATGCTTCCGTTTGCTGCGTCCCAGGCTGTAAGTAAAGCTAATTACAAAAGAGGAGAAAATGTAAAAGTTTTCACTTTTCCCAAAAAACGAAGAAAAGCGGGCCGAATGGACTAAAAATATTCCAAGAAAAAATTGGTCCCCAGGAAAAAATGCGTATGTTTGTATTGAGCATTTTCGAGATGAAGATCTTTTAAAAGACGATGCTATTTTAAAATCAGATGGGGCACTTTTAACTTAAAAAGAAAGCATTATAAATTAGAACCGAATGCTATACCGTGTATTTTTTCGAGCTTACCAGCCTATATATCCGATATTACCAAAAAACAAGAAAGAACTGATTCTACTAAAACAAGAGAAAACGTTTAGGAAAAAGATATTGAGGAAACCGAAAAAAATAATGCAAAGGAAAATATAAATTCTTTTGTAATTAAGAAATGTATCAAGAGTTTCATGGCAATTCTATGTTAAGAAAATTTCACCTTTAATTATAAATTAAACGCAGATCCCCTTCCACTGCACATACCAAGTAGCTTAAGGTTCAATGCGGATCTCATGGTTGATTTATTTATTAAAAAAAAAAAAGAGAGAGAGAGAGAGAGAGAGAAATCTATTTGCTGGATACTTAGAAAAACAAAAATATAGAAGGTATTTATTAAAGAAATATTTCCAACTAAACGGTTTATCGGAATTTGTTGAAAATTCTGAAATTAAGTATGAACACAGATTTGGAAATTAACTCAAAAAAGAAAATGTATTACTGCAATGCTAAAAACAATAACAAAAAAGTATATGTATTACTGCAATATATTTTACATGAAAACCCCTGAGAGCATTTAGGCAGTTTTACATATTCAAGAGTTATACTCACTAATTTTTAAAAATATTTAATTATGTATATATCAAATGTCTCAATGTGATATTTGAAAGTCTTATCTAGAAAAAATTAAAGCAAACACTTGTAGTGCTTTCATGAAAAACTTTATAGTATTTGTAAGGTTTGGGTAAAAGCTTTTACTTTTTATTTTCTTGTTTTTTGTGCTTTAATTGCTTCTAATAAAATTTGACATTAGGAGTCTGTATAACATAATTATATATAGTATGTATTGTACAGGTTTTGAAATTTTAATTGTGGAAATTTCTGATTATATTCCTCGTGCTACTAGTGTTTATTGACATTATTGATCAGATTTCTTCCATAGAATTCAATACAAACTCTTTGAAATCCCATCCTCTCTTGTGACGGAGTACAAGTCACGAAATGGCTTAAGATGACTATTTATGAATCTGGATATTTTTAACATCAATTCTTTCAAAAAGCTTATTAAAACGAACCAAAACTAAATAATGTATTTCAGTTTTTAAGTAAAATTAATAAAAATTATTATTTTTACTTAAAAATGTATTTACTTACTTAAAAATATGACTTTATGCTTATACAACGTATAAATTTAATCCATATACATATTATTTTAGATAAATGATAACATTGAGTAACTATTATATTATTTAGAATGTATTTGCTAGCCCGAAATGCAAAACATACTGCATACAATGCTAAAACTGCTTTAAATTCAGTACCAATTTATTTCATTAATTTCTGACAAAAAAATATTGTTGATTCTCTATTATTTAAGAACAAAGTGTTGTAAAACGAAAATGCTATTTCAATGCGTCATAAAAAATTAAGCTACTCGTATTTATTGGCATTATTAATTCCATTTCTTCCATTGAACTCAATGCAAACTGTTCCAAATCCCATCCTTTCTTGTGACGTCACGAAAACCAGTACCCAGACCCCCTCTTGCTTTCTCCTCTCTTTTTCTTCAGTCGCGGCGACCCCGGTCGCATGGGGTAGAGACTTTTTTTTTTTTTTTTTTTTTTTTGTTTTTTTTTTTGTTGCCCCTTGGACAATCACTGAAATTATTTTGATTGCCCGAAAATGAAGTTTCTTTACCCTTAAATTTCTCTCACACGAGAGTAGCAATAGTATTTTTTCTAGGTTGCCCCCTGAGATGGACAGACCCAAGAATGTTTTTTTTTTTTTTTTTTTTTTTTTTTTTTTTTTTGGGGGGGGGGGGGGGGGGTGTCCTCACACAGGAGCAGCGATAGAATACTTTCTATGATGCTTCCCTTCAGACAGCGAGGGCCAGATCTAGGGAAGATTTTTTGAGCCTCGCACAGGATCAGCGATAGCATATTATATATCTGTCTGTGTGAAAATTAATTAATTAAATTTTTTTTTTTGCCATTCTTGATTTGAAAAATATAATCAGTTGAAAGTTTTCCATAAATAAAATAGCATATTTGAGTAATTTTTTGTTTGTTTTATTCCTTTTTCTCTTTTGAAAACTGCTTACACGAAAATAATCATATTGTAAGGCATTTATTTGGGAAATTAATTTTGAAAGATTTCTTTAAAACTGTAGTACAATCCTTGAGTTGTGCAAACTTTGTTTTGACTAAATGCGAAGGCAGAATTTACTGCATCCGGTCTTCCGATTACATGCTACAAATTCTTGGTGTAGACATAAAGGTTGTGTTTAGACTGCTACTTTTGAGTAACTGGAGTTATATGGGAAAATCTCAACCCGTTCATGATGCTTGACTTGAGCAACTTGAGAAGATAAACAAGGCGTCCACACTTCCCAGCCGAATAGCATAGAGTATTACTTAACTCCCCAGAGATTTTTCTTGGAAAGTTGAGGAGATAGATCACATGACCTACCTTTATCAGGGATGTGATTGGCCAAGAAAAAAATTAGCTGAAATTTTTTTGGTCTCCAGGGGGAGGGGGGAAGAGACAAAATTTTCAAAAATTTTAAGAGGTATAATGTATATTTGCACAGTGTTTTCAAATTATAAAGTCAGGGGTCTCCCAATATGGAATTAATGATAAAAATTACATGTTAGGTATATAAGTACAGTATAGGACCGATTATCCGGAATGGCCGCCAATCTTCCCCCCCCGATCATCATAATGAAATACGGGAAAAAAAAGGTCTTTCAAAAATTTGTGACCGTTCCCACATTTTGCTTGAATTAGAAAAAAAAAAAAAAAAAAAAAAGAGGGAAAAACACATTATTAAATTGTAGGAGTAACGCAATTACGCTAGTATTTCATTATTTTCTTTATAAAAGTCTGGAGTAAAGCAGATTGAGGAACGTGCTTTGGTCGCGGGGTGAAAGAGCTCTCCTCTCTCCTTGGGTGAAAGCAAAACCGGAATGGACTAAAAACTGAACATTTTTAAACTTTCCCTTGTTTTTTTAAAGCAATCTGAAACATCGAATGCCAGATAAGTGAAAATTCCAGATAGTTGAGTTTGTAAAAAAGGAAAGAAATGTTGACCGGCAAAACTCGGGATGTGTATGTGTGTGTGGGGGGGTTACGCACATGCATACAGATATATTTTTATTTACGTATTTTTTAAACAAAGTTTTTAATTTATTTGTTTCAATCTGTTGGAAGAATAATAAAAATAAAAAATAATACAAGAGACTGATTAAAAAAAAAAAAAAAATCGAGTGTTGTTCTCTGCTTTCCACCTCTTGCGTTTCTGTTTATGAGATAACACAGTTGAATCTTTGGAACGCCGAGCCGGAAAGTAGGTCACGACTCACTAGATTTAAATAATCCGTTATCAGCCTTTCTGCTCTTATTTGGTTTTTTTTTTTTTTCTTTTTCGCACTGCCGCTTTGGAATCTAAGATTTAAATAAACAGAGCAAGCTGACCACGTTGTTTTTTTTTTTTTCCTTCCCCATCCTCTCTTCTATACTAGCTACCGCAGCTGTAAAATATTGTGTTTTTGTTATGTATCTGTCGTAATTTGAGAGCATATGCCCGGTTTTTCGATCTTTTTTTTCCCTCCACCATAGGAGTTGATCCTTTTATAATGAGCTTTTACACATAAAATCAGTGCAAGTGAGGTACGTGATGAAAAAATTCGGATTGATAGACTGATTAGTTCATTGAATGATGTCGGCAGCAGGGTTTTGCTACGGCACAAGAAATAATGACAGTAACTTTAATTAAAGAAAAGGCGTTAAAAGAAAAAGCTAAATCAATGCGGCAAACAAAAATTACCGAGATATTTTGTAAAAAATAATGCTGCAAAATAAATATTTGCGATTTATGAGATTGTTTGTTTTGTGTGTAAAAGGAGATCGAAAAAAAAAAAGCTTTAAAGCGGGCGCAGAGGGTGAAAAGTCTTTTTTTCTCAGTGAAAATCGGAAAAAAATCCTCAGAATGTCCGGAATCGCCGCGGTCCCGACGATTCCGGATTTAAGACTTCGTACTGTATTTTGTAAATCGGCAAAATTAACAGGAAAAAGGACCCAAAATCCCAAAAACCTTCGGTCCTGACCATTCCGGATAATCAGTCCTATACTGTATTATACGTCTCTTATTAACAAATACACAATACCAAAAGAATCTGGTGCTTTAATATCACTAATTAACGATACAATATGTGGTGTTTAAAAAGTGATGAGCTCGGCAGCTAATCGGATTAATCCCATTGATGTTTCTAGTTGTGTGTTTTCCATTGGCTTACTTACTTACTTCAGTCCTCTGCGGAAACACACGATCAGTTTGGTGAGCCAACCGGATTCCATTTATTTATAAACAGAGCGCAGAATGACACAGTTTTTATCATATGAAAGTACTTTAATTAAAACCAGATTGAAATTCGCTGAACATCTGAAAAGATTAAAAATCGCGGAAGTTCTGAAAATGTTAAAATTCGCAGAAGTCCACTAATCAGCTATTTAAAATTAGCGGATTTTCGCTAATTCGTGCGGGGGGGGGGGGGGGGGGGGAAATCACATGCCTGCTTTATATTTTGTTTTTGCTGCCTGCCATTGCAGGGGTCAGTCCAGGTTTCTTTCCCAGGGTCCTATTTTTGTGAAATTTTACCTAATTTTGTGAATTTATAATTAATTTTGTGAATTTATACCTAATTTTGTGAATTTTTTCTATTTTTGTGAATCTTTCCTTATTTTGTGAACTTCTTCCAATTTTCTTTTTCATTTTTGAGCAAGAAAGCAATCACGAAATAGAATTGAATATTTTTTTAAAAATTAAAAACAAAATGGGTATAGTTAGTTCCTTTAAAAAAAGTTGGCCAAAACTGAATAATTCCTGTTCACCGAACATCCGGGATAGTCATTCCCTGGAACAATATTTTTTTAAAAATTCGATTAAAATTAAAAATATAAAGCTTTAAATCTTTACTTTTAAATGATTAAAAAATAGATTTTATAATAAACGTAGGCCATGGTAGTTTTGATTTTAAATTGCAGGTACTAGACACTTATTTACATCCCAAATTCAAACTTTAGTAATTTTTAAATATTACAATGTCTGTCAGTTTCGACTGGAAATACTCTAATACTAACGATGTGAGAAATGCAATTTTTAAATCTAGTTAAATTTTTCAACAATTGAAGGGAAAGCAAAAATAAGTTGCAGATAATTACAGATGGGAGAAATTAGCTAACATTTTTAAAAATTAATTTCAACTTGCACCATTAAAGAAAAATTACTTGTCAGTGTACACAGAATATCCCAAAAACACTGACCTGGGGTTTTATTCCTTAAATATTTTTCACAAATATTTTACAGTAAATCACAAATTTATGTTTAAAAAAAAAAAAAGGCACAGAATTTTAGAGTAATGATTATAAATGTTGGAAGATTAAATCTAAATAAATACAAATGTACATTTTTATATGGTCTCCAAACAGAAAATTCCCAGTCTGTAAGATGTGCCCATGCATTAATTAAGTTTTAAAAATTTAATTAAGTTATAAATTTCCAGTCTTCTATCAAAAATGATAGCTTCTAGCAAAAAATTGTTCGCTGCGGCCCTGCCTATGCCGATAGCATTTCTCTGTAGTGTACCCCTATGACTGCTCTTTAAAATGATATTAAATCCCAATAAAATCACTCCTATGCTTTGTTGTTCACTCCCAAGAATGAAAAAATGCAGTATTACACTATTTCTACTCCCCCTTTTTTTCCAGCTTTGAGCAGTGATTGACCTATATTTATCCCATTTCACATTCCACAGTGTGGATTCTCGACCGATTAAACAGGGCGCTGCACCCGGCAATCCTTTTTCTCCCCCCTATGCCTGGGTATGTCGGTCCGTTTTTCCATTCTTATTTGCCAAAACTTTTTCTCCTTCCTTACCATACAGTTTTCTTATACAGGATACAATACAATGAAGTCAAAATAGATGTTTAAATGACCCTTAACAAAACAGGAGTTATAACTGTTCCTTCAAAAAAATCCAATCAGCTTTTTTTTTTTTTTTTTTTTTTTTTTAAATGCAGAGATAAAATGTCCTTTTATAAATAATTATTTTTTTCTATTTTCTTTTATTTGCGTGATCTGAAAGATACCCTTGGAATGTTTGTTTTTTCAGCAATGTAAAAGGGCCATCTGGCACATTACGCTTTCAGTTGGGGGGAAAGAAGGGAGTTGAGAATGATTTCACCCGTAAGGATGTTATATTTGATAAGTATGCAGTTGTGAATTAGTAAACAATAAGCTTAGACTTAACCACGTAATGACGGCAGCTCCCGTTGTTTTGAATTGGATGTTATGCACTCTTGCAAGTTGTTCTTAATGATTGCTTTTAGTGTAATCATTACATGGCCTTTCTACTTCAGATTATTTATAGTTATTACAGATATTTACTAAACATCAAAATGCAAAACGAATTATTGCGAGTTAGAACGTTTGCGTGATTTTGAAACATTGCATTGATCTGAATTTATGGCTGTCCTTTAGAATAAGATTTAGGAGTAAGTTAATCTTTTTGAGATTGCATCAAACGATTCCTGAACATTTAATACATGGTGCATAAATGTGCCAGTTTGGAAAACAAAGTGCTTTCTTTTAATCTCCTCCCCAACCTGGCTGCCCTTTTTACATACGCCACTGGCTTTATTCATGAAGAACGTTGTAATTACCTGAGAATGACAGCTGTCATCACCTTTTCTTCTGGCAATGAGCCTTATTAATATTATAGTGGAATAAGTCTTGATGTTTGATTTTTTGGCATAAACACAACTCACATGAAAAGAAATAACAAATGAGCGCTCGCTACTAGTCCGAGTTTTATTCCCAGAAAGAGAGCTCCTACATAGTAGGTGGGGGGAACTTACGAGGAAGAACAAACAAGTGCAGGCGTCTGCTTCAAACTGCAATCGTAGACGGTGTAATTTACCCCCCTGGCTTAGGGCCTCCAATCAACCTATCTCCCATCATCATCATCAACGTTGTTTACATTTAGGCCAATATATTATTGGGTGCCGATCGGCGATCGCTAAATGATAATAATTCCTCAACTCAATTGAAAAGTGCAATAGTTATTTTGTGAAAGGGCCGTTTTGGTCAAACTGAATTTTGTGAAGGGTCCGTTTTTCTGATATTGAATTTTGTGAAGGGTCCGTTTTTTTGATATTGAATTTTGTGAAGGGTCCGTTTTCGGACCCGATTTCGACCTGGACAGACCCCTGCATTGGCTCCGCTAGGTAGTAAATACATGCCACAATATTATTTCCCCCTAGTAAGTACCCAAACCGGTGCATGATGTCAATCTCCCTAAGTGACAGTCGGAACACACCCAAAGAAAGGCGCCACGATCGCCAATTCAGCATCTATTAGAAATCTCGCTAAGCCAGTCACTACCTCTGCATTTAAGCCATTATGATTACCCAGGAAATATTTAACCTTATTTATTCATATAACACTGATAGCACTATTGAAATAATTGTTTTAAATGAAAAAAATTGGTAAAATCGTACAAGCCAGTGACCACCCCATGTAAACATGGCGACAGTCGCTGGAGCTTGGCGACCGCCAAGCTCCAGCGACTGTCGCCATGTTTACTAGTCATTCTAGGCAACCAGTGGTCCGTTTTTTACTAAAAAAACCCCAGTGGATTCAGCAACCTAGTTGTACAGCTATCTAAACTAGGCAACCAGTGGTCCGTTTTTAACTAAAAAAACCTCAGTGGATTCAGCAACCTAGTTGTACAGCTATCTAAACTAGGCAACCAGTGGTCCGTTTTTAACTAAAAAAACCTCAGTGGATTCAGCAACCTAGTTGTACAGCTATCTAAACTAGGCAACCAGTGGTCCGTTTTTAACTAAAAAAACCTCAGTGGATTCAGCAACCTAGCTGTACAGCTATCTAAACTAGGCAACCAGTGGCCCGTTTTTAACTAAAAAAACCTCAGTGGATTCAGCAACCTAGCTGTACAGCTATCTAAACTAGGCAACCAGTGGCCCGTTTTTAACTAAAAAAACCTCAGTGGATTCAGCAACCTAGCTGTACAGCTATCTAAACTAGGCAACCAGTGGCCCGTTTTTAACTAAAAAAACCTCAGTGGATTCAGCATCAAAACAATACGAAAAATACACTTAAACAAGAACTTACCTTACTTTTCCCACTTCATTTTCTTCTTAGAGGGGCCAGGAATTCCTCATTCTTCGTCATCGCTTTTCTCCATCTCCGTCTCCGATAGCGTATATTCATCCTCCCTCCCTCCCTCTCCTTCACTCGCACTCACAGTTGACTCATCACTTTCCTCCCTCCCCCCCCACTGGACCATCCTTCGTGCGCGGAGCGTACAGTTTACAAATGCTTCGAATGAAGAGCTTCATAAGCTGTGCCTTTTTTCCCCTATGTAGCCTTCTCCACATATACTCGGCAAGGTACGAATCAAATTGACCAACCACCTTCCGAGTGCCTAGAAAAGACTGCTTGATTGCGTTCCACGTGCCCTCCACCGAATTCGTATGCGCCCCAGTTTCCTTGTCCTTGTAGGTCACTGAATGGTTTACCGAAAAGTGTATGAAACCTTCGTCGCCTAGGGTTTCATATGCTTTCCAGCAATCAGAGATCACTACAGAACCCGGAAGAATACGCCGCTTTATCACTTCCAGCAACACATCCTTACTTCTACTTTCAACCACCTCAAAAAAACATCTTGTACTCCCTCTTTCAACACCTCCAAACACCCACCTTCCTTTCACAGGCTTACCCCTTTTATACTTCTGTCTTCCAAACTTACTCTCATCAATTTCAACTACCACACCCTTTCCACCCACACTAACGCTATCAAACACAACAGCATCCATACAAACCTCTCGGCAAAAACTCATCCAATCAGTCACAGTCTTGCTACTCACACCCCTTTCAACCATAATCCAACTAGCCCTCATTTGCTCAATCCATGCACACGTTATTAACAAAACCTCAATCATACTCAATTTCGATTTCTCAAACCACGTACCCCCTCTCAAACTTCTTCTTACGTGATGCCCATTCTTTCCTCCCTTCTTACAAACCCATACATAACCATCCTTACTGTCTTTCCTTTTACTCAACCTCATATCCGAACCACATACACAGCATACATACGCACTCGCTATTAAGCCTACACTCATACACCATTCAATAACCGCTTTCGCTCCTTTTCCTTTCAAAACATAAAAAAACTCCATATTCCACACATCCATACTTACGACGAAATTCCCCGAGACGCTCACTAACCTACAATGAAGAGTCCGTAAAACAGAATCAAAACCACAGGGAAAAGCCAACACAAACTTAATCCACTCTATCACTCGCCACAAACAAACAACTACCGTCATTCAATTAGCACTGAATGAATATCCCATACTTCAAACACCCCGCGTTTCATTATGGTTACCAGTCTAAACAATCACCGCCAGGGTGCCTCACTGCAGCTGAGCATCGCCGTTGACGGCGCCAGAGCCAACGCCAAATCAATTTGTAAACAAAACATCAAATGTAAACAAGTCACCGTATACGGAATATAGTCCAAAAAATTGAATAACTGAATATAACAGGACATTACATTTTACTGCACTATAGATATACACAGATGACAGATTCTAGTATAAATTACAAAATTAACTGAAATTGTTTTTTTTAAATGGATATGAGGAGAATAAAGCTAATTTCAGTATTTTACAGAACATAAATAAACTTGATAAAATAGGTATAAATGTAGAACCCGAAGTTTCCATAAGAGCGCAGCTGCTGAAAGGGGCTAAGAGATCATTCACCCCTTCCTTCGAGACCCCCCCTGACGTGGAAGGTCACGTGGTGTTTTGTTTTTCGTTGGCTGGAAGAAAGCGAGCCGTTAGTTAGAGTGAAGTTGACGGAGAGAGACGTTCGGAGATATTGAACGATGATGGAACTTTTCGTGCATGCCTAGGTGGCTTGTTTTATTGTTTCTTCTGAAGAAGTGAATCCTGTGTGGATGATATTTTGTTAAAGTACCTAAGTGGTGTAAAAGACTTCTAGTATAACTTTGTAAATAGAAGATTTATTAAATGTGTGTGTGTGTACTTTCGACTCATCATTGAGTTATGTCCTGCTTTTAATTAGAAACGCATAACAGTAATTCGTCAACTCATAGGGTCAGCATACGACCCCTCTACAAATTCTGGGGGCTCGACCGGGATGTCGAAAACCCTCTAGTTTTTCGTAATTTTTCGCCGGGACAGAATAAGAATTAGATTCCATAGAACCTGATTAAATTGAAAAGAATAGAATTGGATAAATGTGAAGAATAATATGGAATATTGAACTGATATTTGTTTAAAGTATTTGTGCTTCTGGTCTTGTGTGCTCACATATCAGTGGTGGATTACCAGGGCGAGTCTGATCGCCGAAGACTACAAACTGTAAGTACTCAATTTTTGTATCAGTAAACATGTCTTACATCGGAAAACATAGAAAAGAGGATATTATTAAATTAATGCGTGAACTGGATTTAAAGATCCCCGATAACCCAACTATTGCTAAAATGAAACATATTATTATTAGTGATGCGAAGTACGATGAAGAATTCACAAAATCTGTTCTCACTAACATTGCGGTAGACCGCGAAAGCGAAGAAAAGATTGCGCGGGAAAAATTAGAACAGGAGAAATTAGAACGTGAATTCCAATTGGAACAATTAAAATCAAAAAATTATGAGAAGGGTAACAGTACAGAACCTTTTGTAATCCAAAACAAAATAGACCTTACAAAAATAATCAAAAGTTTCGATTCGAAGGATCCAAAAGCAGACATTAGCACGTATCTCGCTCTCTTTGAGAGGCAAGCCACAAGAGTCGAAATTAAAAAAGATGATTGGGTCACGCACTTATTCGGATTTTTACCCCTAGACATCGCGCAAATCATAACTCGAGAACCTGAAAATGTTTCAAATGGTTATGATCACATTAAAGCAGTATTGCTGAAAAGATTTAAATTAACTGCAGAACAGTTTAGACAAAAGTTATTTTTTCATAAAAAAGAAAGTTCTTGTTCTTGGCGAGAATTCGCTTTCGAACTTAACCATTATTTTGAAGAATGGATTCATGGCGTTAATGTTAAAGATTTCACTGGTCTTCGTGAACTGATAGTTTCTGACCAGATTAAAAGAAGAGTGCCACAAGAGGTTAAAGAACATTTTATAGATAACTGGCATAAGTGGAACACTAGGGAGGAAATAGTGGAAAAGTTAGAAGAATATGAATCAGCTCGTGTTTTATCTAATAAAACATTTCCTAAAATAGTGAATAGAGAAAATGATACGTTTTCTAGCCCCGTGCCAGGGAAAGATAATAGAAATTTTGGAGCTACTAGGAAAAAATGTTATGCTTGTAATAGTTATTCACACAAAATTGCAGAATGTAAATATAGGTTCAGGAACGATAATTTTGATCGTACAGGTGAAGGTAAACGAAAAATTGTTAATCAAATGGTTGTAGAAGAGCCAGGCAAAACAGAAAGTAAAAATAGATCCAGATCTGAAAGGTATGATCGAGCAAAGTATCGTTATAGAAATAAAGCTGAATCGGAGGTAGAAAACAAAACTGTGGAATCATCTGGTAATAAAATTGAGAAATATGTTAATATTTTTAATTTTGATGTGAAAGCGTTAATTGATACTGGTTCCGAAGTAACTTTGATTGACCAGAATATTTATGAAAAGATGGGATCTCCTATTTTATCCAGTACAGATATTCATTTGTGTGGTATCGATTCTGAAAGAGTTTCACCCATTGGTTTCTTTAATTCTAAAATAGTGATTGACAGTTGTACAATATATACTAATGTTTATGTTATGAAGCATATGCGCTTTAGTGTAGTCATTGGAATGGATGTAATATCGAAACTAGAATTTAATTTTGTGCAAGGGAATGCTAACGTAAAAAGTGCAGCCATGATTGACGTAGTCTATCCTACCAAACGAGTTACTAATTTAGGTAAATACCTTTACTCGACACCTAATTTCGAACCAGATGTACTTCCGGTTACTTGTAAACAACAGTCCTTCGGGTTGCAAATGTCAAAGATCGAGACTGATCAGTGTTTGAATATTTCCCCATTCGTTGCATGCTCCCAAAATGCTGAATCTTTTGAAGCATGTGAGAGAGTACCAGATGAACTTCCTATACAAACTGACTTTTTGGCCTTGTTCGTGGAAACACCCCCGGAAGAGATTATTGATGTTAGTCACATAATTAATCCACGTTTGAGAGGAGAAGTGATAAACATTGTTAAGAGTTACAAACCACAAAAAACTAAAAGTACGGACGTTAAAATGAGTATAATTCTGACAGACGAAATTCCTATTTGTCAGCGTCCCCGTAGATTGCCGTATAATGAACAAATAATTGTAGAAAACCAAATTCAGGATTGGCTCGAGGAAAAAATTATTCAGCCAAGTTGTTCTGACTTTGCAGCACCCATAGTCTTAATTAAGAAAAAAGACGGCAGTTCGCGATTGTGTGTCGATTTCCGCAAATTAAATAAGAAAATTGTTAGGGATCATTTCCCACTCCCACTTATCGAAGATGTGTTGGATCGGTTACAGGACGCAGAAGTCTTCAGCACGTTAGATTTGAAAAATGCTTTTTTTCATGTAGACATAGAAAAAAATAGTACAAAGTACACCTCTTTCGTGACTCACGAGGGGCAGTACGAATTTCTAAAAGTTCCCTTCGGGTTGTCAAATAGCCCGTGCGTGTTCCAAAGATACATTTACCATATTTTTAAAGACCTTCTGAAAGACCGCGTCATTCTGATTTACTTAGACGACTTGATCATACCATCCAAAAACGAAGAAGAGGGGATTAAGAAACTGCAACTTGCTTTAAAAACCGCTTCAGAATTCGGATTAGAACTGAACTTGAAAAAATGTCAGTTTCTTAAGCGGAAGATAGAATTCTTGGGGTACGTCATAGAACGTGGAACGATCAAACCATCTCCTGCGAAGATAATGGCTGTTCAGAATTTCCCACAACCAAAAAACATTAGGCAAATCCAAAGTTTTTTAGGCTTAACAGGGTATTTTCGAAAATTCGTCAAAGACTACGCCAAAATCGCCAAACCCCTTAGTGACTTGCTTAGAGATAGCAAAGAGTTCCGTTTTGGAATAGAGCAAAAGCATGCGTTCGAAGAACTGAAAAAAGCATTAGTGAACGACCCAGTATTACATCTTTACAGACAAGGTCAAGAATTAGAACTTCACACGGACGCCAGTAGTTTCGGATTCGGCGCAATTTTACTACAGTTAGGGAAGGATAATAAAATGCATCCGATACACTACATGAGCAAAAAGACCTCAGAACAGCAGGAAAAGTATTCCAGTTACGAGCTAGAGCTTTTAGCGGTGGTCGAAGCATTGAAAAAATTCAGACCTTACTTGTTAGGCACCAAATTCACAATAGTGACAGACTGTCAAGCGTTCCAGAAAACGATGAGTAGAAAAGAATTGTCTCCGAGATTAGCCAGGTGGTCAATGCTACTGGAAGATTTTGATTATGAGGTAGTCCATCGTCCAGGTTCACAGATGAAACACGCTGACGCACTCAGCAGAAACGTCTCAGTATTAGTATCAGAACCTCTGACGGCTGATATGACTCATAAAATTGCAGCTGCACAACGAGAAGATGAACATTGCGAATTGCTAAAGGAATTAGTTGCCTTGGGAAAAGAAGATAACTATTTCATCAAGAATAACGTGCTATACAAATACGAAGCTGGTAGAGAGTTATTCGTAGTACCGGCAGAGATGGAGTTACAAGTGATTAAGAAAATTCATAGCAATGGACATTTCGCTACATCTAAAACTTTAGAACTGGTCAAACGAGATTTTCATGTCAATGGTCTGAGAAAGAAAGTCGAAGCTGTTATAACCAACTGTTTAGAATGCATTTTATGTAATAAAAAGCAAGGAAAGGGTGAAGGATACTTGAATCCTATCCCGAAAGAAGAGGTACCCTTGAGTACTTATCATATAGACTTTATCGGACCGTTACCATCTACAAACAAAAATTACAAACATGTTTTAAGTGTAGTGGACGCATTCACAAAATTTGTCTGGTTGTATCCAGTCAAATCAACCAGCACTCATGATGCCCTCGAGAAGCTGAAATTGCAGCAGACGACGTTTGGGAACCCTGAAAGAATTATTTCAGACAGAGGAAGCGCCTTCAGCTCAAAAGAATTTGCTGACTATTGTGAAGCGGAAGGCATCAAACACATTCAAATAACCACAGGAATTCCAAGAGGAAATGGCCAGGTGGAGCGGATTCATAAAACTTTAATACCAGTGCTATCTAAATTGTCAATCAAAGACCCGACAAAGTGGTACAAATATGTCAGCTCCGTTCAAAGAATTTTGAACAGTACCACGGCCAGAAGTATCAAAACTAGCCCATTTGAGTTATTGACAGGGGTTAGGATGAAGAACAAAGAAGACCTGAAAATTAACGAAGTCTTAAACGAAGAATACCAGAGAAGTTTTTTGGAAGAGAGAAATTCCTTAAGGGAAGAGGCTAAAAAAAATATCCTCAAAATGCAACAAGAAAATAAGAAAGGTTATGATAAGAAAAGAAAGAGAGCAGTAGAGTACAAATTAGGCGACTTAGTAGCAATCCAGAGGACACAGTTCGGGACTGGTTTGAAGCTACGACTGAAATATTTTGGCCCCTACAAAATAACGAAGGTCAAAGGACATGACAGATACGACGTCGAAAAAGTGGGACGTCATGAGGGTCCTAACATCACAAGTTCTGCGGCAGATCACATGAAACCGTGGAGCAGACTGTAGAACTTTTCATATTTCTAATGACCTGTAAATAATGTATTTTTCTTTTCTTTTTTTTAAGTGTTTATTTCAGATATCCTTATAGTCCTGGGCGGTGAGGACACCGCAGGTCAGATGGCCGAGCCTGTAGAACCCGAAGTTTCCATAAGAGCGCAGCTGCTGAAAGGGGCTAAGAGATCATTCACCCCTTCCTTCGAGACCCCCCCTGACGTGGAAGGTCACGTGGTGTTTTGTTTTTCGTTGGCTGGAAGAAGCGAGCCGTTAGTTAGAGTGAAGTTGACGGAGAGAGACGTTCGGAGATATTGAACGATGATGGAACTTTTCGTGCATGCCTAGGTGGCTTGTTTTATTGTTTCTTCTGAAGAAGTGAATCCTGTGTGGATGATATTTTGTTAAAGTACCTAAGTGGTGTAAAAGACTTCTAGTATAACTTTGTAAATAGAAGATTTATTAAATGTGTGTGTGTGTACTTTCGACTCATCATTGAGTTATGTCCTGCTTTTAATTAGAAACGCATAACAGTAATTCGTCAACTCATAGGGTCAGCATACGATCCTCTACATAAATGACAAGGAAACAGATCAACAAGGCAAAACTAAAATCCCACACAAATGCAAAATTAAAATGACTTAAGTAAATATATTACACAGGCGAAGTAGCACCCTAAACTAGGATTCAGCCCTGTTACTTTCATTCGATAAATTGAAGAAAGATATAAAGATTTGGAGAACGAGATTTAGGAAATAAAAAGCCCAACTTTACAATTATATCGATAAATATTATAATTGTTAAATTAAAAATTATTAAGTGTCGTAACATTACTTTTCAATTGCATGCAAGTATAAACAAATTTATATATTAATGCATCAACAAACTATACTTAATAAAACACATAGTTAACTCAATCAACAAACGCATTTTTAAAAACACTTAATACCAGTGCAATACTAATAACTTACTGTCTAGCAGTCATAAACAGTAAATTTTAATTAATTATATCAAAACAACAAACTATTTACTTACGTTAAAAGCGCGGGTAAAACGGTTGTTTATCCCTAGCCGCCTTTTTCTTGGCAACTTGGCGAATAGTTCAGTCCACCGCTATTGGCGACAATGAAGTTTTCTATTCCCTATCCCTTTCCCCATGGCAGTGAATCGGTAGTACACCTCTTTTCTTCCCTATTTCCCAGGGAAAAAGAGAGGTGGATATAAGCTACTCGATTATATTTTCGCTTTTGCTCACATTGTATTTTACATTTTTGTGTTCATTTTTCAGCCTCTATGAGGTACACATACATCGTTATTTTTTCTTTACTCTTTAGTTTGATAATCATGACAGTCTGCAATAATTAAGTATATGGCAAGGCCTTTCTAAGGCACACACTTTTTACTCACTCTTACACACTGCAATTTTGCATATTAAAGTCCATGGCACAACATACATTATCTTTCAGCTTTTTTTTTCTTCTCACAATATACTGTTTCTATTTTTGTCATATTTTTCACACATTTTCTTTCTTTGAACATACTATTATTTACAGTCACCATGTTGACTGATTTTTTTTACACATTATTTGTTTTGAACACTTTTTTTTAAGAGTACATTTATATTTTTATGTTTCACTCTATTTCTGGCCTTTTTAATACAAGTTTTACATGTTTATCATAGGTTGTACAGTTCACACTTTTTTACATTTTTTTAGATACACCGTTTTATTGTTTTCTTTCCTGCCATTGATATGCCTCTGTTTAATACATGCATTCTTTGGAAGAGTATAGTGGTATTCATTCGATTACCTTTTTTTCTTTTCACAAATACACTATATCATACATTGTTTGTTGTACTTCAAATAAGATTCATACTTGAATAGTCACTGATCTTTGAAGTCTGTGTTTGTCCACAATTACACTCTTTTTTCATGTTGTTGTTTTTATTTACATTGCTTACACTTACTGACTCTCAACGTTTTCACATACTTGATTTTTTTTTTTCATCACACTTGTGTTTATGTCTTATATGTTCACACTCACAAACATGTTCACACTGATGTTCTGCTCATTGAGTTCATTGTGCTTGTCCTTCCACATTTTGCTACACACAAAATTTTTGAATATTTGTTACATTTTTTCTCCCACATTTTCACTATGGTGTACAGTAGTGCATTTCAAAAATATTTTAAACACATTGTATATGTTTTGTCACTCTTTTGTGTTCACATACACAAACATAACATTTTATTTTGAAATTTTTTTCTATACTATGAGATATTTAAATCTCTTCTGTACCTTACTATAAATTAATACAACTTTAAGGTGGCTGATTCCTAGTTTATGGTGCTTCTTCGCCAAGGAGGCGATAACAGGTATATTCTGGCAACCTTGGCGACTTTAGTTTGCGTTCTGGCAACCATGTGGAAATCCGCCATTTTGTTTCTGTAGTGCGCATTTTTGCCTCTGATGGGACTCTTATTTGTTTATATTATTAAATTTATTCTACTAAAAAGAGAAGGGGGGGTTGAGGGGGGGCACAGCCCCCCCCCCTCACATAAAAAATAAATAAATTTTGCTTAACCGAATCTAAGCACTTGTGAGATGTTTTAGTCAATGTTGTTAGTATTGCTTTACATGAGTTACATCGTTTCGTTTCTTCGATTTAACGCATGCGCAGCTGTGTTTGTATGGGAGCAGAATCATATACGGTATATTTTAGTTTTGGTTCGAGAACGTTTTGATATGTTGTGTTAACGGAGCGCATGCGCGGCGGTTGGTTTGAATTCCAAAAGCCATTTCTTATGGAAACTCCGAGGGGTTAACGACAGACGTTTTCGGTTCCTCGTATTTTCCGGATCCGTTTTTTTGGATAAACTAATTCTTTTCCGTTAATTGTGTGTGTGGATTTTCACTGTGGATTATATGCTTTTTGAGAGAAGGTAAGCGTGCTTTACTAAATTGCGTGGTGTATGGTTGTGGCTAAACGAAAAATTTTAGCATTAGATTTTAAAAAATTCATTTTAGATTTCAAAAAATCTCTTTCTTGAATGGATTACGAGAGAACGACTGATTGCAGCTAAAAGAAAATTTTAGAGTTCAGAAAATCGGTTTTAGATTTCAGAAAATTGCTTTACTTGAATGGTTTATGATTAGTGTTTTGATTTTAGGTTTATGGTTTAGTGTTTAGATTTTAAAATTCGTTTTAGATTACAGAAAATCTCTTCTAAAATAGTATCCACAAACATAAAAATTTAAAAAAAAAGCCACTATGACTTATGAGACGACGAATATGATTATTTAAATAAAATAAAAAATCAGTTGTTCAACAAGTTATGTAAGTACAATAATTTTTGTTGTTTAAAACTCCAATATTTATGCTTTTTAATTTGCTTATTTTGTGTATTTATTGCTAGTTTGGGTGCGTTCTCCCGTAGTGTCTTTGGGAGCATCTTGGCTCCCAGAGGCAAGACGGGAAAACGCGCCAAATTGGCGATTTTTGGAAAATCGCCAAGAAGCACCATAAACTAGGAATTAACCCTTTAAGGTATCGAGTACTCACTGAGTTATAAAAAAAAATTACATTGATTTACATTTTCAGAGTGCTTATAGTTAATTTATTATTTGAATTATGTTTATTCTTATCTTAGTGATTATTTTGTGAAATATTGTTTGTTTAGTTAGGCTCATAATAAAATATATATGTAGTGATCAGATTAACTCAAGACTTTAATAAGTGAAATTTGATGGTATATAATTTCAGAGTATCAGTATATTGTATACTTTAGTAATTGCATTTTAGTGTATTTTTATTTGTACTTTTGTGTGCTATTCTTTGCCAATTTTGTCACTTTTGAAAATATTAGTGTGTTAGTAAGTGACACAACAACATTCCTTTCTTGAACAAACAAACAAAAAAAAATCATTAATTTTGTTATTTTTACCATATGACCACAATTGCCTTCAATTTTCTTTTTAAGCTATAACTAATATTTTACGTACTTGTTACCAACTTTAAACCTACATTTTCAAGACTTGCAAGTTAACTAATTTCATTCTTTTATAACTTAATTTTTTTCTATTACCTCCACATAATTAATAACTTGTTTATTTGACATTCACGGATATATTGCTGTGTGCATGTGTTGAATGCTTGTTTCCTTGTTTGTGTGGTACCCACAAGCTTGGAGGTATAATTGCTTTTGTGTACTGCCTGGCTGGTCCAGCAGTTTTCACTTGTGTATTTGAATTTCATGCTGTGTCTGTCAATATATCATTTCTTCAATAATGTTCTTAAAACTTAACACTTATTAAATGATGACTTCTAAAGTAAATAATTACACAGTCATAAAATAATAATTAATAATAAAATTAAATGATTCATTTAGTATTATCTCTAACTTGAAAATTTAAAATAAATAAATACATATGTGAGTGTCCAATAACACTTAAACCTTTTACTGAGATCCTTTTTTAATTGTACTTAGATTGATATTCGTTGATTGTATTGTACAGATTGATATTCAATTTCCTTAAATTTTTTTCATTGTCATTTTGTGCAAGTACAATTTTTTCAATTGGATGTGCTTATTTTTCTTTTGATATACAGATATGTATGTCAAGATACTGTTATGTCATGTACTATTTACAACATTATTACAATTCTGATGGTACAGAACTGTGAAAAATTACCATCAAACAAACAAAAATTTTTTTAGTATCATATTATAATTTGAATGTATTGTTTTATTTTGTCAATTGGGTGAAGTATTTTTGATGCATAATTCTGACATTTGAAGGCCTTATTGATATATATATGCGAACCATTCAACAGCGCTAGTTTATAATTATAATTTTGAGTACTCACTGCAAGTTTAAGCAGTATATCTTTGATGTGCACATGAGCTTGAGATGCTCAATTAAAGAGAAAAGGGTGTGCTGAAATGCCCCTTATTTAAAAAAAAAGGGTGTGCTGAAATGCCCCTTATTTAAAAAAAAGGGTATGCTAAAATGCCCCTTGTTTGAAAGAAAGGATGAGCTTAAAATGCCCCTTTGTATTGTGAGCTAAATGCTCCCTTTTTATTTTGTCGACATTTACTTTGTATTGCTAGCAGTTATTTTTATTGTGTCATGACATTTTTTTTTCTTCTCTAAACATTTATTAGGTGGTGGTCAGCAGTAATTTTGCAATTGTATAATTTTGTCTGAATATGTTTAAGATTTTCTTAATTGTTTATGCCAGCCAAACAGAGCATTTAATTAAAATTTTTTAAATACATTAATTGTAACTAATAAAAAAAAAATTTCTTCAAAATTTTTTTTCCTGGTTGAGGGGAGTATATATGTGATGAAGATCACATATCTAATTTAATAATCATTTACTTTGGCTTTCTTTAATGTAATCTATCCAAAATTCAAGAATTCTAAATCACTTCTGTTTTTCATTTTACAGCCATTTCGGTTTTTAAATCTGTATTTTCGCTTTTCCCGTATGCACTATTCTTTTTGTTCTTAATTGTTTCGTCTCTTCAGACCGGTGTGCTAAAAATAGATTATATTGCGCCCGTTTGCAAAATCAACGGCCTTTTTGAGTTTCTTCTTGGCATCCTGCTGGCGTAAGTTATTTGGTTGTTCCCCTGCGACGACTTTAAAATTATTTGCTCGCGATTACGTCATTGTAATTTTATTGGATTAACTGTTAGGGTTGCTCTGGAATTGGCGCTATTAATCTCAGTCAAGTTATTGTTCTCGCCAATGTGTAATTCTGTGCTGGCGTAATTTTTAAAATGATTCCACCTTAATTTCACTGTCCATATAGGACGTATTTTTATTTTCGCTGAGCCACCACCGCCGTTATAATAATATTTCAATAGCATATGTTTAATAAAAAAGTTTCAAGTATTTAACGTCTTTATTTTATTGCAACTATAAGTGTATTCGAACCTGGATTATCATGTATCACAACGCAGTCTTTAAATTTAAATCAGCCCAACCAAATAACCTTCTTTACAGGGCCCTGGGGATTTTTCTCTGCTCCCCCCCCTCTCTCTCTGCGCCACTGATCGTACGTGATATTGGCATCATTTTGACGTCATGAACAGGAAACAATTTGCAGAACTTGGATCCCAGTGTCTTACAAAGCAACTTTCATATCACACCATTCAGAGAAGGATGTTACTACAGCATGAAAATGATTACTTAATCAAGATGCAAAATAAAATGCAATAGTTTAATAGTAATGATATTATGCAGGATACAGTGGCGTAGCCAAAATTTTTCATGGGGGGGGGTCGAGTACAGCAGCTCATATATATGTATACTCGTGTGTGATAAGGGAGTGAAGAATATACATTTTGTATGACAAAATATTCCTCATGGGGGGGGGGGGACTTGACGTTACATCTGGAGAAAACCTACCAAAACTCCAGACCGTTAGATCGACAGCCACGCGATGGACCCGAAGCCGGGACCTTCACACTTCGGCCGTCTACCATTTTCGGTGACATAACCACTGTGCCATGTGAAACAAATTTTAAAAAGCCATTCATGGGAAAAGTAAACATACTTATTAAAAAATAAAAATCTGGAGTGGCTCCACTTGTTTTTCCGAACACTTACGATTAAGATCATTACCAAGCATTTAAATAAATTTTAATCGATGAATAATTCAAACGTATATACAAAATTGAAGCTCAATCGAAGCCGTTTAAACGCTAGCGCATTTTCAAGAATTTCCCCACATAGGCCATAATGTAAAAGAAATCTTTGTCGTAGCCCTGTAGAAAAACTATAAGTCCTATACACACCAAAATCAATACCGGTCTTGCGACGGTGGTTTATAACATATATACCCAATTTGAGCTCAATCGAATGCCCCGTTTAGGAGCTATCGTGTTCACTCACTCACTCACTCACACACACACACACACACACACACATACATACATACATACATACGTAAGTACATACATCGCGTAAAAATAGCATAAATGAATTCAGAAGACCTCAAAACGTGTAAATACACCAAAATCTCGAAGTCGAATTTTTTCATGATTACAATACTTTACTTACATGGTACATGTTCGGAAAGTAAAAATAGCTCATAGCTGCACGGCCGCTTAGAAGGTGCGTGTAATTAAAATGCAGAAACGGCAAAATTTATTGTATTCTATCAATGAAGTAATTGAATTTTATTTATCTTTAGCTGAAATTTTGGGCTCGGGTTCCGACTTCAAGAATATTGCTCGGGCTCTGGCAGACTCGGATTAAAAGTCCTAGGGCTCGGGCTTCAAAAAATGAGCCCGAATTCATCTCTAACACACAACGCTATAAATAAATAAGTAATTATAATAATAAATTAAAACGAAACAATGGTTCATTTTCCTTATAAATCAAATAAATATGTTGCTGTATTGTGTATAATATTTAAATAATCCTGTACAAAAGAAAAAAAAAAGCTGAAATCTCTACTGCTGTGTCTAATAATTTAATTAACACTTTACAAATATTTTTATTACATATGATTTCTCTGATGAAAACTCCTCCACCCCACCTTTCAGTTTTTCTCTCATTTGAAGGCAATTTACGTTCAACATAAAAAAGTTGTCTGGCAGCTATAAAAAAGATTGAAAGGTGTATTTTAAAATGTAAAGAAGCAGTAAATGAGTCCCGATTTGTAAAAGTTATTACAAAGCAACTTATTTTTTTTCCACAAAAACGCTTTCTGCAAAATTCTCGTGTGACAAATATTATTCCTTTTCAAACACTTTTGAGAACACAAATTTCGGTTTCCCGTCCCAACCCAATTTCTTTTCCCCTTCTCATACGTACTCTACGTACAACCCCCCCCCCTTAAGAATAGCCCTCTTGCCCAGCGGGATAGTAATTTATCATTCTCTCCCCTACAAACAGGGCAGCGGCTAGCTCGTGCAATGACCCAGATGGCGCACTATTACGGCGGAGAATTTTCACAGAAATGTAGACTCGATAGTTTTACTTATCGTTAATTTATTTTTCATCAAATAGTTTTTCCTTTTTATTGAAAAATCAGTAAACACTTAGAGAATGTATCTCCCGTTTACGAAATTCGTTTATCTTAATTAGCAAATATTTTACGGCTGTTCAAACACAAAAAACCTGTTTTTCCCAACTTTAATTGAATATTAAAAATATTAATAGAATTGATTTCAAAATTTTAGAAACTAAATCTGTATCGCATTAATATCTTGGCAAGGAAAAAAAAACTGATTTAAAATAACAAAAATTGTAGACGTGGGACAAGAAAATATGCTTCCCGTAGGTTAACATGGGAAGTCTCAGTTTCGTTTTCTACCAGCGTATGTCGCCTTAAATATGGCGCCGAGTGTTGTTTTTAACGTTGTGTAAGCTCTGTAAACAGTATTTGGACAATAAAGCTTTGCGTTTTGAATAAATATTTTATAAACGATCTAGAAAACAAGTAAGTTTTCAAAACTAATAATATCTGCACACATTATTTTTCTAAAATGTATTATTTACTTCATTAAACATGCTAAAATCAGTGTAAATTTCATTTTATACTTTTGTTTACAATTACATATTCTAATTAAAATGAAGTTCTGATACTTAATTTTGTCTAAATATTTAGAAGTTTTTATAAATGATTTGTACTTGTTTGATAACTCTACATTAAAATTTTCATTTCGTAAAATGGAAAATTAATATAGACTGGGTTTTCTGGGATTAAAA
>JAWZYV010014687.1:0-73428 GCA_038373885.1 Cheiracanthium punctorium | reverse complement strand
TTTATTTTATTGCTTGCCTATTTTTATTTTTAATTCGTCGCCATTGCAGATATATATATATATATATATATATATATATATCGCAAATTTTTATTTATTTTAGATTTGTTATATTAAATTTTATGTTTACATAGCAGCAGTTACAATAATTATTTATATATTTATGTTGTTTTTAACTAATATTAATGCACTGTAAGACAAAGGATAAAACTTTTCATGCTGTGTAAATGAATAAAATTTTATTTCTAAAGTTAAGAGTCAGACCATTTTGAAAGAAATACTTTTCTATTTTATACTCAAAATTTGTTTGTATAGACCAGGCGCACATCCAGAAGGGGGTTCTGGGACCAATTTTATTTTTCTTTGAAGGTTGAGCATGTACGAAATTCAAGAGCAGAAAAGAGAAGTTTCTCTTTAAATTTTTAAACAAATGCTTTAAATCAAAAAATTTGAGAGAAATTCGCTCCCCCCGCCCTCCCGTTTATTTAAAAATCCTGTTCATACTCTATTCCAACCTCAAATTCTGCAAAGCGTTATTAAAATCCAAAAGATGGCACTGCAATCGTTGGTTTGGCTATTTTTCAGAAGCAATTTGGCTATTTTCATAAATTTTGATCTGGCAACCCTGATTTCTTCCCGAATAAACAGCAAGTGCTCTTTCGCGGCTAAGGATTTCGTCTTCCAAAAATTTCAAAAGAGCTTCAAGATTCCAACTTTCTGACTTATTTGATCTGCTATACTCTAATGTCAGATCGGGTGGCAATATTTTTAAAAGGATTGGTACTAGGAGGTTTCCATATGATTTTGAATCGATTCCCAATGACTCAAGATTTCTAACTTGGATTTCGGCACGGTCAAACAGTTTTCTCAAACCCGTAGTATCGCTCGAATCTCTGACAGGGGGGATATCTAACAGTTTTCCCAAATGAGAGTTGATTAACAGATTATTTTGTCCAAACCTTGAACGTAAAATTTTCAAAGCAGCGTCATAATTTTCATCTTTCAATGCTAAGCCCGAAACAGCTTTGGCAGCAGATCCTCCAAGACAATTTTTCAAATAGATCAATTTTATTCAGATTTGTGTTTTTATCAATTGTGTTTTCAAATTGGCCTATAAATTCTAGCCAGAGTGATGTATCACCGAAAAATTTATTTACTGTCAGCTTTGGCAGTTTTATCGAGTTAGTAACTTAAAAGGTTTGATTTGAAGCGATCGATGAAGTTGTTACTTTACCGTTGGCACTTGAATTTGGAACATGAACTTTATCACGATCTAATTCTTCAATCCTATCGCACAGTTTACATTTATAAGCTATCAAATTATCCAAATACTCTTCGGAAGCTTCCACTTCCGTTTCTACTTCCTTGACATCAACTTCGTTCAAAATTTCAGAATCAACCAATTTAATATGATCAGTTTTTTCTATCAATTGATTTAACAAAAGTTTTAGTTTTTTCGGATCTACTTCTGATTTCAAACTTTCATCAATTTTTCCAAACAACTTCGTTATAAGACCCTTTTGGGTCGATCTCTTTTTTTTCAACTTGTCAAGACTCATATCGAAATCAAAATGCGGACTTACCTCCCTTACTAGAATCTCGAACAATGTAGTTGATCACAGATAAAGAGCATTCAGCCCTTACCGGCCGCTATGCACCATGACGACAAAAGGGCACTTTCGAAAAGCAATTCAAAACTAACGTCGGTGGTTCATCGAAGGTGGTCAATCGAAATATTCAAATGAATGACTCGAAGAGAGGTAGTCTTGACTAAATCTATTTAATTAAATGTACATAATATTTACATTGAAGTTTTACAAAACGAATGCGCATGTGTGCGCTTATCGAAGTACAATCGAAACTCGTCTGTCGTTCTCTCACATCGACAACTAGTTAGAGAGTGCTTGCTCACGCCCTCTGCTGGAGAGCGAGATTTCGCTACACACTAAGACAGCAAATAAATATCTTATCAAAGAAAAAGAAACTACTGGTGAGTAGGTATCAAAATAATCTATCCCCTCAACTTGTCGGTAGCCTTGTGCCACCAGCCGGGCCTTAAACTTTTTAATTTTTCTAGAAGCGTCTTCTTTAAGGGTAAATACCCATCTTGTACCTAATACCTTTTTACCTTTGGGACGAGGAACCAACCTATACACGCCCCTATCCTCCATGACTTTTAATTCCTCTAACATGGCCTTCCTCCAGTTGTCTTTTTCTAACAGTTTTTGCGACTGTTTATAACTGTTGGGAATTTTAGTTTCAACACAAAAAATTTCTCCTACTGACAGGTCCCCCTCTTTTTCTACAGCAGGTACTTCATGCTCCGATTCCTGTTCGTCCTGTCTTTCCTCAGAAGGCCCAGAGCTTGTTACAGCTCGAAAACTAAATTTACTTTTGTCAAAAAAAGTATCTTTACTTCTACAGTACTCTTCAACCTCTCTCAGGTCCTTAGCCTTACACCCTTCTCAGGATGGTAATATACATCAACACGCCCAGCAGTTTTACCCGTCTGACGTATCTTTTCAACCCTCTTCCAACTTGTTGGAGGGCTAACAGAAGGAGATTCATCTCCAGAATCCTCGTCTTGAGGGGGAGGTTCCTCATCAGTTTTACTTTCATCATACAATTCAAAAGTTACATGTTGCTTACTTTTATTTTCACTTGAAGGGCCAGAACCCAAGTGTTGAAAATTTTCTACAATTTGTACATGCTTTGTCTCTATCACCTCAGTGGTGCCAGGTAACCAAATTCTATATCCCTTTGTCCCCATGGCATAGCCCACTAAATAGCCTTTTGATGCTCTTCTATCCAACTTACTCCTATTCCGCTGGGGCAAATGTACAAAAGCTTCACTCCCAATGGCTCTAAGGTGCCTAACCGAAAAACTCTTGTTTTTCCAAAGGTTTAGCGGAGCCTTTCCGTTTAGTTTCTTATGTGGAAAACGGTTACGGAGGTAAACTAAAGCATTGGCAAATTCAGCCCAGAGGCTTTCGGGCAAGTCAGATGAAAACAATAAAGCTCTCACGCCTTCCAAAAGAGTTTTATTGAAACATTCAGCAATGCCATTCATCTGTGGAGTGTACGGATTAGTTTGTTCATGAATGATTCCCTCTTTAGAAAAAAATTCTTTAAAATTATTATTGCAGAACTCTCCACCACAATCAGTCCTTACTCTTTTAACCAAATGGCCCGTTTGTTTCTCAACCATAGTTTTAAATAATTTAAACTGATCAAAGACAAGATCCTTATTTTTCAGCATGTAAACAAAAGTGTAACGAGAGAAATCGTCAACTATAACAAATATATACCTTGCCCCACCAAGGGACCCGGGAGGGACCCCACAAATCCATATGAATTAATTCTAATACATTTTGGGTTCTAATTTCTTCCTGTTCTTGACAAGCCTTTTTAGTGCTTTTAGCAAAACTACAGGCTTCACAGTTACCTACTTCCCCCTTTAGATTGTCCAAGCCATATACATGTTCAGATCTAGAAAATTCTTTAAGAGATTTTACATTAAAATGGCCGAATCTCATATGCCATTTAAAAACATTATTGCTTAAAATACAGGTCCCAGCCTTAATTTCATTGTCATCATCAAAATTACAATATACATTGCAACTATAAAATCTGTTCTTATTTGTACAAGTTAAAATTTCGTCATTATTTTCATTAAAAACTGTAGCTTTAGTTTTACTAAACAGAACTTTATAATTTTTATCACATAGAAACTTGACAGATATTAAATTTCTGCATAAACCGGGAGCATAATATACTTTATCAAGATTTAAAATGTTATCTGAATCTAATCTCAAAGAGATACTGCCAGTACCCTTGATGGCCATAGTCCCTCTTGCCATGGCTGCCTTGCCCTCAGTGTTCTGGAAGGTCTTGAAGACTCTACGATTATTGCAGAAACAGTCAGTCGCGGCACTATCCAAGCTCCACTGCATAGGAAAACACTCGTTGACGAGAGCAGCGATGTAGGTGGCCTCTGGTTTCTTTCCTCGTCCTCGTGAAGAAGACCTTTTCCTTTGGGGGGATCCTCTTTTGGAACAGTCTCTTATCAGGTGACTTGTCGATCCACAACTGAAACATCTCTTGGCATACCGTACTTTTGGTCTGGACCTCCACTTAGTAGAACTGGAAGGAGATTTAGCACCATCTTGATCTTTATGAAGATAGCTGTCGGACACGAGAGCCTCGCTGTTTCCTTTTGGGAACCTGAATAATTTCCTATCAGCCTCTGCCAATAGTGCCTGTCGCACCTTTTCAATATTAAAGTCACTATCTGGCAGCTGGTACAATTGAGTAACTATATTCTCAAATTCTTCAGGCAGATTATCTAAAATTTGAAAAACTATTTCATCTTCTGGGACTTCTTTACCAGCCTTTTCCAGGCTTCTAGCATTCTGTACCACCTTTGCAATGTAAGAACTCATAGATTCTGAGGCGTGACATTTTGTGGTGTAAAACTGCTTTCTTAACTGAGCAATTCTTGCTCGGCTGCTAGGTTCATAGACTGCCTTGACTACAGCCCAAGCTTCTCTAGGGTTTGTACTATCAAACACTACATTCTTGCATTCATCACCGATACTTAAACAAATTATTGCTAGAGCTTTTCTGGCACTTTCATCTATAACAATACTAACAGTAGATTTTTCATCTTTAGCATCTTTAGCAACAGCTGGTCCCTTTTCACACTCTTCAGAAGTATATTTAAATAAACCAATGCTAGTCAAATACATATCTAAGTTAAACTTCCATAGTCTGTAATTATTTGAAGTAAGCCTCTCAAAACTAAAAGGTAACCTCTGCTCAGCCATATTAAACATGTGAAAAATTTTTTTAAATCACTTGACAAGAAATATCAGGAACAGCTTCTGTAAAAGGATGACAGTCAATAAGATCAGAACCACGCTCTGCTACCATTCTGTTGGGGGGTAGCAGAGCCTGGTACTTTCAAATTTAACTTCCATTTAATTTTTACTGTAAATTTTTATGTCAATTTTGAATCAGAGGTATTGCGTGGATCAAAAATGAAGACAAGTTCTTGAATGACAAACAGTTTATTTATGAAGAACAAATGTTCATCCAGTCATAAGACAGAAATACAAGAAAAACATTTGTTTCAAAATTTACCAGCATGAGCAGGGCAGCCAGAAAGAGGGAAAAAAATTTCTATTTTACTTGCACAGCTCACCATTTACTGGTCACTAAAAATGGCTTCTACCAATCTCAAAAACAGGAGCTTCCACAAAAAAAAACATAACAAGGCCCAGCCTTTCATTTGCCTTTTTCAGGCCTACCACTACACATCAGCACTGGGTTCAGAACTGTACTGTACTGCACTGCATTGCACTGCCAGACAACCAAAACTAACACTCCTTTTATACTACCCTGCCCATGCTTCACAAGCTCAAATTTGCATACTTTCCAAACCTGGAAAGAAAATTAAAGTCATTTCTGGTTTTATTTAGATGAGGTGACACATCAAAGATGATGTCACAGCTTTCAGCCAATGGAATGATTTTATAAACATTTAGTTATTATTAAGTGGCAACTAATGGTTTGTTTACATCTACAGTATGTCAGATGGTGAAGCAAGTTATTTTAGTATGATAATTTAAGACTATTTTAACTTTATATAATGATTGGAAGTATCTTAGAAGTAGTTAATTTTTACTTTAAATACTACTGCCTTTAATTTAAATGCTGTTTTAAATAAGTTAAACATTTTACAAGACTATTTTAAAAGGTAAATGTTATTTTAGAACTTTTGTATATATAAGGAAACAGGCATGTACATAATAAAAATAAGTCTGTTATATTCCACAACATACCACAAAAGCATTGTTAGGACTTTGGTGAGGATGGTTGGAAAACTTATTGGGGGAAGGGAAACTTTAGATATTTTACTTTAGGGTTAAGGGAACTTTAAGTTTAAAAAAAAAATACTTGGACTTAATGAAAATAAAGTTTTAATATACTATAATTTAGCTAAACAGATAAAATATATTTAGTTTATTTTTACATATTCCAACAAGATACCCGACTTGCCTCTTCGCCGACTGCAGAAATCTGGACTTCTCATTCCCTGCTTTGATGAAACTATTTTTGCCTGACCTCCCATCGAATCCTCCCATGAAGCCCATCAAAAAATCTGCTCTCCTGAGTTTTCCATAGCGACTAACGACGCTGATGCCAACACGTAAATTAAAGAAGTGCCTGCCCTCCGTTATCTGATATCATCTTTCTGTACCGTGTTTACCATCCAGAAATCTGTGCCTTCTTATTTATTTTTTTTTTCTTCACACGTCCACTGTTATTTTGAAAATCCGATGGAAATTGACGGAGTTTCACTGCCTTCATTGCACCCAAAACAGTCCCCATGAGAAGTGTGTGCAACTGGTGAATTATTTCCCCCTTTTCTCCGTGCCGAATATTTTTGTTTTTATGCGTACAACTTGTTGACCGAACCTCCTTCTCCTGTCTGCCTTAAATCTGTGAGAGAAGATATTTTTTTCTTTTGTTTATCTTTGAAGGATGACGATTTTAATTTGTGGATATGAATTTCTTTCGTAAAAGTAAGCAATTTTTATTTTAGAGTTGAAGTGAACATTAGAGTATTATATTTAAATGATTATCAGTTGTGTGTGTTATTTTAAAGTGCTATTTTAATGTTGATAAAAAGAAAACGAAAGAAAAGAAAAAAAAATTGTATTGATATATCTGCGCTTGTTTTAATTAATATAGTATTTTCATTAAGGTAAGTTTACAATTGAATTGTGTTATTAAATATTTTATTTCAATTGAAGTTTTATACTGGTCTTACTATTATTAAATTAATGCTTAAATTACTACTACATTACCTATATTTCCTGAAGATTTAAAATTTGAATTTGTTATTTGCATACTATGACGTAGTTTAGATTCATTCGATTATTTACCTGAAATGACTTACCGATTGGGACTCTCAACTTGACACAAATTCTAATTTACTTGAGAATATGTCATTTTATTCACTGAAAAGTCACTTGAAAATTTATGACAAATTCAACCACCTGGGTACGATAACTTAAATGAAAACCACAAATACTTATTGTGTCAATGTAAATAATAATAATAAAAAAAAAAATTCTTGCATTATATTAGGTTTGCTTATGTAGATGTTTTATTTTGAATATTTACTGTGTAAAATTTTTGTGTGCCAAAATGATCGTATATTATTTCCTTTATTGAATAATGATGCCAACCATTTTTTTTCTCATGTAATAAAATTTAAATTTGCCTAGACGGTTAACTAGTAATAAAACCTCTGAGGAGAGTATTCGCCCTCAGATTGTTAAAAAGTACTAGTAATAACCAAATAAGAAAAGTACAACAAGACATTGCTAGAAATAAAAAAATGTCAGGTCACATTAATGCAGTACCTCATGCAGGCTATCATTTATTGTATTACCTTGAAAATTTCTTCTAGCAAGTGTTCCTGTTAATACTGCTGTTTCACAGCTATGGTCTTCGAAATTTTCTACACACTACGCACATTTTTACATTGCCTTTACATTAAATAAATTTACTCCATTTTGCCAACTATTTTGTCAAGTTATTTTCATTCCATTCACTTTATGCCATGCAAGCCAAAGCCATAAGTATTTGCCAAAGAAAATGAATGTCAGCCATGTTTATTCCATTTTGTTGAATTATATTACTATATTGTTGTACAGTATTATTGTATCCCACCTAGGTTGTAAATATTTTACTTGTGATATTTTGAAAAAATTTATGTGCACTCATTGTTTTATTTTTATTGTAAGATTTTCGTACTATTGCATCATTATGTTTTGTCAAATTTTAGAAACTGCATCCTGCCCCTCAAGTGTTGTACAACATAACTCCAGAATTCTAGTCAGAAAAATTTAAGGTGTCTAAACTTGAAAATTAGATTAGTTCGCAGTTTTAAGATTAGGTTGCAAGGACGTCTGACTCGCAAGTGAGAGACTGGCCACCTCAATGATATTGCTCGTCAGACTTCTTTTGCCGGGGGGGGGGGGGGGGGGATATTGTAATGTATAAAAAGGTAATTTGGGTTTTACTAGTTTGGGTATTGTTCAAGCGGGTACTTTCACTGCAAGTTTTACTTTCCTGTCATACTTGCCACGCGTGCTCTGGAGCTATGTTTTATTTATTTTGTTATTTGCCAGACATCAGGCCGTCGATTCTGAGTTCTTTAGATGTACACGTGTCCTCACGCCCTTGTAGGCCCGGATGCGGGTCATGTTGGTAAATGTGTGTGGTTCGATCAGAGATAAGAGAGAGGAGGAGTTGTGTCTTCGCAGACCACGTGGTGTGGTAAGCGTAAATACTCTCGCACATCGAAAATCAAGGGACTTCTGCCACTAGAACTGCTTAATGAGTCCACGCTGATTCTTGTACCCGTCTCCCCTCCCCTCTTCTCATTCTAAATTGTAACTTAATTGTAATGTTCAATAAACCATATTACCTGCCTTAACTCTGAAGCTTACTTGAAATATCTGACGTCTCATATACATATATATATATATATACATATATATATTAGGGTTGGACTAAACTGGGTCGGACCCAATAGGTTTTTCAAGAAAAACCCACAATTTTGCCCACTTTTGGGTTTTTGCAAATTGAGAAGACTCTCTTAATATGTGTGTTTGTAATGATGAAACAAAATAATTACTTATGTATTTTACAAAATGCAAACTTTCAACATACACACTTTACAAAATACATTTACAACATACACATTCTACAAAATACACACTTTATATATAAAATATTTTTTACAAATATAAACTTAAAGATGTTTTTAAATAAATTAATACCATTCTTGAGTTTCGCTTTCCTTCATGTTTTTCTTCAGAAAATGCTGAATTTTTAGAAGTTTTCCCACCTTTTCTGCTCCTAACCTATTTCTTAGTTTTGTTCATGTTTCCAAATGTGGAAAAGACATGCTCAATTGATGCAGAACTTGGTGGACAACTCAGCAATTGGACAAATAAATAAATAAATAAATATATATATATCCATCTGGTAATTTTTAAATGTTTATTTCCATTGAAACCCACCACTCTTGGAAGGTGAATCTTTGTAAAGTTCAATAATGTTTGTTTGAAACATATTTTCTGGAAAGAACTGTTTATCCTTTATCTTAAAAACTAAAAACGCAGGTACATATTCTAGTTTCACAGTTTGCAAACACATTTCACCCTCATTTTCCAGCTCTGCTGACACCCTAACCCAAATTAACTGGTTTTCTTTCAGGTTTTATTTGAAAAAACAAAAACCGATGAAACCAAGTGGGTTGGGGTTTTCCTAAAAAACCCAGGGTTTTGCCAACTCTGATATACATACATTGGCCTACAAAAGTTAAGGAACACGTTATTCGAAGCTCACCATAAAAAAATGAAACTAACAATAAAATTTATAGTTTATATAAATGATAAAAATGAACTTTATGCAAAAACAATAGCTACTACTTTTTTTTTTTTTTTTTTTTTTTTTTTTAACAGAAAAGGACAGGCATAGATGAGTGAGAGAAAAATATGCATGTATCAGGCTTTTGTAATTACACGTTTAACTTTTGTTGATTTAAAACTTTTATTAGTAGACTTGTTAACAATATGCAGTAGGGTCCCGCAACATCTGAGAGAAGCCGTTTCCCCGATTTGTTAAGGTAGTGGGCGGCCACGTGGATAGAAATGGGGTTGTCACAGGCCAATGCTGGGCATCTTAATGTGTCTCACAGTGTGGTCCATCGTCTCTGGAATCAATACCAAACTGAAGTTTCGGTGTCCAGTAGACATGTTCCAGGCCAATCATGAGCTATGATACCTGTAGAAAACCGTTTTATAGCTCTTTTGATCTGAAAGAGAAGAAGCATTTCTGTGCCGCAACCTTTTGCAGACCCCTTTGTAGCACCAGGGAGAAGAATATCCGGTAGTATGGTGCAAATGCATCTTCACAATGCAGGTCTCTATACGAGGTGACCAGTTATGTGTGTCAACCTCAATGGATGGAAAGGGGGGGGCCCACTTATCTTGGGCAAGACACATTTCCTGGACTAGACAGCAATGGACTTCTCTACTCTTTACAGATGAGTCCAGATTCGAACTGAAGAGTGCGTCAGGACATCTGCTGATCTGGAGGGAACAAAGCACCAGAGATACCATCAATCCAACACTGTTGAAAAACAAATTTACCACGGTGGTGGAATAATGGTTTGGGTAGGAATCTCACTCAGTGGACACACTGAACTGCATGTGTTCCAAGGAAGAACTCTGATTAGTGTGAGATATCGGGATGAGATCCTTGATCCATATGTCCTCCCATATGACGGTGCAATTGTCAATGATTTCATTCTGATGGATGATAATGTACAACTTCATCGAGCTGTAGTTGTTGAAGAATATCTTGAGGGTCTTTGTTTAGAGCAAAGGAATGGCCAGCTCAATCTCCATACCTGAATCCGATAGAGAACCCTTGGGACTATCTTGCTAGAGAGGTTGCTGTTTTAAGTCCACCTCCAAGGTCCTTAGGAGAGCTAGAACAAAGCTTACTATGTGTCTACTCTTTTTCCCATTTCGGTAACCGACAACTTAATTGACATCATGGAAAGTCAATGTCGCTGATGCATTCAAGCTAGGGCTGGACATATCCCTTATTAAAACTCTTTTTTGTTATGTTTTTATGGCATTTTACCATATAAAACTGTGATATATTATTTTATCAAAGAATGGACTTTTCTTGTAAATCATTTTTGCGTTTTTCTTATGTAAACTTCTATGTTGCAGTCAATACATAACTGTTTTGTGCACATGTCATCTAAATTTGGTGTTTCTACATTCATTTGCAAATTAGGGGCAACACTGCCAGATTTAATTATGAGTTTTATCTGGCAACAGGTAAAAAACTCATATATTAAAAAAAAAAAAGAAAGGAAAATCCAGTTATAAAATTAATGTAATAGAAAGAATTTTCCACCATTATTATGAAAATGGCACTATCCATGCAGCAGAAAGCATTCTGGAGGCAAAGATTAACTGATGTGTTGGACTCATTCACAAATTTTATCATTATCATGGCAGCAATTGGGAAAACTGTATAGACATCTGTCGTGTCACTAGAGGGGGCATACATAGAATATCTACAGAAATTCTGATAATTCTAGTTTCACAGTAAATTGAATTTATATAAATAAATTAATAACAGTGTTCAGAGTTATGCTTTGTTTTTGTCACATTCAATATACATCACCCTGCATGTATATTTAAAGAAAGACCGGGTTAATAGCAAATATATTACTAACATTAGACCAAGCACTAAGACAAAGAACCCCTAAAATTAAAATAACAATGTAGAACATAATGAATCATTAATAGCAGAAATGGCCTAGAAACTAAAATTATAAGATATAAAAGAAAGTAAAACCAAAAGTCTATGTATTTTCAAGTTTTCTTTCAATAATAAATTTGGAACATATCTAAATAAATCATGTCTTACTACTTTAGCTTCCATTGCTACTTTGGCAAAACCAATCCTAGTTTGCCATATTAAAGGGTATGTTTCATCACCAAACAATGCTTCTCGAACACCACCAGGAGATATTGCAAGTAAATTTCCTCTTTTCAGTATGTCAGCACAAGTATCAATTGTACCGGGATAAATTTGGAAGCAATCAATCAGTGCATCAAATGCTGTAAGCAAGCAAAATTATCAGAAATTAAAAGACTAATGAACAATATCAAATATAACATGCCTTTCTTGTAATTTTCAATTAAATTAAGTATGAATTATCTGGGACACTTTGTATAGGGATAGTTGAAGATTTGATTTTGTTCTTTTAAAAACTGTCCTTTCTTAATGATTTGTGTAAGAACTGCAAACAAAGAATTCACACAGAAACTAAGGCAATCATTGTGTTCCTTGGAGGAGGGGGGGGGGGGTATTTGACAGATTTTAGTTGATTCAAATCAGGATAAGTTTGAGCACATAATAATGTCATTTTAAGGCAATGGTAAATAGTAATGACACTAATAATCAGTTCAGTAACACATTCTAGCAGCATCAAAAGTCTAATTGACCTTCCTAAAGTAGTCCAAACAGACTTCAGAGACAATAAATAAATAAATATTTGAGGAGGAAAAAAAGACTATTGAAAAAGCAGAATTCCACTGAAATAATTCTAGAAATGGCTTTCTATTTAAAGAAATCTCAATAACAAATATGACAAAAATGCATATATGAATATTTTTTCATTAAATGCTAATTATAAAAAAGCTATTTTACAACTACTTTATTCAAGACTATCCTCTTAAAGGTGTTCCTTTTGAAAAGTGATCAGCATTACAGAACTTTTGAACAGCATTAAAAACGAAACGATGATATGATACACCAGAAAAAATTATGATACTTCTTTAGAAAATACACTAACATTAACAGTCAACCTATATGTCTCATGCAACTTTCAGAAAAAATTCGTAAGTGCAAAAATGGGCTGAACCTGTTTTATCGTATGAGTCACACGTTTAGAAAAAATTCCGTATGTTTAGCATTTTTTTCCTGGGTGTTTCGTAACTTCTAAAGTTTCAATGTTTATAATAGCTCACAGTACAACTTCTAAAGAGACATTCTAAAATTTTTTCATAGTCTCTAGAACAGTGTTTCTCAACCTGTGTGCTGCAAGAGATTGTCTAATGTGATACGAAGGTTTATGAAAAATTATTAAAACTGCATGGTGTTGTATCAGCAATATGACATTTTCTATTTATCCATGTGCTGTATTGTTCACTTTTACTGAGCTATATAGTATGAAGCACAAACCTTTTATTTAAAGATTTGTTTGCCGATATTGAAAGAGCTGTTTGAAGCAAGACCCATGAAAAAACAGCCTCAGCCCTTTCATTATTTCTTTTTTCTTTTTTTGAAAATTAAATAAATACGTATAGTTATTTACATATCAATATTTTGTTTCTTACAACTTTTTGCAATTTTTAGATTCCGGTGTGCTGCAAATAATTCTAGATTTTTTCAGTGTGCCGTCAACTAAAAAAGGTTAAGAAACACTGATGTAGAATTCTTTAAAGTTACATTTTCAAAAGTTACATGATTTCCAAAAAGAACAGCCTTAAAGAATAAATAAATAAAATTTAAAAAATTTGCTAGCAGACTTTAAACAAATAACTGCATTTGCTTTGAAAAATGATTCCAAATAACTCTTTAATAACATAGCTTACTTCACTACAGAAATTATTTGCTTTCAAAATAAAATTTTTGAGTCATGTCATAAATACATTAAATGTAACCAAAAATTTAAGCATTAACAAATTCTAAAGGCAAATTAATGAAATACAGTTGGTAAAATTTTGGCATTAGTGAAAATCGTTTTGAATAAGATCTGCAGCGTCTATATTTAAAAGAACATATTTAAGTATAAAAATTAACAGACAACAAATAATCAAAAGTATAAAACTTTTGCTACATTTATACTTACATAATATACATTTTATAATTTGACAGCATATAGGAAAAAAGTTGACTTTCATTAAAACAAAATCTTAGTATATTTTAACAATCTATGTATGGGCTTTAATTTTTCAAAAACATTCTAAAGAATCATAACAATCTTCCGAATGTTTTTGTTAGTAGTGAAAGCTGATCATTCAAAATTTTCCCAATTCTGCAATTTCTAACCAAAACTCAGTTAATGCTGTTCAGCAATCATATTAAGTCAATTAAGAAAATAAAATTAATCAGACTGAATCTGATTCAAAAAATAGCAAATTTGCATTTATTTGTTAATAGCATCAGGCGTGTAGACAGGAAAATCTTTCGGGTTTTGGGTGGGGAGTTTGAAATAAATCTTTAATAAATAAATGGTACTCCAGAACAACAAAATACATATGCTAACCAATCCAAAAATTTCAGGAGGAGATTATATCCAGATATCCAACCACCCCTGGCTATGCTCTTGGATCAAACCCCAGGTTAAACTCAGGAATAATTAAAATTAAAGTATTTCAATAATACTAAACTACCTTAAGAAAATAAAAAGAGAATTTATATAAGAATATTTATGTTTTTTATATCATTAAAATGACATTTTTTAATGAATACATACATACACACTTTACTGTTCACCTATTGCACGTTAGTCAAGTTGTAAAAAAGTATACAGCACATTAATTTTTTTGTTTATTTTTCGGATGTTAAAAAAAAAAAAAAGACAAACTAACAAATCTTGACAAACTAATCTTGAATGTGGATTTTCAACCTCAAATTATAAAAATAGATCTAAAAGACAAATATTCAAAATTATACTCACCAGGTACTTTAAATAGAAATCTATCACCAACAGCACAGATGAGACGATTCTTATGAATGATGGTTTTTGATAATAAATAATACCAATCAACAGGCATAGCTCCATGATAAAATACTATAAGAGCTGGTCCATCATCAGGAATGTTTTCAAGACCTTCAATTTCATACCCTAAACACACAAACAAACAAATTTCATTATTACAGGCAATTTTAATGCATGCACACAAAAGCTTATAATTCTTATGCATTCCCGCGCAAAGATGCTAGCAGGATTTTATCTAGGGAAATGCACCAAGATATATATACATAAAATTTCTAGTCTCTACAAAACTTAAAATTATAGCTTTTAAAAATTTGCTTGCATGCAATTAAAACATCACAAAAAATTTTGTGTCTTTCATGTAGAAATTATGTAAGCTGACCTTCCATGATACTTTACTGCCCCAAAAATATAGGCATCATGGAACTTTTGAACAGCTTTAAAAACCAACTACGATGTTGAACACTTCAAAAAATAAATTCTGCTCCCTTCAAACTGCATTACACACTTTTATTAACAGCACATCCAAATAGTTCCTGAAAAGTTTCAGAAAAAAACTTTGAAACATAAAAATTAACAGAAATGACATCCAATCTGTAGGTTTTGCAAACCTAAAGGGAGGACTGTTGTAAGGACTATGGCAATAAAGCACCCATTTAATGGATTCCTTTTCTATTAACATAATGTTTTCTACGAAGTACTGATGAAAATTGTTGTTTTAATCAGATTTAAATACATACATGCTTTAGTCATCACTTTATTTTACTTTTGCTATATCAGGGATCAAAATAAGATTTTGAAGCTTGCAGCAAAAAATGCTGCGACTTCTTAAAAGTTGACAGCAAAAACTATCTCATAGCAAAATCTTAAATTTTCGTAATAACGGACAATTGCAGTTGGCAGTTTTCTTGCTTGATTTTTAAAAGATCGAATTAATAATGCAATTAGAAGAACAACAAAAAAAAAAAAATCTACTTCTCTTGTAAATATTTCACACTTCCATATAACCTTAAAATACATCATTGAAAGAAACATTCTATTGAACTTTTAAATATTCACAGCTAAACTTGCTGCAAGAACTGTTGATCCACATGGCTATTTGGGCTAATCTCACCACGGCATTTGCTATGGTTGCCACAACTTATTTTGAGCCCTTATATAATATTTTCTTTTTCATTTCAAAATGTATCTAAATTTCTTAGCTAAATGTTTTAAAGATAGCAGATTACCGGCCAATAATAAATACTTTTAAATAGTACATGAAATATTTGCAAATCAGCTTACAAACTTAATGATGATTTCATTGAATAGGTGGGCGAAAAGGTGGTATGGAAAAAAAAATTGTATATATTGAAAAATACCCTTTTTACCATAAAAAATTAGATGTTTTATTCTTTTTTTTCTATGGAGATATTTTACGAACATGACAAGCATTTCTAATGAAGTTTCAGGATATTTCAACAGCATTAATGAGTGCAAAACTTCTTGTTTTTGCTCTAAACATACTACCTGTCAACAAGTGATACCGAAAAACTTTCTTGTGGATTCCTTATAATTAAATAAAGCATTTATATTTTGATACATACTAGTAAAGAGACTAAGAGAACTGGATTATATAAAAAAGGATAAGAATAAAATTATAATATCTATTTTAATTTTTTTTTTCTGAGGTGGGATAAAATGAGTTATGGTTACACTTAGCAAAGTTCTATATGACACTGACATTTCTATTTCTTCTTTAGTAAATATTCCTGAAACAATAGTTATAAATCAATCAAACTGGCATTTTAATTTACTGTTTATTGTTAGAAATTAATTTCGTGGAACCAAGTAATATTTGCCACATACTGAGTGAACACAACCTGAATTTGATAATCGTGGACATTATGCCTTCAGCTAAATATTTTGGAAAATAATCCTTTGCTATCCATTTTTTTCTTTCAGTAGATTTAAGAATACATTAAATTGAGCACTTTTTATTTTATTCATAGAATTAACATTATTTTTATTAAAAATATACAGATTTGTGCTACCCACCATTTTCCCCCCACAGAGTATCAATACTTAAATTAAAAGTGACACCAACTAATTAAAAATGACACCATAGAAAAGTATCTTGACAGCATTAAAAAATAATGCTATATTTTCAAGTAAGTCAAACAGATGTACTATAGATTAGGCTCCCTCTTTAACTACCTTTGTTTAACCGGATCTCCACTGTAACCGTCAGTATTTAACTTAAATTAAAAAAAACTTTTGAAAAAATACAAAAAAATAAAAATTTCCGACAATGACTGATGCCGACCTCTGTCTTATCACATACAGGTGGAGCAAAAGCACTGGAAAAAGGCTTTATGCTATGTAAAACAACAAGCATCACCTTCCTCCATCGATGCGATGCTTTAAAAAGAAAATGACGAAACTGTGCAGTAAGTTGTCGAAATTTCAATCTTCAGCAGAAAAAAAATGATGTTTTTAAACCTTTCCTCCTAATCAATATACAGGGTGTCCAGCCTTAATGTGACCCAATAGCTAATTCCCGAACGCTTCGGTTTAGATATGCACTTCCAGTTTAAAAAATGTTTTAAAAAGGGTAAAGAATGTTTTTACGTGCTTTTCGAACCAAAAAACCCATTTAGAAAAAAATTACAAAAATTAAATTTTTATATGGTTCCCAGGTCCTATCACTTATATTTAGGAAAAGATGCAGTACACAAAAACAAAGTAAACACAAAAAGTTTCATTTTATTACGATAAAAACGGACCAAGTTATGGAACTTTGAAAATCATACATTTCATCCATTTTCTCGGCCAATTTCAAGAAGCTAGTAAGGGACCGTCTCCAAAGTGAAATTAATTGGAACTCTGCCAGGAAACTTTCGTTCTTGCACGTCACTCTTATGTAAATCGTTTTTAAATTTAAAAGTACACACATTACGTTAATATTACAATAATTGAGTACTTAAGAAACAAAATTTATTCCGTGTACGTGTAAAACATAGATAAAATAAAATATTTTGGACGAAGAAAACTTTTCAAAAGCAGTTCCAAAAAAATAGACTTATTTTCCTGCAGCTTCAGACTGATTTGCTGCGATACTGATCATGGCGAACGTTAAAAATCTGTTGTGTAGTCGCTTGCAATTGCATAGAGCCGTATTCTAATATTACGAATTCTAGTATGGGAGAACGAGATGTATACAACTGGTCTCCAGGCATTAGCTCCTGCGCCAGGACTGGACGATAAGGAAATGCACAGTACGTATGTAATATGTTCCACACCGTCGATTTTGAGTAGGAACAAGCCTTGCTAATATCCTGGACACTATTTTCAGGATGAGCCAGGGCATATCCTAGAACATCCTCAGCGGGTATCCGCAAGCTTGAAGGTGTGGCACGAAGGGAATACGTCTATAACAACTCCCAGTTCGATACAAGCGTTGAACAGCACGGGCAATTGTACAATAAGATGGATGTCTTCGACTGGGAAATTTAATGGCATAAAGTCTTGCCACCTCTCTGTTATTTCGATTACACTGCCCATACAACAGTACCATTTCGCAGTATTCTTCATTTGTATACATCTCATTCTCCTGTACTAGAATTCGTAATATTAGAATACGACTGTATGCAATTGCAAGCGACTACACAACAGATTTTTAACGTTTGCCATGATCAGTACCGCAGCAAATCAGTCTGAAGCCGCAGGCAAATAAGTCTAAGTTTTTGGAACTGCTTTTGAAAAGTTTCCTTCGTCCAAAATATTTTATTTTATCTATGTTTTACACATACACAGAATAAATTTTGTTTCTTAAGTACTCAGTTATTGTAATATTAACGTAATGTGTGTACTTTTAAATTTAAAAACGATTTACATAAGAGTGACGTGCAAGAGCAAATGTTTCCTGGCAGAGTTCCAATTAATTTCACTTTGGAGACGATCTCTTACTAGCTTCTTGAATATGGCCGAGAAAATGGATGAAATGTATGATTTTCAAAGTTCCATAACTTGGTCAGTTTTTATCGTAATAAAATGAAACTTTTTGTGTTTACTTTGTTTTTGTGTACTGCATCTTTTCCTAAATATAAATGATAGGACCTGGGGACCGTATAAAAATTTTATTTTTGTATTTTTTTTAAATTGTTTTTTTGGTTCAAAAGCACGTAAAAACATTCTTTACCCTTTTTAAAACATTTTTTAAATTGGAAGTGCATATCTAAACCGAACGGTTCGGGAATTAGCTATTGGGTCACATTAAGGCTGGCCACCCTGTATATAAAAGACAAATCTTGTCCTTTGCTATAGGCGTCAAGACCGTTCGTCGGATCTGGACCATACTTGGCATACTGACTAAATAGGACAAGAGAAAGCCAATGTCGAAAAAATGAAGTGAATAGTTTTTTAGTTATTTTATGTTTTGTTCAGTTTTCGGCTATTTTTCCTGCTAGATTAGACCGACGGGGGAAAACTGGCACTTCTCATTCTCAAGGTCATTTCTGCACAGTTCAAACAGGAACTTCAATCATGTGGAAGGGGGGGGGGAATTTTCTTCTGAAAGAGAGAACAGTACAGCACATGCGCATGTCCTTCGTCTCAGATATAAACAAGCATGGAGGATTTATTTGAAATCGCCAAATTAAGTGGTATGAGTTCTGAAGAATTTGATGACAGTATTTTATATGAATTATCAATTCCTCAAGAAGATAGTTACTAAATAATTAGAATCTCAAAAAATATTTATAAATAAATTAAACCTACTTCGAACATTACATGAAAACAAACCTGGATTTTTAATTCATCTATTGTTATTTTAAGTTTTTATCTATATATAGGCCCAAGGATTTGCATCCAGTGGTACTGCATTTGAAATAATTAGTTTATCAGGTTTGCAGGTATTACTGGTTAATGATTATTAGAACACAACAGATAGAAGGAGAGAAACCCAGCCGTATCTAATTCTTGGTAATCTCTGTAATGCTGGTAAGTCTCCTGTTCTTTTCTATTTTTTATTCTTTTCTATTTTACTGCTAGAACACAAACAGATAGAAGGAAAGAAGCTTAGCCACGTCCAATTCCCGGTAACCTCTATATGCTATCAGGTGACGTATTCATTTTTTGTTGTTGTTGTAGCGAGAAGTCCCATGTCCTTTTTTTATCATTGCAGCAGGAGGATTGACATTCCAGTCGAGCAATGTCCAATTCTTGATAACCTCTGTATGCTTTCAGGTGCAGAGTTCATTTTTTTTTGTTGAAGTGGAAAGTTCCATGTCCTTTTATATATCATTGCAGCGGGAGGATTCAGATTAATTTCCTTTACAATCTATATTTAAGGTCAAAATGGGCTTTTTCTCTTCCATTGCACAGGCAATCCCAGGCTATGCTGCTAGTAGTATATAAAATGTTCGTAATAAATTAAAGCATTTATTATAATGCTGTTCCATCTATTAATGATTTTTTTTTTTTGCTCTCCTCTAACTGGATATGCGCTTAACTGGCTCACCCCAGTCCCAATTAGGCTGGTTAAGAGGAAGTCTACTGTACATCAATATTTTAATTAACATAAATTTAACAGCTTGACGAGGACTTTTAAAAAATGCACGATTTTTGCACCATTTCCTTCAACTGACCGTTTACATATTATCTACTTTGAAAGGAATATTTTAACTATTGATATTTAAAATTAAGCACTGTTATAATATTACAAAGCAATAATAATAGCTGGCCAATAATTTTTTAGACTATCACATGCAGGGGCGTAGCCAGGGGGGGGGATATCGGGATATATCCCCCCCCGAAATGTTTGGATTAGTGATGAAATTCCATCTATTTATACACATATAAGTTCATATTCCCCCCCCCCCCTAAAAAAAAAAAAAAAAAAAATTCCCAGGTGCATATCCCCCCCCCCCCCCCCCGAAAAATTTTCCTGGCTACGCGCCTGATCACATGCACATTCAAAAGAACTAAAAATAATAATAAAAATTCTTTCAAAGACTGAAACTAACTTACCATACCAAAACCGAGCCTGAGCATCCCATATGTAGGCTAAAATAGATCGAGCTGCTTCCCAACATTTAGGAGTAAAAGTGTATCCATTTATTTTAAAATAATATCGATAGGCTTTCAGGTAGAGTGCTGATATATACACTAATCCAAGCATAACAACTGGAAGAATGAATGAAACCTGAAACAAATTTGCAGAAATGGTTTAATCAGACTATTATGTTTAAAAAATAAGAGAAAACATTATATAAAACTAGTGTATATATATATATATAAAAAACGGAACAGCGTGGGACAGAGCAGAAGGGCGAGGTGGCTCAGTCAAAGCATGGGCTTTTAACTCTGAGCTGGACATCATAAAAACACCAGCTGCCCACTGCTGGAGCTTGGTAGATGGGCCAAAGCTAAGGCAGGAAGGTGTACTCGGGCTGAAACTGCAGTTGTATAGAATGAACCACTCTGGGATTACAAAGACATTTTTATTCAGTTTTCATACAAATTTACATGGCAACTGAAGTCACGAAAAAGAGCCTCTCCGAGCTGCGTTTAAAAATATATAAACTCAATCACATTTTCCAAAAGAGGGCATTTATTGCTTGTTAAAATGCCTGGGTCTCCTAGCCTTAGGAAATTCTTGCAAGGTGTGGTGTCAGAAGACCGTGAGAAAGAGGGGAGATATATTACTTGCTTTTAAATTAAATTTAGATCCCAATACAAATCCTTTGTTTAAAACGAAAGTTACTATGCCCCTAAAGAATTTTGAAGCAAGCTAATAGAAATTTTTAATTTTGAGAGGATGTTCAACTTTATAAGTTATAATATATAAGTAAAAGTTCTCTTTCAGATAAAATATGTAATGTTGAATATATATCTACAATGATCATCAAGAAATGTCTTTAACAATGGTGCCCCAAACTCCCTCCCTTGAGTGCACTAATGGTCTGGTCAGAATGGATCAAGAGTAATAAAACTTCACATAAGGCATAGTACATAAGCTTTAATAAAATAGATGCACATGACGATAAAAAAAAATGAACAATCTGAAGAATTAACTATTTATGTAATAAATAATTGATTTGTAGAACAATTAAACATTATGAAATATAAGGAAATATATTCTCAAGAAAAGGAGGAATAATAAATTAACAAAACTAAAATGCATAATGCATTGGGTTATTCCGCAGTATTCATGCTTCACGTATGAGACATTTCACAGTAAAATTTTGATACACTTGTACATTTTTCAATATCAAAATATAAATAAGGAAGTTTGCAACTACTTTTAATTTTTATATATCACCACAGTCAGATAATGCAGACACACATGTCCATGGATACATTCAAAAGGTCTTGCAGATAGTTTTCTGGTACTTCAAGGTTTTTTTTTTAAAAGATAGATAGTTACTTAAAAGAAATATCGTTTAAGTCACTATAGCACAAGTGTGTTGCACAGAATGTGTGTATAAAGCATATTTGCATATACACACATTCATATATGCACTATGTATTCAGTTATCACAAGCTATTATGAGTTAGCAGATAGTTTTGGATTATGTGCTCAGATAGTTTTTTCTTTTATCTGACTATGTATACCACTTCAACTAGATTCCTATAAGTTCTTTTTGTTGGACCAAATAGTTCTTTAATTAATTAATAAAATTTTGTTATGTATGTGACATCACAAAAAGTTGTTTTTAAAATATCTCCAGCAGTTTGGATTTTGCTTTGAATTTATGAGGTATTTTCACAAATAAATTTAATGGGTAGAAGAAGAAATATACATTAATTAACTTTAAAATTGTTTTTAAAACTGTATCATTAATTAATGAAAGGTAATTAGTTGTGTTACTTATGGGACAGGATTTTAAGTAACACTACTATAAGGAATTATGAACTGCTATTAACACAGATATTAATTTAATGAATTTCTTTATTAATGTATTGAAACTGCAGAAGGATTTTTTTATTAATTTAAATTTTAAATTTTTTTTGTTAAATATGTTTTTAAAATGCACAATAAATGATTACAGTTTTATATTTGTTTTCTGATGAAAATCAACTGATGACTTAAAATAATGCTTCAATATTTCAAGCAAGGTATGACTTCACTAATGGTAGTTCTAAGTTATAATGAACCATATGTATGCATGTATGTATACCATATAGTATTTAGTGCAGCCAATTGTGCTGAAAAGCCATCAACATTGTCTAAAATTTAAATTTTTGCCAATACTTAAATAAAAATTTTGCATTTTGCCCCATATGTAACACTTTTTTGTTTGCCTGCCCAGCTTCTAAATGAAAAGCTATAATATTTTAATTGAATAATTTACAAAACTAGTTCATTAGTTGAAGAAGGGAAAAAAATTGCTCAGTTGTCATCAATATTATTAGTTAAAAAATTAAAAATATGCCCAAAATTGTTTTGTACAGAACAAAAAGAAATTAATCATTAAAAGTTTGTAATAAAATATTATTTTCTCTTATTTCACATAATACTACTATTGAAAAGGTTTCATGAAACATAGGAACTTTGAAATAAAATACGTTTTGAGTAATAGTTGAAAATATAATATCCCATACATAATAAATTTTTCTGTATGATTGCAACCAAAATGCTCTAATTTTTGTTAAGTTAAAAATAAAGTTTTTTTTGTTGGTAAGCTTTAATAGAAGAGATTTCAAGCTTGAAAAGATGTACTGCACATAATTTATTTAAAAATTTTTTTCAAGCTTGTGACCAAAATACTGCGGAATAACCCTAATAGTTGGGAGAATTACACAAGGAAGTAGCATAACTTGTTACTGAAATACTTCTTCATAAACTTGTAATAATGCCCCATTTTTTGATTTTGTCAATATTTTTATAGGTATTATATATTTTCTGGTATGCTTTTTAACAGATATTTTGATACACAGAAAAACGTTAAAAATGAGCAAAAATAAAATAATTTAGATTTTTGTCCATGATAATCAGAAGACGAATGAGATCAATAAACATGTTTGAATATAAACAAATACATACCACTACAGGAGTTAATAAAACAGCTGTCCATACTATAGCTTGATACTGAAAGTACCAGTCCACCAAATCTCTACTGAGTGCTTCAAAAGTACTGTTATTCATTTTGTGGACAAAAAGGGTTTCACTGTCTTCCATCCTTGATATTAGAATGAATCACTTCCTAGAAAAAAAAAAAAAAAAGACATAAAATGCGCTTTATCATCAAATGATCAACTAACTTCTGATACAAATTATCAATAACTTTACACACTCAAGAAGGGGAAGATTTAATAAGTAGGTCACGCGATGTATACTATTTTAAGCTCCTATCATGCGATTGACCAAAAAAAAAAAAAAGGTTATCAGAGGTCAGTAATACTTGAAAATGGAAATTAATCGAATTTGAGGACAGACAGAATGTTAACAGACTAACAAGTTAAATAAATGACTGCTGTTTCAGTAGTTAAGTATTCAAGAACCTGATACAAACTTTAACATGGCAATAATTCTATCTGAAATCCCCCCCCCCTCCCCTCAAATGACTTTAAAATGAAGTAGTACTAGTAAGAAAATTCTTTTGCACAATCACGCCATGCAAGATTAAAAGTACCAGTAGATATTTTAATAACTAGAAACACGATTATCTTTTACATATTAAGACAACTGATTCGTTAAAACATTATCCGTTTACTTCGTCTAAATCTAAATAATATTTTGTGTTAAATACCCAACACCGGCTAACAGGTAGATTGTAAACAAACATACACCGTCTACGCCTAGGGAATATTGACAAATTTTATACCGGCGCAGAGGCGCTAAAATCGCTCGACCTCAAATAGAGGGCGATTTTTCGGCCGCCGTCTGCGTGCGTTCGTGTATTCCTCTGTGCGGTTCGGTAAGACTTGGCTAGGCTGAGACGTTCGCATTCCGTTCCAGAAAATAGGAAAACGGACGGGAGTGAGATTTATGTACATGAAGACCGATTTTTTTAATTTAAATTATTACGCAGTAAAACCTCCTTACACGACCGATTCCGTGATAAATTTGATCGCACAGGGAGCTTGCTTATCCTTCTGGAAAAATGAGACATAATCAAGGACGTATATTAGGGGTGTGTGTGTCCAGAGGGTTACTAAAATGATAATGATATGGTCTTTTTGTGAAAAATTCAGCCTTTTTTACCGTTTGGAACCCCCCCCCCCGAAATTTTTGGAACCCCACCTGGAATTTTGTTTTTCTGGATACGTACCTGTCCATAATTCAATAGAACTTTTTATAGAATTCTATGCATTCTATAAGATTTTTCGTACGGATAGCAGGAGAACTTACCAAAAATGAAAACGTTTCAATCTGTTAAATGGACGGGGAGGGATAAAGAAAGATGGTGAAATATCTCATCAAAGCTGTGTTCCGGCGGAGCATTCCACAGCCCAAGCTTGGCCACAGCTTTCCAAGCCCAAGCTTGGAAGCCATATCAGTCACTAAAGGCGGATCTTTATTGCTGCATCTTTATAGTGATGAGATTCAACAGGTTAAAACTGGGTTCACCGGTGGGTTAAACTCACTAAATTCTTTAGGTTCAAGTAGGATCGAGGAGGAGGGCCGATACCCCCACCTTTAGATCCGTTAGTAACAGGTTTATCGTAACACTGAATGAATTAAATGTTTTGCATACGACCAAACCCATTGTACTTTTCGGATAATTGATGTACTATGCTGTACTATTTGACAGATTGATTAATTTTTTGGATTTATTCATCATTTAGCACTATATTGGCCCAATGGTCATTTAGACAAAAATCCACTTGCAGCCCTGCATGTATCTTTTAGCATAAAAAAAAAAAAGCTATAGATAAAATTTGTGTGGAAAGAGCTTTATAAATTTAAAAGCCAAAGGTTTCTGATAGGACTCAATAATGCAGCTCTGTCAGTGTAATATTTTCTTGAGCAATGTTTAGACCAGATTTTGATATAAGTGGCCAAACGTTAAACTGACAATTTTATCATTGGGCAGAAACGTAGCTAGGGCTCGGGTCACGGAAGCCATCCTCCTTTTTCATTTAAATTTGAATACATGTTAAATGGATAAAAAATAAAGTTTTTTTCTTTTCTTTTTTTGGGTCAAATTTTACCTTTTAACCCCCTTTCTGAAAATGAAATTTTTTTCTGGCTACGTGCTTGTCACTGAATATAACGACTATGACTCTTATGATCTCATAATCTGGTTTGGAGATACTATTTAAGAGTGCCAGTGGCGGACCCAGGGAAGGGGCTGGGGAATTCAGCCCCCCAAAAAACATTCTTAAGAGTACCGGTTTGGAGATTCTCTAAGCTACATGCTCTTTTTTCGGACCCCAGTCCCAGCCTGTGAATGAATTTCTACTGTTACTGATGAAGATTGATTTTTTTTTCGATCCAAACACGCATTTTTTGTTGTTCTCTAGTTTATTTTTTTTTCTGGTGATTCACATGCATTTCCTTTTCCACGAAGTTCAATGCTATCCATTTTCAATGCAAGCTATTACAAAGAAAGTTAAAGACCTTGTTGCCATGATAATATTCTGCAATTGATAGTTTATTATATTTTTCTCTCTCTCTCAGATCAATGGCTACATCTAAACAATCTAAATAAAACATGTTTTGAACTCAAGCGAGAAGCTATATCCCCCAAACCTGTTCATCCAAACGAGAAAGAAAAGAAAAATAAAAAATAAATAAAAACTCCTCGTTTCTTTATTATTTTATAAGATTCAAGGTCAAGGCGATATGAGAGCATTTTTGCGCTTCTTGATTTTACTCAGGCTTTTGATGGTCTTCCTGTGTTTCAAGAATGTTTTATTCTCAGATTTTCGAAGAGTCGATTTGTTTAAAATGGGCAACCAGGGGTTTCCAAACTTATCTAATAAGCATCATCGTCGTACAATATTTATGGTATGCTGTTGTGACATCAGGGCCGGCCCTAACAGTTTTGCCGCCCCGGACAAAAATATAAAATGCCGCCCCCCACAGTAAAATTACTATTAAAAGAAATAAATTATTCACAGATACTGTTTTCATGCCTGTAAAACTGGAATAGCTCTTTAAACATAACACAGCATAAGAAAAACCACATTTATTAAAAACCACACATTAGGCTAAAAACCAAAAGAAAAAGAGAAAAATGAAGAGTTTTTCTTCTGACTTTTAATTCCGCAAACTTCCTGACTTTTTCTCTTAAATCAATTTTTCAACTAATTCATGTTCGATAGCCAATGTAGTTAAATTATTTAACCTACCTGGAAGAGTTGTGGAACATAAGAAATGTTTAGTTAACTTTAATTTTGAGAAACTCGTCTCTGCACTTGCCACAATTATCGGCAAAGAAAGCGAAATTCTCGAAGAAATAGCAAGATGTGGTGTAAAATGTGTAGTTGAAATTAGCTTTAAAATTCAATTTGGCTTTCCTTTTTGCCTAATAAATCTGTAACTGACACTATTTCATTTACTAGATCAAGCGCGTTTATATTCCCCGATTCCCGATCGGTCAGCATTAACTCCAATTGTTTACACTATAAAGAGTGTTAACACTGTTACACTGTGTTAAAATGTTTAATTAGCACTTTTTATTAGTGTCTTTTAACTCATTTATGCCGTGCAAAAATTTAAAATAATTGCATTGGGTACTTCTTAAATTAAATCTGCACTCTAAGGTATTAATCGCTTTGTTACTGTAAAAAATTAAAACTATCTTAAATTTTAATTTAGGATTTTTCACCAGATCATCTCGTGCTTCGCAATCAAGATTAACATGTTACGTGGCTGCTTAAACTCAGTGTTAGCGGAATACTATCTTGTCGGTCAGTTCTCTTGGATAGCAAAACATTTCATTTAAAATCACATCCAATTGAAGATCCTTTCAAAAAATCTTTACAGTTTCTTAAGAGTTCTAGAGCATGTGGTAAATCGTTGTCTTTTGACTGCAATAGCTTTATTGATTCGCGCAATTGAAGATTTTGTACCAAATAATAATAGAGCATAGGAACATGAACTGTTTGAGAGAGTTAAATAATCCTAGCCTCATTGGAATTAGATTTGTCAATACCTTTATACCTTACCAAAAGTGCGATCTGTTCAATTTTTTGGCACCAGGAATGCAATCTAGAAATATGGGATAGTATTTGGCTTGTTGAATTTCATTAACAAAGTGTAATTTGAATCCAACTGGAAACCTTGTGAAAAATCTATGCAAAATGTGTAAATATTTGTTTGCACATCACATATAAACAACTGAAGCAAATGAAATGAAATTTATAGCAGCACCAAAAGTGGCAACTTAATTTAAACTGCAGTTGCTAAAATATTTCTAATTCGTTTAAAAGTTTTGAGATCTAAAACTGTTGTTTGAAAACTGTATGTAAATGTATGTTCGTCCATTGTTAAAAAATCACACAATGGAATAGAATGAAATTTGGAATTATATATTGAATGGTAAGTTAATTGAAACAATAGGTACGAAATTTAAAAAAAAATAATTCATAGACTTTGTGATTTTGTAAAAATCGCTTAAAAAGTTTGTTCTGGCATTCATCAAAAACGGATTAAGAGAACAAAATGAAATTAGGTCATATGATGGGTAACAAAGCATCATCGAAATTTTAAAAGGATTCGAATAAATTGAAAAGGTTTGTAAAAGTTGCACTGTGTTTTTTCTTTCCTTTTTTAGGGGGCGGGGAGAGAGGGGGGTAGGGCGTCACTTTAAGGCTTCTGGAGGTAATATAATAGGTGGCTGTTCGACTTAAACAAATTACGTCTATTTCTTTTTCTTTTTTTTTTTTTTTGAGAAAATTGTGAAAAAATTTTAAAGGCATAATATTAGAATTTCTAAAGTTATTAGAACAAAATTCAGGTACTATCGAGGAGATTGAGTTAAATAACATAGTTTGAATTCTTCCTAATTAATTAAATAAAATAAAAAAATATATATATATAGTGGTCAGACAAAAGGGGATTAAAATGAAATTTTGTTAAAGAGTAGGCGGTTAGTGAATTAAAATTTTAAGTTTTTAATTTTCTTCAAATATGAATTATTTTTGAGGTATGACGTAAACTTTGATAAAGTTTTTCGCACATCAAGTAAAATCATCAAAATATAATTCAATCGGACGTTGCGGTATTAAATATAGGCTACTTGCTATTACAAAGAACTTTCCACATTTTCCATTCTCTTTTCAGTTTAATATTCATTACTAGCATCTTCTTTTGCAACTTTAGATGACTTCTTGATGTAGGAAGTTCATCCACTAAAAGAAAACGTTAATTTTGAATGTAAAATATTTTCTCTATTGACATTTTGTCGCAGTAATTTGTTACTCTCTAACCTAACCTGTAATCTTTGAACAATACACAATAGTTATAACTTTGCTTTCTATATTTCTGCCAGTATGTTAATTCCATTTTTTGAACTACATTTTTTGTACTAATATTAGGCAAACGAAATTTCGCGCGGTTAGTAAAAAACTACTCAATGACGGATGGGTACATCAGCTAGTAAAGTTATATAGAATGACTAGCTGAAGTACCCGTCCTCGACGGGTTAGTGAATGCAAATTTCCAAAAAGCAAGAACTTTCGTCAGCATTGTAGGAGTACACAGAATGGATGTAGTATGTTGCCAAAGTAAAGAAAGCGAAGTTATAATATTTATGTATTGTTATAATATTACAGGTTAGAGAGTAACTAAGTAATATCATTTCATTCGCTTGAGTCGTAATTATCTGATGCGCGAACGAATATTTACGCATATTGAAATAATTTTCGCAAAATCTCAAAATTTAATCAACATTTTTGAAAAATTGGAAGCCTAGAATTTAAGTTGAGTGACAACCTATCATGCCACCCAAATTCGTTTCATTCCCTGCAGTCTTTATTTCGTGATGCTGGAACAAATTTTCCGCATTTTAAAACGATTTTCGCAAAATCTCAAAATGTAATCAAAATATTTTAAAAATTCAACGCCTATAAATTAAGATTAGCAACTACCTATCCTATCACTAAATTTCGTATCATTCGTATTAGTCGTTATTACGTGATGTTTGAAGAAATATAAATGTATTTTGAGAGAATTTTCACAAATTCTCAAAATCTAATAAAAATGTTTAAAAAATTGGGCTCCTATAGTTTATGTTGAACAACCATCTATCGTGTGACCAAATTTCATATCATTCGCTTTAGTCGCTATTACGTAATGCGGGAACAAAGATTCACTCAGTTTTAAACGATTTTCACAAAATCTCGAAATCTGATCGATTTTTTTTAATTAGATGCTTATAGTTTAAGGTGAGTGACCACCTATCATTTCACCAAATATCATTTTTTCACCTTTGCAGTTATTACGTGATGAGCGAACACAAATTTACGCAGTTGGAAAGGATTTTCGCAAAATCTCAAAATCCAATCAAGATTTTTTAAAAATTGGACGCCTATGTTTTAAGTTGAGTGACCACCTATCATGTCACTCAATTTGATATCATTCGCTTCAGTCGTTTTTACGTGATGCTTGAACACAAATTTACGCAGTTTGAAACGATTTTCCCAAAATCTGAAAATCTAATCAAGATTTTTTAAAAATTCGACGCCTATGTTTTAAGTTGAGTGACCACCTATCATGACACCCAATTTCATATCATTCGCTTCAGTCGTTTTTACGTGATGCTTAAACAAAAAAAGCGTCACGGACAGAATGACAGAATGACAGACAGACAAACTTTTTTTTGAGGGTCGCATCGGATTCCCGGGTGCTTGAAACGGATAGAAATCGCAAAATTTTTGAATTCCAAGAAATGTACAGACAAAAGTCTAATTTTATTTATATAGATATTCTTCGGAATATTTTTTAACAATTCTTTTACTAATACGAAATGTATTTTTAAAATTCGAGCCAAAATGCCGCCCCGGACAGGGGTCCGGTTTGTCCGGTCCTAGGGCCGCCCCTGGTGACATACATTTATGTGTGTGTGTGTCTGTATACTTTACGATTGTGAATAGCAAATAAATAAATTAGTAAGGGCATAAACATAATACAAATCTAATTTAAAATTCAAGCAAGTACTTTAATAAGATTAAGGACTCTTCGCGGCACACTTTGGGAATCCCAGGGCTACGCAAAAACCCTCCCCGATGTCGAAGACTTAATCCCCAACAAGTTAAGAAAATTCCTGTTCCAGAGTTAAATTGCAACCGAATTATTTCATCGACCACAGTCGGACTGAGAATAAAATACTTAAAGGGAATGAAAATATCTCCTGATGATCAGAGAAATTACAATATCTGGCCTCATTGTTATGGTATGGTATCCAACTTCTCAAATCCACATCTTTGGCTGTCTTTTCGGTGCCCTGCACAGGACGCATCGCTTGCGAAAAGGGGGAAGCGCCGCCATTTTGATGTCGTTTCGCTGCTTCGGAAAATGCCCGCTTAGTTTAAATTTTGACTCAGAGGAGTTAGAACGATCGTTTGCGCTTCAATCATGAGCTTTCGTCAAGATTATCGATTGTGTATGTAGGGAGAGCGTGTGGTGAGAGCTGGGTTTGAAACCAGGGTCTTATGGGTGATAGATTGTGTATGATTAAGGCAAACCTGCGCGTGGGGTATCTGCCTAAGATGAGAGATGCCTTGGTAGGAGGACTTTCTAAGGTGTTCTAACGCGTATTCACGTTACATCTGGAGAAAACCTACCAAAACTCTAGACCGTTAGATGGACGACCGCGCGATGGGACCCGAACCCGGGACCTTCACACTTCGGCCGTCTACCATTTTGAGTGATATAACCACTGTGCCATGGTGAGGGTATGGGTGTTAGAATGAGGCGCAATCCGGCTCGGTCAAAAGGTACCCGTTCGACCGGCCTTCAGTTGCCGCGTATTGTGCGCGCGGAGGTGATCGTGCCGCCACACGTACGTAAAACATTAGTGTGAAATAGTTATAGTGAATATATAGTTTTAAAGTGAAAAAATAAAATAAATGATACAATGTCGGCCTATACTCGTCGAAAAGCCAAATCAAAATAGAGAGAACGTTTATGGTTGGAAAGGGCTTCTCAACAGGAATACAGTGATACCCGTAAAACACCATATGACTGAGTGAAGCGGTGTCGAGAATTTAAAAGAATGAAGGCGTCCCAGCGAATAAACGACGGCGCCAGTACATCTCCAGCTGGGGCCCCGAGCCTATGCAAGTGGATGATGTAATTGCTTCTATATCAACGCCGGACTTTAAAAGACACATATGGGTGACCTCCGGCCGGTGGGCCGGATGTGATCCGCGACGGCTATTGATTCGGCCCGCGGAACATATCAAAACCCCGTATAAAACCCTTACAAACCATTCAAAAATCATATATACATCCCAATTATACAGCACGCGACTTCGTTGATATCCTGAAGTTGTTTGACCCGCGACTTCTCTAAATCTTAAGTTTGGCCCGCAACTTTTCAAAAGTTGCCCATAACTGCTATAAGACATCCATCGTGTGCGATTGCCGATTATATGAAGACATATTGGGCAGCAGCTAGTGCACGTTTCACTACTACATTTGTCAACCATTCATACATTTGAACGTAAGTGTGACCATCTATGGTTTCTGCGCTCACTGAAGCCACCAAAGGAAAAACACTTACCGCAGCTTAGTAATACTTTCCCAGAAAATGCAGTGGCTGACTTTAAACTATGCGGTACATGTAGAAATCACTGGACTCGAACAGAAGTTCCCATGAGAATATTACTCGTTACGTTTACGTATTCACGTAAAACACACGGTCGTGTCCATGACACAACCCCCCCCCCCCTTTTTGTTTTCGTAAAATGGTAAAACTCGCACCAGGAGCAGCATGAACCAGTTTTGGCTCAGGCTCTCCTACCATGCTGACCTAACTCTTCTATATTGTTTCTGTCCTCTCACAGTATGAGCGCCTATATTCTTGAAGATTATTCCGAGCTTCTAAAAAATTGCAAAAATATTCTAATATTTTAAAGCTGTCCCCCCCCCTCCTCGCCCTTAGAATGCGGAAACATTTTTTTCGAGTATCTCAAAGTAAGATATTTTATGAAATTTTTTTCAAAAGTTCGGATTTTAAGCAAATCTGGGGCTCACATGAATTCTGGATGAATTCAGTAATATAACAACAACTCCCCCCCAGTAGCGTACCTAGGATTTCATTTCGGGAGGGGGGGCGGGCTGGGTATCAAATTGTAAGCTAAAGTTCAATTGTAAGGTAAATATCAAACTGTAAGCTAAGTAAAGGATCGCATTTTGGGGGCCGAAATGCGAGCCTTTACTCAGTCCCCCCCTCTGGCTACGCCCCTGACTCCCTACACCCTCCCCAGAAGGTTAAGAGTTTCAAGTGACTTTCCCAAAGGCCCCGTTAATACCATTAGGTCTTTCTCCCTCATACATCAAAGAGTCTCATGATTAATAGCTGTAAGAAACTGAAAACTAGAACGGAAATTAAAGCATCACCTTAAGAAACAACCATTCATATCACGTTCTCCAGTTTTGCCTGCAAGAGATGAATAAAATTCCAACATTAACTTTAGATCATCTCCCCTTAATTTGGATTCGTGTGTTAATCAATATGCATAAATAATGCGTTAGACTTTCATGTTCTTTTGCCACTCCAAGATTTTGTGAAAATGACATTTACTAATCGTGAAAATTCTGAGCCTCTTAAGAAGTTGCCAAAAAATATTCTGATATTTTAAAACTTCACTTGCCCCCCTCCCCCTATAACAAAAAAAATTCGTTCGCGTACACCCTCTCAAAAAAGCATTCAAGTCAAATTTCCTACGTTGGTTTAGTGAATTAAAAAATATTTATCAAAAATTATGGATCATCTTAAAATCAACTGAGTGCAGTTAGTTGAAAAACTCAGTCAACTGAGACAGAATACAGTTGATTTAGTTTTCATTTGTTTGTTTACAGCATGGGGAATGGTTTGCAGCAGGGCCGTACCCAGAAAAAAATTTCGGGGGGGGGGGGAAGGACCCCCTGTGTCCCCCCCCTGAGTACGGCCTTGGTTTGCAGTAGTACCTTTCGTTCAAATAAGACGCTTTGTGATGAATATGCGCATCACGTAGGCTACGAAACTGAACAAACTGAAGTCATTCTTAATCTCGAAAGAAACTAAGACCACTAATTACACCTATTCCAGTTTTTACACGAAAACTAGAGGCATGAGTTGATGAGTTTTCGAACACAAAGTTTGATGAAGACCTAAAAGAGCCATGGATCTCAATGAACTGTTGTTGTGTCTGGAACATTTATTTTCGGACTTGTGTGCTTATGTACAAAAATCCGATTATAAATCCTCGTCGAATAAGGATGACAACACAATGAAAGTTTTTAGTTGCACAGAGAAAGGAAATTTTTACAACCAGGGTATGGGTGGGAATCGAACCCACGACCGTACGCTTATGCGATTAGCGTGGATTAGGTCAGGACCTTAACCTCCAAGCAACTGGTCCACCCATAGACCCATTTAGTATACGTTTCGAATTACATGACGATTTCGAACCTTTGTTTAAACGAACGTCGCAGAATAGATCCCATAGGTGATTCGCTGCAGTAAGACAAGCCCTTAACCTCCAAGCCGACGGTTCCCATCTCGATGAACTTTCCCTAGTCCCAAACTTATAAACAAGCAAGCAAATTACTATTCGTTTTTCTAAAAGGAATCATCGATTTCTTAAAATGAAGCTTCTTTTTGAGTAAGTAGTTATTTTATGCTTCGCAAAATTAAACTAAATTATGTATGTTGATTGATAACCTTCATTTGAGGGACAACATTCCTTACTGCTTATATGATTTCTTATCTTAATTTGAAACATTTAAATGTACATGTGTTTCAAGTGTGGCTAGGCAAGAGATTAAGGGCCACGCAATTAGCAAGACCTTGATCTTTGTTTAGCTATAAATATATAAATAAATATGTTTTTATTTCTTTAAATGGTTATCGGAAAATTAAAAATACAATAATATTGAGACTTTGCTAGCGATTAAGTCTTCCGTAACGAAGACACATTGTGCAAGATTACCGAGAAGTTTCTAAACTGTGATTACTATTACCGTGAAGTATGTTACTTCCATATTAAGTAAAATAGTTAATGGATTCATTAACATAATGATTCTTCGTTAAAATACCTATACAATTAATAGTAATGGTTAAAAGGACTTTTATACCTTTTTCCAAAAAGAGTAAAGTTCATAATTTTTCCACTGAGGAATGCACATTATGCATTACCAAGAAAATGAACTACATACAACAAGGATCTTCTATAGCTGCTATCCGATATCCTTAGATAACACATTTTCTGTTTCTTAAAATTGACTTCTTTACTTCCCTGCTTGACAAGGACTAATTTCTTGACGTTGTCATCAAGGCAGTGATTTCAAATGTGTCTTTGTGAGCAAGTTGGAATAACAAATCTTTTGACCAGTGGTTATGTTCAGTGGTTTTCAAATTCAAAGGGCACCGCGACCTTCCCACCTTTTTTTTTTTTTTTTTAGTGCGGATGAGCTCTTTCCCTTTCGTATTTACTGATGCGCCCTTGACCATTATGGAAAGAAAAAGTACGCCTAGTCTCTTTTCAAACATTTACGTATCAGCTTTAAGGCAGCGGTTCTCAACCTTTTTAGTCGCGCTCCCCCTATAAAGGCTAACTTATGGTGGTGCCCCCCCTCACATTTTTCCGCATACATTGTTTTTTAATCTTTAAAAATGAACATATAGTAGAATTTTCCACAAAATAATGTAATCAGTAAAGTTTGAATGAACACTTTAAGCGAAAATGGATATATTTTTGAGTAAAAATGAGAATAAATAAGGATTTTTTTAAAAAATATGCATCACTACTTGCTCTTTGGTTTTTCTCGTGCCCCCCCTTCCCCTGCAAACGCTCTGCGCCCCCTTTGGGGTCGCGCTCCACGGGTTGAGAAACGCTGCATTAAGACTTTAAATAAAAAAATGTATTTTCTTTTATTTTTCCTTTACGGAAGGACTTTGTTGTTTTAGTTATTTTGACGTACAGTTTGATAGATTTTTTTTACTAATATGTTTGTTCTCGGTTGATCCTAAAAAATCTGTCAAGGGGCGTCGATCCCGCTACTGAACCCAGGTTTAAACCATTATCCATCATTGGAAAGATTCAGAGGAGAGGATTCCCTTTTAATGACAGTGTTGCTAGATTCGTGAGAATCACGAATAGTAAAAATAGCAAATATTCACTATTTGATTAATCGATTAATTCTTTTCCAATAGTTCAAGTAGCAGGGACGTAGCGAGAAAAAAAATTTCGAGGGTGCCCAAGAGGTGAAAAAGGTAGAATTTCTCACATTGATTTTATTGACATCCCATTAACAAAAATCCAAAAATTTCGGGGGTGCACTAGCCCCTATGGTCCACTCCCTGGCTACGTCCCTGGATAGCAATAAAATCGATTATAGAAGTCATTCGGATGACATACCACAACTAATAACTGAATCCAACACGTATTCATATTCTAAAGGGGATAAAGGGGGAGGGGGAATGCCAATTGATCACCCATAAACAGCACGCGCTAATTGTCCACTTCACGCAATTAGTCTAAAACTGGGAGCAACCTTCAGACCTTGAAAACTAATATCCCGTTTACTTACCTCTTGTTTTTACTAATTCTCAGAAGAAAAAAATGCTACATTTTATATTTTTCGTTATTTTTATTTCTATTTAGTCGTCATTGAGTGCGCTCATAAACGCGTCACTGAGTTCGGTATTCATTAAAGAAGGAAAACTGTTAGAAGATGACATATATTTCACTTATTCATGTCTTTTCTTTTTACAATTTGAATAGCTCCCCGCTCAGAAATTGCTTCCTCGAAGCTTACGCTGTTTAATTTGTATGATATGCGGTTGAAGAGGTGATTCATAATTTTCTTTTTATTACTTGGATGGAAAGGGAAGTTGAAAAAATAATGGGATAAATCAGCGATTCCCGACCTGGGTACGCGTAGCCTTTGGGGAACGTGAAAAGACTGTCTGTAATTGCAGAGATAGTTAAGTATTTATTAGTACTCATTGCATGTAGTTAACCCTTTAAAGCGCAGTGTTCCCGCTCTGGGAACACCAAACTCTGACGTTTTGACTGTTGCCAAGTCACGAAGAATAGATTTGATTTCTATAAAAATACTTGCGGGTGACATAGCTCCCACGAGAATCCTTTACTTTTTATAGCACGCCATTTTCCGTAAAAAAAAAAAAAAAAAAAAAAAAAATGGTCACGATTATTTTTAACAGCACTGACATCTGCTGAATAATGGAAGTATGCGAGAACAGCTGGACAGATTACCTAATGCTGAAAAAAAGGGCAGTCGTTGCCATCGCTCGACTTAACTACCAGCAAGATGGCGGACGATCGAAACGTTCATCGCGTGCCACAGATCTAGAGACCCTTTTTTGACGACAGGTGGCTGTGCTGGCAACGGTTGTCCTTTTTTTCAGCATTGGGAAAGGGTTGCGCCTCAAAGGGTTAAGGCGTTGGACTGGTGACCGGAAGGTTGTGGGTTCGATTCCGACATACCTCTAAAGACCACCGTGTGCATGTTGGTCTACGTACACATTAAATCTGTGGTTCCGAAAGGCTCCTCAGAGATCGCTAGGAGTTTCCGAGGGCTGTCAATAATCAGAGGTCTTCCCTTCTGATGAGGATCGAAACTGGGGCGGCAAACTCTAGGAAGGAAGGCCGCATGTGACTCTAAACGACACGTTTGGTGACGTGAGCTGCGCTCTCCTGGAAAAGAAACTCATCCCGATTTGAATGCAGCCATGGGCGCCGACAGAATATTTCCCAGGGAAGGGGCAAACACTACTCCAGGGGGGCAAAGACTACTTCAACGTATGGTTACCATGTTGGAAAGAACAAAAAAGCAAGGAAAAACACTGCCTACAAAAATCCAGGGAGGGGCAAGTGCCCCCTTTACCCTATGCTGCGGTGACCATGAATACAGACCTGCTGTCTAATTTTAGGCTAAGACGATTTTTAATTTAAAACTAGCTGAGTACCCGTTCTCAGCACGGAAGAATACTTTCGTTACACATATAATTGGAATTAAACCCTGTGATGTGGAATCTAAAAAGGTGAAAAATTATTTAAATCGTGATGAAACGTTGACGTCATGAGTGCAAATCTGAGATGACTGCAACATGATGGCACAAAAACTATGTCAGTGTCAGTGGCGATCAAAAAAGAAGCAACTTTTCTTGGATGACCTTGCCCAGGCTTTTCCTCGGTGGATTCGGTATCGTGGAACTGCTTCTATAAGTTGCACACGCCGCTAGGCGTTAAATTGAACTCTCTATCTAGTCTCCACACGTGGGATCTAGCAAGGGGTGGGAGTGTACTCCATGGGGGTCTTTCTAAGGGGTCCTAACCCGTATTTACTCTACGTTTTGGGGGAAACCAGCCATATATGTTTCCTAAAATATGCATGTTGCGAGTACAGTTTTTCCCGAACGGAATACAGGAAAACTCTGAACGGTTAGGTCGGCGACGTGACTTGTTTTGAAACAGAAACCTTCAGCCTCCCAGTTCAGAGCACTATGCGCTCGGCCACTGGTAGGACTAAGTCATTGCTAGGGGAATATTATAAGCAATTGGGACCTTTGTTGTACACATGATTGCAATGTCATTCTCGTATTATTATTATTATTATTTATATCTCGTATTATTTGATTTATTTTTATTTTCATTTCATATTCCTGACTTTTCGTACTCTCTTGATTTTTGGGTCTTTGTGAATGCGCAATTATCATTCCCCATTAACGTTACTGAATTAAGTAGTTCTCCCTATCGCCACTTCTAGACCAAAGACGTCAATCTGAATTTTTCTCGTTTCAAGAAAAACGCTTACTAAGGTTCATTGCTTCACTTTATACTGATTAATCAATTTTCTTGCAAACTAATCGGTATTAAGATATGAGGCTTTGACATAGTATACGGGATTTCTTAAAGATCTTGAATTTAGTTAAAAATAACCAAAGTTATAGGTTCGCGTTATTGACGTGGTGATTGTGGTAGTGTTCTAATTGTTTCATATCCAATACGCTTTCCTTTTTTGAGTCAAGAGCTGTAAAAATGAGTGTTTTTACTTAATTGTTAAATTTAATAGCTTAAGTGGGGGGGGGGGGGAATAATGGATTCCTTAAGTACTGAAACTGTAGCAATATTAAAAATAGAGAATGAAATGAAATTTATTTATGCTAGCTAGAACTGCCATATTGGCGTAATTAACGCCGATAGTCGATTGCAAATAGCCAAAATGATCCGAAAGTTAACTTCACAGTAAATGGAATTATTTATAGGAATTACCAGCTATATTTACCAGGCTTAAAAACATTCTCGTTCATCTCAAAAATAAAATCGTATTTAAACAGAATTCCTATTTTATTATACCCTGCTTGGCGGGATTTTAAAAATTATCTATCCATCCGCTCGTAACATTGGCTCATCTCAATCGTGCCATAGAATTAGCAGTACAAACGCAAAAAACATACGCTATTAAACACAGAGTTACACTACATTTGAATATTTATCGCCAACTTTTCTAAGGAAGGTACTAAAGAAGGAATCTGCATACGCCATTTTGCGAGATTTTTCTTTCTTTTTTTTCAGAGAATGATTCTAAGCACTGATTTAACAGCAATCAAAATGGGAAATAGTTATTTGTGTATGGTTCCATCGACAAAAATTAATGCAGGCATCTATTTGAAAAGTAGCATAGCAGTATTTTAAATTATCAACTATAACATGTTTTATTTATTACAATTTACAGAATGCGAGAATTTCATTTCTTTTGAAATTTGGCGGCATTCCCCCGAGGTAAATCAATTTACTTAATTTGGGGAAAATTCCGAAGATCGATCGCTTAAATCTTAATAATTGCACTATTTCTGCATGGAAAGTTAAAGTTTAACGCCGTATTTTAATAAAACCTACACACATAAACCTAAACCTATTTCGGTTTGCTCACAGTAAATTGCGCCAAGCTCAAGCTCAACTGTGCAAATCGGTAGAATCAACTACTTTCTCAAAATCACCAAATCAGCCATTTTTTTCGCCAAACTAAAAAATATACATATTAGTCTCCGAAATCTCCCAATCCCTTATTCTTTTACACATAAAAAGCATTGAATTCCTGCTCTTATTTCTCATGCACGCAATACTTTAATTAAAAAAGAACTTTGTAAATAATCTAAACAGAAAAAAATCATTATTCTTTTATTTTTACTGCAGGAGTCTAAATAATTTAATAAAATAGCCAAACATGGCAACCTCGATGCTTTTTTCTCACATTTTCACTACAGGGGTAACAATTAGGGGTTACAGTTTTTTTTATCAATATCTCTTAAAATAATTCGAATTTCGAAATTTAAATTAGCGGAGGTTCTTTCTGGAAATTTTCCGATTTCGTGGATACCTCGTTCGAAACTCAACTCCCAGCCGTTTAGGAGGAGATGATGCTACACACAGACAGACAGACGCGCACAGATTTTAATAGTATAGAAGAAGCATTTCTGCATTATTTGGGCGGTGGGGTTGTCAAACGCAAATCTGCATAGTTTCGAGTCTTTTTTTTTTTTTTTCAACCCAAAACGATCTCTTTAGAACAACTTTTTGAATTTGGAATTTGGGGAACGGATGGATTTCCAGATTTTTTAAAGTACAGTCGAACGCGCTTATAACGACCCCTGATTTAACAAGAACCCGGATTCAACGAGGAAATCGGAAATACGTGGTTGGTACAGTGTTAAGTTTATAAGAGCATAACCCTCTCTTAACGAGTAAACCCCGGTTATAGAGAGGAAAATTTTTTGTGATTCATATTTCGGTTGATCTCCAGATCAGCTAAACCTTTCTTGGAAAAATTCCTTTAACATTCCAAAGTTAATGAAAACGACGAACATAAAGAATTTCACCCTCCATCGCTACCAATAGTCAGTGTCTTAAGTGCGCAGAAAAAATTAAATTTTTTTTAAGGTAGGGTTGCAAATAAAATTGTTTTGGGGCTATGAATTTACTCCCAAAAAAAAAAAAAACACACAAGAAAAAGAAGAAAAGATAACAGTTCAGAGCAAATTAACTAACTTATTTTGTACTGTACAAAAATAAAATAACTACCCAAAATGGGCTTGCGGTCTATCAAAATGGATTGTACATGCATACACGAACATACATAACTACGTATTCTGATGCATCTAGGTAAAACTCTTCGAAGCAAATTTAGCGATAGATAAAATCGCGCGATTTTTTCATCAAAATCTGTATACTGAAATTTTCGTGAACACTTAACTCAACTGAGTTACCTTTTACTTCGTAGGAGGGTAATAATAAAGTAACATAGTAAGTATGTATAAATTTTTATAATTTTTTCACGGACTCATTTTTTTTACGAGCATTCGGTTTTAACGAGCAAATATCACGGTCCCTTCGAGTTCGTTACAAGCAAGTTCGACGGTAGAGTGAAGAACATTTTTTTACTAGTATTTTTTAAACGTATTAGTAAATTTTCAAGTCGATCGATCCAATGGTGTGAATTTTATAACATTATTTTGAGTAAAACTTTTTCATAAATAACAACAATTGCGAATTATAGTACGACTGAAAATAAAACTATGACGTAGATGTAACATCTTTTAGCTTTTCTACCGAAATAAAGCACTTTTCTGAAGTTAAAAATGGCAAAAAGCAGGGAATGGGTTTATTTTTAGATTTTGTATAAAGTATTTTTCTTTTTTAACATAATTATCGAAAATTTAAGCGGATCGTACGAATGGTGTGGATTCTTTTTTTTTTTTTTTTTTTTTTTTAAATAGTGGTATAAAAGGTTAGCTTTGGTGTGATATTACAGCAATCGTTCCAGAGACATTGATCAGCGTAACAATATATTACAATTACCAGTATCTTGTATACCCTATTGAAATTACTGTATGAATAGTTCTCCTTTCAAGAGTACTCAAAAGAATTTCAATACGTTATGTTTAGAGGGCAGTCATCATTTAAAGTGTATTTTGGAGACGTACATATAATTCAAACAAAACAAAATTGATGTATGCTATAAAGGTTTATAAAATAATTTTCTTCTTTAAACAATTGCATATGACATTTATATTGAAGAAACAGTCGGTCAATTGAGTCTCACAGGTAAATTGCTTATTTAATAACCTGGTCACATTTACTATATTATTCTTTAAAAGATTAGACATGAATACAAAAACGGCGGAAATATTTGACAGGTGCATACGAGCTGGAAATATTTACTTTCTGAATTAATTTTCAAAGGGAAAGTTTTTAAAATTCATTCACGCCTTCACAAAAGATCGCATCCACAGACTAAGGAAATGTTTTTAAAAAAGTGTACTGACTTTCATACAAAAGAACGATGATTGCAGTCTTTCCAGAGATCAAATGTGAAGGATTTTTATTGTGTGTGGTTTTACTAACAATTTATATATCCTTTAGCTATTCAACAAGAATCTGGAAAGATGCCGGTTAATTTACTTTGGTGGAATACAATTTTCTGCTTCCTTCCTTCTCAAGAGTCTAAAAGATGAATGCAGCAATACCTCTATCTTACGCAATAGGTGGGAAGAAGCGAAAATCGAGTAAGTTGGGGGCATAATTCTGCATATACATGTATTAGAAAATTATTTTTAGTTGCGACCGGAGACTAAAGAAAACATACATTTTGAAAAACAATGTTTAATAAAAAATCTTAGATAATACAGTGACGCTTCTATGAGCGACCACCTCCATTAAGTGACCCCATCTTCCAACGAACAGTTTTTTAAGGCACCATTTCTTACCCTACCTACTTAATTTAAGGGGTCCTGTAGAACACAGAAGAGACCACGCAATCCTCTGTAAGCGACCGGTCAGGGTTCAATGTCCGAAAGCTTTATTGCATTTTTCCGAAAATAAAGTAAATAAATACCGCATTTCAAACCAAACAAGTCGCTCTACTTCAAGTAGACAGCTAGTACAAGTACACATCACGTATAAACCTTGTAAAGTTACTGAAGAGACATGCCTAAAAATAACAGTGATTTTACCACTGGAGCAGCGCAGTGATGTGATAGTCACATGAGAAAGAAAATGCAGAGAAGAAGTTAGATTACTTTTGGTTATGAGAAAACCCAAAAAGCTAATTCAGAATGCATGAAGAATATCAGGATAAATACTCTTCTTTCAGGATAAAGCAGAGAAAAAGTACTCTCGGAAAGAGAAAAAAAGAATGAAACAATTCGAAATTTCTAAATATTTTATTAAAATTTAAATTTTAAAAATGTTTATACAATTACTTATGTATGCAACTTCATATATAACAAAACAAACCATATGTTTTAGTATTTTCTTTTCTTGGTTACAAAATGTTTATATTTCTTTGCGCAACCACCTCTCTTAACGACAGATTTTTCGCGGAACGGTGGGTGGTCGCTCCCGAGAAGTTCCCCTATATATATATGTATGACAAAAATAAATATCGAATCGACGAGATTTGAAAATCGCGTAACTCCGGGTTCTCATAAGTCGAGGTATTACTGTAACTTGCGGGCTGTGGGCTCCGAAGTCCGAACGTGCACAACTTCTTTGATACGCGGGGGATTGCGCAGTATATAATATATCTCATCGATTTTTTTTTTTTTTTTTTTTTTTTAACGAACGCTTTTAAATTCACTTGAAAGATTCAGAGCCTGACTAAGACAGGGGCAGACGGAGCATTTGCTCCGGGCTCCCTGTTATAAAAGGCTCCCAAAATAAAGAAAAAAATTTTCATGCCAACAGATGGAATGTGTGAATTACGCTTGTGGAGCAAATATGCCTGCGTACAGTCAATGCACATGGAACTTTTGTTATGTTGTATGTATGTGTAGGGGAAGGTGGTGTACCTTGGAAGTATCTTCAAACTTTGATTTTTTACAAAAAATGTGCTTGGAAAATGTCAGTAAAACATTTTTTCCCATAAATTTAAGGATATCAGGAGTTACATATATTTTCATAAAATTTTCAAATACATTTCTACACTCATTTTTTATTATTTAAAAAATAGCTTACCATACAGCCAAGGTACACCACCAGTGGTGTACCTTGGAGGTATTTATTTTTAACAGATGGAGTACTATACAGCATGAAGATAAGTTGGTTTATTATTTGTTTACAGTAATCTGACTTTGCATTGTCATAGTCCTACTTTGGGCTAATATTAATATAATTAGTTTTAAATTTACAGTTTTTAAAACATAAAATTGTTCATATAACTAAAATAATAAAGTTGGAATAGTTTAGGCATAAAATAAAGTTTTGTCAAATAAAAATAACCACTGTTTAATATCTTCTCTTTTATACCCATTGTAACCCATTTTATACCATTGTAACCCATTTAGTTCTATTCCATATTCAGGTGATCTAAACTTTGCCAAATGATAATTTTTCAAAAATGCAAAGTGCAAATTTTTCTAAAAATACAAAGTGTTAAAAAATTGTAAAAAATATTCATGAAACAATAATATATAAATAATTATTAATATATTTATTAAAATATTTATTTACAGCCCAAATAACTTTGCTTTTGAATTTATATTTAGGTTTACAACTTCAGGAATTTAACAGTCCTATATTTAGATTTAGGTCTATTTGACCAGCACTTAGGTTATTGAGTAAAGAAATACTTTCTAACAACTTAATTCATAATTATTAATAAATTTTGAAAGTGTACCTTGGTGGTACCTCCAAGGTACACAACATTAGCTACCTCCAAGGTACACTACAAGCAAGTGTTTTACAAAATGGCTTCCATATCTTATTATGTTAAGAGTTAACCATTTTCAAATATACATAAATGTAGCTGAAAACATGCTTTTAAAGTTGTGATTATTAGCTCAAAACAAAATTTTAAACTTACAGTTATGGAAGAAAAATAATGTCCTTGAAATGTAACTTTTTGGTGCTAAAAGCAAACTTTGGTTTTTACATCAACAACACGTGTGTTGATCAGTCATAGAACAACTTTCCATGAGCCTCTAGTAATAAATATATGCAATTAATATTTTAGTTTAAATTTATCTCTCCTGGTAGCTGCACAATCAATGTGCCTCCAAGGTACACATACCTCCAAGGTACACCACCTTCCCCTATATACATACTTACATTAGTATCAAAGGGGTCCCTATGAGAGATCTCCGTCCCTGGATTCATGTTCGCGTAGTCCGGCTCTGGTGAGATTTGGAAGGAAGCATGAGGTGTTCACTCTTTTCTTGTGAAGCATACGCTTACTACTATACGCTTTGTGTGTATTGTAGAGTGCTGATAGTATACTGCCAGGAACAATAACAAAGGAGACGCAAGTTAAACGGTAGAGGCTTCAGGCAAAGTGTACCTTCCCTTCTCAGGATGGCATACCTCCTCAAATACAGCACTGCAATTCTGATTGAAAAGTAATTCGTATCGTAAATTTATGAGAGACGAGAAATTCTCCCGAGAAATCTCTGGCGAGATCAGACTCCGTCTCACGTCTCGCAAAATATTTCCTTTCTCGTCTAGCGTCTCGTCTTGGGGGGAAAAAAAAAAAAATGCCTACGAGACGAGAACGTCAGACAATGCGAGATTTCCCGCATCTCGGGTCCATCCTTACGTATCTTTTTTTTTTTTTTTTTTTTTTGTCGTAGAACGTTGAAATTTTATATTTAGGCTTGTTGTAACATCTAGTTGTGCACCTCCCCTTTTGGTCGCAATCGACTGGATAGTTCATGTACAGGGCAGTCCCAGAGATTTTAAACAGTACGCTCTATGGGCAGAAATTCATTAAAACGTATTTTAGAGATACAGTTATTTCAAACTAGCTGCGTGCCCGCTCTTCGCACGGTAGGAAACGAAAATTTTCCTTACATATGTAATAAGAATTTATTCGTCATGTGGAATTTTCTTTAAAAAGAGCAAAATTATTTGACTCTTGATGTAAAGTTCGCGTCATGAGTACTAACCTGTCATCATTGCAGTATAATGACTCAAAAAGCTACGCAGTGTCATTCACTATCAAAAAAGTGGAAAGCTTAATGGTTTGCAGAAAACTCCTGGCTTTCAAAATGTCTTATTTCTACAACATACTGTTTTTTAGGCTCAAGTTGTAGCATTAAATACCTAAGACACTACATGAAATGGACAACTATTTATTTCTTTCCGAACATGTACGATGTAAGGAAAGTATTGTAATCATGAAAAAATTCGACTTCGAGATTTTGGTGTATTTATACGTTTTGAGTTCTCTTGAAAATAGCATAAATGAATTCAGAAGATGTTTTTAAAATAGCTGCGCACCCGCTCTTCATACGGGAAGAAGCGAATATTTTACTGCTAAAATCATATCTGCATGTGACAAAACAGAATTTCATTTTTAAAAAAGTTCAAGTAATCTCCTCTGTTGAAATTACTGTGGGATATATTAACGCAAAGAATTAGAAAGTATTAGAATTACTTTTCGTTTAGTTGGTTGTAAGACAACCGTTGAAAAAGGATAAACACTTTTAATTTCATGAAATATTTATTAACGTGGTATATTGTGATTTATTCATATTATTCTTACAAATCTAATAATACTACCTGTTACGTACATTAATACTATCTATCTTCGCTTCTCCCTCTTCAAGGCTCCCTTAAAAGAAACAGCTTAGATTATTTGGCCCCAATGGGATCTTTTGATTCTACGGCGATTCTTTGCAATTTACGCATTAGCATAAATAATAATCATTTGACATAATGGTTGCCATTAAGGAAACTCTCCATATATATTTAATTTATACATAGTTTTATAAGATTGGCGTATTTAGCGCCGCAAACCATTTCATCTTACTGTGGGGAGAAAATAACCAAGGGGTGCCATTTTAAATATCCATGTATCTAATATAGCGATATCTTTTATGTCCTCCATCTTTTATGTCTCCTGAAAAACATCAAACTGTGTAATCTCGAGGAGCTACTTATTCCCGCTTTAATTGTGACAGGGCGTTAGAGTTGCAGAGTTTACAAATTTTACGCATTTTTTTAATTTATGACGTCACTGTTTGACTGCCGTAAAGGATACCCCGGTTGGTTGAGGGAGTTAATTTCGATATTTCGCATAGTAGTTTTCAAACGGTATCATTAAAACTTTGCGTTATGCAGGACCTTTATGGAGAAACGTAATTCAACGTTTAAATAAAACTATACTCGCAACCTGCATGCATATGTTAGGCAACGCCTGTGCCATAATTAAATGCCAAAAATAAAAATAGTAAATAGAAAAATTTTAATATATCGCGCTTTGAAACGAACTTTGTAACTTTTAAAATGAACATTTTCAGCACCGGGAAGACATTTCAATTTTTAAATAAGCACCGGATTAAAATACCACTTCTAATAATAATAATCGTGAATTTCTTAGTTTATTTCTACAGTAAATTTTAATCAAAATATCGTCTCCCTGTGTTGAAAATAGAGCTGGAATAAATGAGTTTAAATTATGGCGTAATTTTTACGTATCTTAAAGCATTTGACGTCATAGATCCTCACTTGCGAATTGAAATTCCGATATCCCATTTAAAAACTCGATTGGTTGAAAAAACCCTTTTTTTCTAATCCTTTCTGTGGCAACAACCGAACATAAATTCTCATGCCGTGATCGCAATGTCACAGCCCTCTCCAGTAATAGGCCAGCGCGCTGATTCTTGGGAATACGATCACGTGACCAACCGAAGGCGGAAGGTTTAAAATTATTCTGTTCGTCTGCCATCGTTCGCGATTTCATTCTAAAAGGAAGTTAAGAACAACAGTCATCCATTTTATCTCTCACATAATGTAATATTGTTTTACTTAAAATAGCTTGTATTGATGCATATGTGTAGATGAATAGTGCAAGAAAGAAAGAAATCAGACAAATAGTAAGTAATTTATTTTATTACATAAAAAATAATTTTAATGTTAATGTGTTGAGCTTGTTTACATTCTCTACTTTTTTGTATTAGTAATTAACTAATGGTTTTAAAATATGAATCAAAAGCTTGATTAATTTAAAACCTAATTAATTTATAATAACGTTTAATCTAAATTACCGATAATATATGTTTTTTATTTCATTTGTAGGTTATGCCTTTCAAATGTGTTGTTCCTCATTGCAGATCGAACTACGATCCGCCATACGTAACTTGTTTCCGGTTCCCGAACGATGAGGAACAAAGAAATTTCTGGATTAACCGAATTCATCGGCAAAATTTCAAATTCACAAAAATGCTAGAGTTTGCATTAAACATTTTGCCAGTGAGATGATTGTTCGAGAAGATATTTGGAAGGACAAAGATTGGAATATACATAAGATTCCCCGAGCCAGTCCTGCTTTGACTCCTGATGCGTTTCCAACATATATTCATGATTCCACACCTCATTTAAATATCACAGTGCCCAAAAAAAGAAAAACTCGTGAGGACAAAGAAAACGAAAATATCCATCTGTCTTTAAATACAAGTTTAATAACATACGCTAATGAGACTGAACTAAATAAAATAAAAGATATCCATCAAGCTGAAATATACATACGTGACTGCATAATGAACTATCGCAATGAATTATATTAAAACTGATGAACAATCAATTGTAATTAAATTATGTGTATTGGATATACCCTCAATAGAAATATCTTTTAAGGTAAGCTTAGATTTAACTTTTGAAATATATTATGATAATGACTATTAACTCACTGTAACTGACTGTACTATTAACTCACTGTAACTGACTGTACTATTAACTCATGTTACTGTAAATTTTAAAAGAGACACTGTACCTCTAACATTGCTTAAAATATCAAAATTAGAATAACTTGTTAAAATCACAGCCGGACAGTTATTTAATGTCTCAAAATGTATTTATTAAATTTGATGTTTTTTTCCCAAATAATTCTTTTTTCTATCTTCATTTTTAAACTTTGTTTAACACTTGTGTTTTGAAAAACAACGTTTATTTTCAAACGATTTAACCCTTTTAAACTCCAATTTATGCTACTGAAGAGGTACCCTGTCCCTTCATAAATGTTTTTAATTTAACGCTGGTCAATTGCTTAAGTATTTCCATTTCTGTTCCCAATCCATTACCTCACGATAAATGGGTGTGTATGTGTATGGGCAAAAATGTTAAAATTTTTTATATTTTTTAGTATAATCACAAAGAAATAATTATTGAATTAGCCCATAGATTGTAATTACAAAATGTTGAACGAGTAACTTTTACAAGTGCAAATAACAGAAATTATCAATTAATTTAAGGGTGAAATTACTTTGTTACTTCCTTTATAGAAATACTGTGAAATTGATAATTTTCAATAGTGAAAATGTTAATCTATATATATTGTTTACTTTTTTGTAATAAGATGCAAATTGTTTGTGAGTGTATATATATGATTTTAAAAATAAAGTTACTGAATTGATATGTTTTGATTCATTTTAGTATATCCATGCTATTTTTATTTATAGATTTTCTCCTTGAAAATAGAATCTATATAATTATTATTTTTATTATTTAAAATGATTTAGCTACAGTAAAATACTTTATTCCCCCGAAACTTTGAATAATTTAATGGAAATCATTATATGAATTGAATACTGAATAATACATAGCTAAAATGATTCAAATTAAAATATAATGAAATAGTAAATTGCTTTCGTGGTATATAACATATTGTTTGCAAAGAAGGCCTATTATCAAAATATTATCTCTATAATACCAAAAATAAAAAAAATTATCTTTCAGGTGTAACTTTTTTATTGGTAAAAATCATTATATAAGAGATGGTAAAATTTTTCAGTCATGTAATCATTAATTGTTTAGTAAAATATTAAGTTTGTTTTCTGGTTTGTGCACTGCGGTCGCAAGAAGGGAAAGGGGAAATTCCGCCTTCAGTCGCCGCCATTTTGAATCAGCGCGCTGGCCTATAGAGGGCTGTGGCAATGTAATGAATGACGTAAGATCGCGTTGATGCTATTAAATTCTAAACATTAGGCTACTTTAAAATTCGTAAAAAATCACCTAATTTACATAATTTTTTCGTTTTTATTTTAAAAGAGGGAGAAAAGAATGTTTCACTATTTGTCAAAATATCAAAAAGTTATGACGGATAGAATTCAAGATGCGGCAGTTTTAAAATTATTTTACGAAAAATTCGCGTAAGCAGATGCTTAGTAAAAAAATTCCTAAAAATCGGTAAATCATGTTAGGTATTCAGAACAAACTGTTTTTAAAAGAAAATTTTCTCCTCTATCCGATGATACAAATACCGTTTTGCTGCAAGCGTAATTTCCGCCGTTATTACGAATTAGGTGAGAAAAAATGCCAAAAATCGCATAAAACATAAAATTAAAAAAATTCTAGGTCGAATTTTGAAAAAATCGCTTCGAGGTGCACAACTACATATTTAAATCTTCTCGAGTACGAAATTTGGTGTTTCTAGGTGTAGCCGTTTGTCCGTAACACTGCCGACAGACACACAGACACCTTCTTTTTTAATAAGTAGAGAAGAGACGAATACGAATCAAAAGTGATTTATGTTCTTAAGGATTACACAATGAATATCTCCATCGAAAATAGTGTCTTTATCACTTATAGTTCTTTTACAGGAACACTCGAAAAAATTCCAGCACATTACAGTTAATGGCAGTTTTAGAGACATTCATTTATTTCAAGATCAATACCATCCTACCATATAGTTAGAAAATCTGATGTGTGATCACATGACTTCCTTGCGCGTCTATTAAATCAAAAATATTTTCGGCGCACTTCATTTAAACTTATTTTGTCTGAAAGAGATAAAATACTACAATAATACTAAGGTTAAGTGATTTTTAGCCAAATATTTTCGATATCGCTAAGCTGGGTTCAGTTTGAAAGATTTGATTTGACACTTCATTTGGCAATATTTCGCCAAAGGCCGACAAACTTGAGATAGTTTGCGAGTCAAAGATTTTGGGATAGCCAAAGTAGTAATTGACCACATACTTTCAATGAATTGAATGTATCCATCCATACACCTTAATACATTTAAAGTCATTTGGGTTGCCTTGTAAATAAATTACCCAATCGATTGCAATGGAAAAAGTGATGCACAGTCAGATGTTACAATAGTTCTAAATTCAAAAATTCAACATTCTACGGTTAAATTTTTTAGATAGTTCTAAATTAAAATATTCAACATTCTACGGTTAAGAGTTTTAGATTTATGAGGAATAGAAAATTATTTTTGGTCCCAAATTTGGTGATATTTCCACAAAACTCGCCAAGGTCGATGATAAATGCGAGATTTCATGGAGCAAATAATGACTGACTGCATGCGTAATATACTGAAGATGTCCATAGCCATTAATGTATTGAAATTCTTTTGAGTGGCCCTGTAAATAAACTCTCCAGTATGCGATTTGTCACGCAAATGATAAACTTTTTTTACTCTCGGAAATAAAATGGAACTGAAAAAGAACAAGAAATCGCATAAAAATGAAGGAACTGGTGAATTTTCGGGAATGAATGTGAATCCTCCCGCTGGAATGATAAAAAAATGACACGGGATTTCCCGCTGCAACGAAAAAAAAATGAACACGGCACCTAATAAAATACAGAGGTTGCCAGGAATTGGACTTGGCTAGGCTGGAATGTGAATCCTCCCGCTGCAATGATAAAAAAAAGGTCATGGGTCTTCCCGCTGCAAAATAGAAAAAAAAAAGAACAAAGCACCCGATGGCGTAGAGGCTCCGGGAACTGGACGTGGCTAGATTTCTCCTCTTCTACCTGTCTGTGTTCTAACAATCATTTTTCAGAGATCGAATTTTGTTGTTTCTCTGAGCAGAAGGCACTTTTAGTAGTTTTATTTAATTTTATTTCTTCAGTTTTTTTTTTAAATAAATAAACTAAACGGAAACTTTCAGGGTAAAAGTACAAATCTTTAAATTTGGGGACTTTGGCGTCCCCAAGAAGTCAAAGTATTTTTGATGACAAATTGAAACAACGATCTATATTTGGGGACTGTCCTCGAATTTCGAGGACGTATGGTCACCTTATAATCTCCACCTCTCTCTTTCAGGACGCCAGAAGAAATTCCTCCCTCTCTCGAAGCGCGCTCGCTCACAGTTGAAGCGACCTTGAAAACCAGAGGGGGAAGTTTTCGACTTTCATTTTGCGGAATTTGCAGTCCACAGAGAATTTTAACCTGCGATCTTTTCAGAAAAAAAAATCATATAAAAAAATCTAATAAACATTTCTGCATGGTTCAAAATTTAAAGGAGAGAGAAATAAATGTTTAATAAGCGGTAGAAAGATGGAAAAATTTTGCCCGTTAGGTTTTTCGATGCGACAGTTTAAAAATAGCATATTTTTAAAAGCCGTACATTTTCTTCGAAACAGGATTTCCTTTAAGAAATTCCCAAAAATCGGCAAATGTAAGTACGATTTTATAACAAATTGTATTTGAAAAAGAAAACTCTGTAGATTCCGATGATATAAAAAAGATAGTATTCGGACAGAAATTTAGCTCGCGATAACGTAAAGTGAGAGAAAAATTGCCAAAAAACCTTACAAAATATAAAATAACTCAAAAACTATTAATCCGATTAATTTCATTTTTACGGCATTGGCTTTCTCTTGTCCTATTTAGTCAGCGTGCCAAATTTGGTCCAGATCCGTCGAAATGTCTGGACGTGTATAGCGAACGAACAAACAAACAAACAAACTCTTCTATTTTATATATATAGATTATGAAAAATTTCAAGTGGTTCACACAAACGGTGTAGATGCTATTACGCTTTTTCTGCTTTAGTAATCTTTTGCAGTAATGGAGGTAAAAGTTTTATCTTCGAGCAGGTTGGAACTGCTAGAAAGTCGGGGATTAGCGTAACTATATAGTAGGGGATAATGAGTCTGGATAATGGTGAGACTCATGTGCTTCGCTCAAAAATTACGCCAAAAGTCGCTAAGCTTCGCGACTTTTGATGTACGTATGTATGTGTGCATATATGTAGCTCACATATCTCAAAAACTAATCGTAGATTGCTGAAATCTTATATACTAGCAGCCAGGGCGCCAGCTTTGCCACCCCATATTTTACTGTTCTGTATACTCAATGCAGAGTTGGCAAAATTATTGGACTCATTTGAACGAAAATCATGTTTCTTTGTTTTAACACTATTTGTCACTGCATTTGTTTCGATTAGGGTTGATGCATATGGTACTTATGTATTATCCCCAGGGATCGTAAATATCATGATATTTTCGAAAATATCAAAAATATCCGATATTTTTGATATATATCCGATATTTTGATATTTATAAATATTTTTGATAAAAAGTTAATTTTATTGTTGATACATATTTTCAAGCATGACATAAACATTATAACAAATATTCAACTTATATTTGCTAATAGTTATATATTTTGCATTTAGCAACAAAATTTTACCAGATAAAGTATAGGAAACAGAAACAAACTAAATATGTTTTAGGTACTCACTAAAATGCAAAATGTAAGATTCAATCTCCAGTGCCAAGATAATTTTATTAATTACAAATTCAAAATAACATGTAATTCTCCCTTTATTTCTTTTTATTAAAATATTTAAACAAAAAAGTAAGTTTCTCTGCTTTTTCAGTCCCTAAGCGATTACGTAGTTTGGACTGGACTAATCCAAAGCTAGAAAATATCCTTTCTAGCCCAGCTGTTGATGGACTAGCAGTAACTAACTGCCTAATTAGGTGTAATGTTTTGTCTTTCAGATGGTCTTTTATTTTGATAGTGTTCCACCAAACTATGGGTTCAACATTTAGAAATTCATTTTCAAACATAAAACTTGGAAAAGGGCTCTTTTTGGCTTAAAAGTTCATAGCCATAGGCAAAAGTTCTTTATCAATTGAACGTATGAAATTAAAAGCTATGTGGGTTTCATCTTAACTTAATTTTTTCCCACAATATCTGTGGTCCAACATACATGCAGCTAAATGGGCCGATGATAAAGCCATTTCTTTCCTGTCTGAGAATTTTCTCATAATATCTTTCCTGCCGTATACTTTTAATTTTTCCTTTAATTTGCAAAACATGGCAACACATTGTACATCGATCACTTTGGTCCTCATAAAGTGCATTTGAAATGGGTCCTAAAATATCTATGTAATCAGCACAGTTAACCATTAGGTTTACATCATTGACTAAATTGAAAATGGCTTTATCAATTTCAAGTTTGTGCTCTCGATAAATTTGCACCAAATTTTCCCTGTTGTCATTCCATCATTCTCCTGGTAAGGTGTCATCTTCCATTGATAGGGAATTTCACCTATTCCAAGTGAAATCTATGCATTTGTTGAACTTAACTCCATTTAATTTACAAGGGTTTCTTTTACAGGGATGAGATTCTTCAGCTTTTTAGCTGATTTCAGCTTTTTGTGAATAATAAAGGAAATCACATTTTGTCTTTTTCTCTGAAAATTCTGTTTTTCTGTGAATTCCCGATTGTAGTTATGAGTTAACTGTGTGATATTTTTATGTTGTAGCATGTTCCAATGTTTTTCTTCTCTTAAAACTTTCACATTAATTAGATATAAATATCATATGTATAAATTTTTTGCTCTCGTATGATTTCAGCTTTTTTGCTCTTTTGCAAATCTCATCCCTGCTTTTACATTTTCAACAATCGCTTAGATAAGGAAAGTATTATTCGAAAAGTCATTCCCCTTTCCTCCTTTTAATAGGGATGATATAGAAAGTCTGAGAAGATTATGTCCTGCCCACTCCACCCCCTTCTAAAATTGATTACTCAAGCAGTGACACCCTTGTAGTAAAAAGGAGGATGAAATTTCTTGGAATCGCCAAAGTTTCTTTAGAAGGAATAAACAATATGATAAATATATACGATAAAATAATAAACAATAAGGATACTATAAAAGAAAAATCTTCTCTTTTCCTGCCCTAATCGGTAAACTTATTCCCACACTTTATATGAAAATATCAAAAATATCATGATATTTATTATAAAATAAATATCGGATATATATCATGATATATATCACGATATATATCACGATATATATCCATTGATATATATCAACGAACCCTGATTATCCCAGCGGTCATTCCCGTCAAATTGTTTTTTCATGAATTGTGCCGGCAAACAGTTGCCATTCGTATTAGTGGAACCATTAATAATTTAACTTGTCCGGCACTTGTCTCGGCAAAAAATCGCTTGTCTCGTCGGACCGCCGAGATAATACGTAAGTACCCTACAAATTTCGGGGGTCATCATAAAAGCCGATGTTGGCCATGGTAACGATGCCAAGTACTAACATTGAAAATGTATGAAGAGACATTATTGGTGACATTTCCATTCATAAAATGATTATGAAAAACTATTCTGCTAATAGGTACATTTCTAGTTTATTAACACCAGTGTTAATGTGCCAAAGTTAGCAACCCGATGTTTTTATAGTATGGTTGCATTCATGGGCGCCGACAGCATGAGGCAATCCAGGGGTCCCCCCCACCCTGGATTTTTGTATGCAGTGTTTTCCCTTGCTTTTTTGCTCTTCCAACATGGTAACCATACGTTAAAGTAGTCTTTGCCCCCCCCCATGGGAAATATTCTGCCGGCGCCCATGGTTGCATTAATTAATACCTATCTTCGGTTGCAATAAATATAAAAGAAACAGGGAATGGGGCTAAAATGTGCTTTAGCCCACTGAATGGCGACTTTTTTTTATGTGCGGTAAACGCGCTAAGTATTGTAAATCCGATTAAAGCTGTGAAAAAAGTCCTAAATATATTGATTGCATTTTTGTGTATATTCAGCATTGTTATTTTGTAATCTAGCTACTGCGTGACATATGTTTGCTCCATGTGACGTCATTAAACAATTGATTTGGATTTTTGCACACGTGTTATTGTTATTGCACTAATGTTTACATCTAGCTGTTGCCGTTCACAACGTGGAAATATCGTCGATTTTGGTACTGCATACTTTAGCGTATTATATCAGTATGAAAAATGTGAAAGTTTGTTTATTTGGGAACTCCTCCTACACCTTTTGACCGATCGGTTTGAAATTTTGCACAGACATGTAAAACGGCATAGAATAGTTCGTAGGCAACTTTAAAATTCATAAAACCTATTCTTTCTAAACGATTTTTAAAAATTTATATATAATTTTCACCTTTAGAAAGCTTTCCCAATTTCCGATTGCATAAAATAGTGATCATGTGATATCCCATCTATAAACTGGCGATAGACATAGCTGTAAACAAAGATACATATCATAACTGAAATGACGTTATGTCACCAGTTTAAAAATGCATTAGGAATCCTAATATTGTGTAAAATAGTGATCATGTGACATATCAACTATATGCTGGCGATAGACATAACTTCAAACAAAGTGACACATCATAAATGAAATAACGCCATTTTGATGTCACGACTTTAAAAATGCATTAGAAATCCCAATTAGGTCAACAAGCTTCGACAAAATAATACACCACTAGCGAAAATAAACTTTAAGATAATCAGATGCAGTTAGAAAAGTTTTAAAAAGAGAGTTTATTTTTTTTTTTTTCTTCCTTCACCAATTCATGTTAGGTATTGCAACTGAGAATGACGCCATTTTGACGTCATGAGTTTAAAAATGATTTAGAAAAGTAATTAGGTTCAAAGACTTTGACGTAAAAATTTACTTTTATAAAAAATCAAAGTATTTTGTGTAATGTGCTAGCTACCCTTGGCAATTTTTGATTTTTCAGCAACCGTATTACCGAAAGGAAACTTGCATTTTTGAAAATCGCGGGAAATTCAAAAGTCGCCACTTGGTAGAAAATACTAATTATCATTATACATAGATTTCGCTATCGGTTTGGCGTCATATGTATTCTCAAAAATAGCGCAAAATATTGCCAAGTTTTGACGACTTTTGTTATATCTATATATTATATATACTTTTCTTTGGCTGAATTCTAGCAACTTAACAAAATAGCTCCGAAAAATATTTGAAATACCGATTAGCTAGGAATAACCCCAATATCACAAATTAACTTTAATAAGCTCTGTTGCAAGTTAAAGTAAAATGAGCTAAATAATTATAAAATAAAACGGTTGTTCACATCATGTAGTGTCTAAAATATTAATGCTGTAACTTAAACCTAAAAACAATATTGATGTTGAAATAAGATATTTTGAAAGTGAGGAGTTTTAGCTGCAAACCGTGATTATTCCACATGGTCCTTTATAAGCACTAGATGAACGCCTCTGAAACTTATTCTTTAAACGATAATTGCCCATGTATTCTAATGCATTGGAATTTTTTAGAGTGCTCCTTTTGAAAAAAAATAATAAATAAATAAATAAATAAAAGGAACTAGCCATGCTTTTTTCAAACACTATTTTCAATAGGTTACACAGCAATGGCATACATGAATATGCTATTATTTCATGGCAGCTAGAGCACGGAATTAAAAGAAGCAAGCTGATACCAATTTGTAAGAAAGTGTTGGAAAGAAGGAAGGGGGAAAATGTTAAATTCCTCCAATCGTAAAAAAAAATGGGAACGACTGGGCTATCGGTCATTAACTTATGACAGTGACATTGGCAAATGTCTGTGAAGTATTCTCTTATCAACATTTCTATAAACAGTTCGGAATGGCAACCAAAGACGTCAATAACCGACTTTTTTAAAAAGTTATTTTATTACGTCACGCAGGTGTGTTAGATAACAACGCTTGATTCTAATCGATTATCTGATTTCAATTTCGCATTGTTTGTTTGAAGCAGAGATAAGTCGTAGAATAACACTGTAAAAGCAAACGTAAATTTAATATCATCAGCTTAAAGTGTAGATGATGATTATAAGATCTTTGCCTTTTAGTAAGTTACATTTTTAAAAGTACAGTGCCAGTTTATATACCAGGTATCATGTTTGAACAGCTTTATTAATTGACTAGCAGTCCCGCACGGCGTTGCCCGTGAACCCCTTAAATTATGCGATTTACAAAATCTGACATGTGAACTGCAACTCCAGATTAGTACTCTAGGCCGCAATTGTATAACAGAATGTGCAGATAATGATTCCAGAGTTTCAGGTACGTACTTACAAACGCACCACTAAAGACAACTCACTGCCGTGGCCGTCACATATTTTCCCCAGAAATATCGTGTAATTTGCATTAAAATTGCTGGAGTTATTAAATATTTCATCCAATTAAGCAAATTATCTTGTAAAATACACAATTTTCGATTTAAATTTCTTAAAATTAGGAAATGTTAGGTCATTAAACGTATTAAATACCATAAAAAGTACCATAAAAATTTTCATGAAAAGGTCCCATTAGGAAAAACGCGCCAAATGACAGAAAAATCGTCAAACTTGGCGAGTTTTGGTGAAATATCGCCAAAATTGGCGCCAAAAATAAGTCCCCAAAAATTAGGTTTTCGAAGACCTACGACCCATAGAACCCGAGATTTCCAGAACATTCCACATTGATGCAACAAAAAGCAAAATTTAACTATTTAACGCATAGAATACGAATTTTAAACTATTTTAAACCCCAGAACAGCGGGTTGCTCCCAAAATTCGTAACACAGGGTAAGAAAATTTCCGTTTTAGAGCGGTTTTTAATTAATAATTAAAAAAAGTAATTAAAATTTTAAAATTCTGATTCTCCGGTGCACATTATCGGCATTCATGGGCTTATATATTCAAATTTTCAGAGTTCTGTGTGCAGTAGATTTGTCTGGAGACCGCACACAGACAGATTTACAAACATTCATTTTTATTATTATAGAGATAGATAGATTTGGCGTAAACCTGATGAAATTTTCGTGCCATTTCATGCTTCTCAAATGCAAACGGTTTTTTACTTTTGCGGTTACCACTCACTTCAAGCATAAATCTTTTCATGAGGCCAAAGTTCGCCAAACATGACGATCTAAAATCGGTTTTTAATTAATAACTAGCTGCGTACCCGTTCTCCGCACGGTAGGAAACGAATACTTTCGTTACACATATAATTGGAATTAAACCCTGTGATGTGGAATCTAAAAAGGTGAAAAATTATTTAAATCGTGATGAAACGTTGACGTCATGAGTGCAAATCTGAGATGACTGCAACATGATGGCACAAAAACTATGTCAGTGTCACTGGCGATCAAAAAAGAAGCAAGTTCTCTTGGATGACCTTGCCCAGGCTTTTCCTCGGTGGATTCGGTATCGTGGAACTGCTTCTATAAGTTGCACACGCCACGTGGGATCTAGGTCAAGGGGTGGGAGTGTACTCCATGGGGGTCTTTCTAAGGGGTCCTAACCCGTATTTACGCTACGTTTTGGAGGAAACCAGCCATATATGTTTCCTAAAATATGCATGTTGCGAGTACAGTTTTTCCCGAACGGAATACAGGAAAACTCTGAACGGTTAGGTCGGCGACGTGACTTGTTTTGAACCAGAAACCTTCCGCCTTCCAGTTCAGAGCACTATGCGCTCGGCCACTGGTAGGACTAAGTCATTGCTAGGGGAATATTATAAGCAATTGGGACCTTTGTTGTACACATGATTGCAATGTCATTCTCGTATTATTATTATTATTATTTATATCTCGTATTATTTGATTTATTTTTATTTTCATTTCATATTCCTGACTTTTCGTACTCTCTTGATTTTTGGGTCTTTGTGAATGCGCAATTATCATTCCCCATTAACGTTACTGAATTAAGTAGTTCTCCCTATCGCCACTTCTAGACCAAAGACGTCAATCTGAATTTTTCTCGTTTCAAGAAAAACGCTTACTAAGGTTCATTGCTTCACTTTATACTGATTAATCAATTTTCTTGCAAACTAATCGGTATTAAGATATGAGGCTTTGACATAGTATACGGGATTTCTTAAAGATCTTGAATTTAGTTAAAAATAACCAAAGTTACAGGTTCGCGTTATTGACATGGTGATTGTGGTAGTGTTCTAATTGTTTCATATCCAATACGCTTTCGTTTTTTGAGTCAAGAGCTGTAAAAATGAGTGTTTTTACTTAATTGTTAAATTTAATAGCTTAAGTAGCAGCAACGGATTCCTTAAGTACTGAAACTGTAGCAATATTAAAAATAGAGCATGAAATGAAATTTATTTATGCTAGCTAGAACTGCCATATTGGCGTAATTAACGCCGATAGTCGATTGCAAATAGCCAAAATGATCCGAAAGTTAACTTCACAGTAAATGGAATTATTTATAGGAATTACCAGCCATATTTACCAGGCTTAAAAACATTCTCGTTCATCTCAAAAATAAAATCGTATTTAAACAGAATTCCTATTTTATTATACCCTGCTTGGCGGGATTTTAAAAATTATCTATCCATCCGCTCGTAACATTGGCTCATCTCAATCGTGCCATAGAATTAGCAGTACAAACGCAAAAAACATACGCTATTAAACACAGAGTTACACTACATTTGAATATTTATCGCCAACTTTTCTAAGGAAGGTACTAAAGAAGGAATCTGCATACGCCATTTTGCGAGATTTTTCTTTCTTTTTTTTTCAGAGAATGATTCTAAGCACTGATTTAACAGCAATCAAAATGGGAAATAGTTATTTGTGTATGGTTCCATCGCCAAAAATTAATGCAGGCATCTATTTGAAAAGTAGCATAGCAGTATTTTAAATTATCAACTATAACATGTTTTATTTATTCCAATTTACAGAATGCGAGAATTTCATTTCTTTTGAAATTTGGCGGCATTCCCCGAGGTAAATCAATTTACTTAATTTGGGGAAAATTCCGAAGATCGATCGCTTAAAATCGCCTTAATAATTGCACTATTTCTGCATGGAAAATTAAAGTTTAACGCCGTATTTTAATAAAACCTACACACATAAACCTAAACCTATTTCGGTTTGCTCGCAGTAAATTGCGCCAAGCTCAAGCTCAACTGTGCAAATCGGTAGAATCAACTACTTTCTCAAAATCACCAAATCAGCCATTTTTTTCGCCAAACTAAAAAATATACATATTAGTCTCCGAAATCTCCCAATCCCTTATTCTTTTACACATAAAAAGCATTGAATTCCTGCTCTTATTTCTCATGCACGCAATACTTTAATTAAAAAAGAACTTTGTAAATAATCTAAACAGAAAAAAAATCATTATTCTTTTATTTTTACTGCAGGAGTCTAAATAATTTAATAAAATAGCCAAACATGGCAACCTCGATGCTTTTTTCTCACATTTTCACTACAGGGGTAACAATTAGGGGTTACAGTTTTTTTTATCAATATCTCTTAAAATAATTCGAATTTCGAAATTTAAATTAGCGGAGGTTCTTTCTCGAAATTTTCCGATTTCGTGGATACCTCGTTCGAAACTCAACTCCCAAGCCGTTTAGGAGGAGATGATGGTACACACAGACAGACAGACGCGCACAGATTTTAATAGTATAGATTTAAAAAGTAATTAAAATTTCAAAATTCTGAGCCTCAGGTGTACATTACCGAAGGAATGGGCTCATATGTTCGAATTTTCAGAGTTCTGCGTCCAGTAGTTTTTTCTGGACATCGCACGTATGCAGATTTTCAGACATTCATTTTTATTGATATAGATTGGCGCAAAACGGACTAAATTTCCGTGCCATTTCATGTTTTCCAATGCATTCGATTTTGTTTCACAGTATCATGCTGGCGAAACTCGCCGAGCATGGCATCCTGAAAACGGTTTTTAATTAATAATTAAAAAAGTAATTAAAATTTTAAAATTCTGATTCTCAGGTGCACATTATCGGACTCATGGCTTATATATTCAAATTTTCAGAGTTATGCGTGCAGTAGGTTTGTCTGGAGACCGGACACATACAGACAGACAGATTTACAAACATTCATTTTTATTATTATAGATGTAATATAATGCTAGGAACTTTAACACTTTTGTATCCAGGGCAAGTTTGTTCCCCTATATGAAGCTAGCTCAATTTTTGTGCCCCTATATATCGCTATAAACTCAATCGTCTGTCCCATTTCTGCATGTGTGTCTACTATAGATACAATAAACACAACGACGAATATGAAAATTAACGGTTGCCACGTTTTGTTAAAACGTAATTAATTAGAATACGAGTAGGGGAAGTTGGGGTACAATGATACAAAATTTACTATTTTTTCTTTAGTGTTTACAAAATTGCATGTACAATAATAAAATTTATGTATACTTTTGACCTACTCTTTCAAAATCTAAATGAATTTTTATGAGTTTGTACGAAGCCTTTTCATATTTAAAAAATTACAAAAGGTAAATGTCTGTCAGTGTTTCGCTGTACCCCATATACTGGGGTAAGTAATTTTGTTACAATTTCATTATTTCATTTTTTTTTTCAAAATTATACATTTCCGAAGAAAGCACAAATTTGAAGCTTCGTCGTTTTACGTACAGAACTTCGCATTCCTTTTGATTTTAGTTTATTATATCACCAACAAAGTACACTTCTTTACATTTAAGTTCACCTTCCTTGATTAAAATATAATCATTTAGTGCGATATACTGCTTATGTCATACATGTTATGTGAGAATAACTCATAATCTGTACTGTTTGAAAGTGGCGTCACGTGGGGGGGGGGGCACCGAAAAAAATACTAGTTTTAAAATTTTAAATTAATTTGAAAAAAATATCTGATTTGGTGATGGAAGACTTCCAAGATTAGAAATAAGATTAAATTTAATGAAGGACACATGTTCTGTGCACCTGTAGAAATAAAATGTGTTTGTTATTTTACCTCAACTATTATTATTATTATTGTTATTATTTCTTTTTTTTTTTTCAGTTTAAATTTTTCAACATTTTCCTCATAAAACAAGACTATAACAGGTTGTTCTAAATTATGTGTTGCAATTTCATCTATATTTTGTTCCACTTTTAAACACAGGTGTAACTAACACTCTCTCTTTGCTGGGAGGAGGGGCAATGGGTCTTGGACAAGGGGTGCGAATGAGGTGTTGGAATAAACTGGGGGTGCAGGAAAGATTACACATGGCCTTGCCCAAGTCAGGGTTGCAAAGTACAGCAATGCAGTGGCTATACAATTAATACACCATGACACTGTAAAACATCTTTTGATCTTTATATATCGGTCACAACTCAATACAAACTCAATTATTGCATTATACAAATTTTTAATTTACAAAAGATTTTACTAGCTAAAAGCTTAAATAAAAAATAGAATCATTTTTTTATATGTATATAAAGATAAATATGCAATTTCTACATAATAGGTCATTTTAATGTCTAAGTAAAGCCATAAAAAATTTGAGTTTGTAAAATGATTTTTATGTATGTACGGCTGCGAGCAATGAGCCACAAATGGAAAATAATATCATCTTTTAATTAATAAAATTTTTCCAATTAACTTTGGAAATCTGTGAAGTCATTAATATAAATAAAAAGCCTATGATATTGATATACTAAATAGTTTACTAATAAATAAATTCTATATGCAGTTAAGGAGCATATACATTCATGCAAAATTTTATTGATTTTCATTACTTTTAAAAGGTACACGACTTCTTAAATAAAGCAGTTTTACAGTGAACAACTGGTGTCAATGCAAGAGTTCACATGAGAAACATTAAATTTCAAATATGAAGATAATTTAACGTTTAGTTGAATTAAAATGCAAAATTTATTAGTATGACATTGCTATTATAAACAGCCTTTTTCAATTCTCATGGTTTTGATAGGCCTCCTGGGAAAACACTCCATGTAAAAAAAAGTCGTTTGCGCTCCTTGTGCAATACCTCATATAGGTGGTGTGGAAAATGGCACAATAGCATAGTAATGTTTGAAAGAATTTTCTTACTTTAACAGAATGATATTTTTGCAGAAATGAATCATTATTTGCGTAGTGTACATAGAAATAATATTATACCCCCAATGCCGCTAACGATTTTGGTTATTCTTATGCAGAACTAACTTTGACTGGCCTGTGTGTGTAGAGGGGGGGGGGACATCGAATGTGCCAGCACAGAGTGACGCCATGCTTAGCGACGCCACTGATGTTTGGATCGTTAGTTGAAAGACAATCTAGATTGTCACCATCATCAGAGTCTGAAGATAGAGTATGATTTAAAAACAATTCTTTGAGATCTCCCTACAGCAAATAAAGTTAACAATCTAAATATTTAATATTAACATATTTATTTTAAGTTAATGCATTCACCCGTGGTACACTGAAACTTGTTACATTGTACCCCATCTACAAGTGTTTCAATGCGCCCCCAAATTGAGGCTACAAACTAAAAAATCTGGAGTGACTCCACTCGACTTTCAGAACACTTACGATTAAGATCATTACCAAGCATTTAAATAAATTTTAATGGATGAATAATTCAGCAAAATTTCTTAGTTTTTTTTAATTTAAGCTCAATCGAATGTACCATTTTAAACGCTAGTGCACTTTCAAAAATTTCCCCCCATAGACCATAATGTAAAATAAATATTTGTCGTAGTCCTGTAGAAAAACTATAAGTCCTATACACACCAAAATCAATACCGGTCTTACGACGGTGGTTTATAGCATATATACCCAATTTGAGCTCAATCGAATGACCCTTTAGGAGCTATCATGTTCACTCGCATACACACAAACATACCAGTGGCGGCTCGTGGGATACAGCAAGTACAGCCGGGCTGCACTTGAAATTATCAGCACATACTTTAAAATAATTTATTCTACTAATTTTCCTAAATTCAGATTAGAATTGTGGAATTCCTACGGTAAATTAAAAAAAATCTCCGAAAAAAACCAACCAAAAAAAAAAAGTATTGTGGCCGGATCGCTCATTCAGAAAAAAAGCACTTTAATCTTCCCGCAATTCAATTGGGAAAATCTTTGGTTCAGCCCAGAGCGCTGAAAAGAAAATTGGCAGCACCGTTGCCATGACAACGACTACGTAAGCAGCCTCTCCGGCATAGGGAGTATGCAGCTGATACAGCCGAAATAATATTTTTTAACGGCGGCTGAACTTGAGAACTCGACTGAGAAGTGAGGGAGGGGATAAGGAGAATATATGTTTGGAAAACTCTCCACTTTATATTGCTGAATTTATCAAGAAGGTAAGCCTGAATAGACGCTTATGAATGGACAATTACCCATCAAAGCAGTATTGTTTTTAAGTAAGCAAGAACTGGCATTTAGAGGACATGGCAAGCGAGAAAATTCTTTAAACATGGGAAATTTTAAAGATCTTTTAAAATTATTGATATTTGAATTAAAGCAACGCCTTTTTATGGGGGCATCACGGACCGATTCGCATGTTTAAAAGAAAGGAGGATTGATTTGACTTATAAAAAATAAGTAAGTTTTCTTTTCTTCTCAAGTTATCGTTACAAAAGAAAATTCTAAGGAAACTTCGAATCAGACACGGATTAAGGCAATTTTGAGGATAAGAGCGGCTGGTTGAAATTTATGTCCATTTTATGGAAGTAAAATAGGATCTCTTACATTTTTTATGTAATTTCTTTTTTTTTTTTTTTTTCCCTCGGTGAGGGCTTAATCAGCCAGCTTTCGAATTCAATAACAAAGATTTTCCAATCCTGTCCGGAGGAAAGGGGGGGGGGGTTCATGTGCTTCCGGCTGCACTAACAGTTTTGACCACGGGCCGCCACTGAAACATACACACACACATACATACATCTCGTAAAAATAGCATAAATGAATTCAGAAGACCCCACAACTTGTAAATACACGAAAATCTCGAAGTCGAATTTTTTCATGATTACAATACTTTTCTTACATGGCACATGTTCGGAAAGTAATAAATTTTTACTAATTCCTGATATTTATTTTTTAAATTCTGTCTTTGAAAGTATGAACACCACATCATAGTGATCACAAAATTTGAAAAATAAACAATTATACATATGAAAGCATAGAGGTAAAATAAAATTACTTTTAGAAACGAAATTTACTTTTAACGGCGAAGACCCACTAATTAACCGACGAAAAAAGGAGGAGGTTCTCAAGTCGATGCGTATATATATATATTTTTTAATGTATGACCACACATAATTTTTCACAGAGTAATCCGATTTTGATATTTTTTTTATTGGAAAGGGTACACTCCGAAGTTGGTCCCATATAGATTTGGAAAAAAAATTCCAACCCTAAGGGTAGGAAAACAGGGGATGATTGATTTTTCACTCACTGATTGTAATGTATGAACACGCATAAAATATGACTTTTAAATAGCTATTTTAAATGCCAGCTCGTTTAGTGATCTTTTTTCCTTTTCCTCGTGAAAATTCAATAGTCCTTAAATTTTATAGTTTTCACAAAATAAAATAGGAGCTCTAACGAGGCATATAAGCTCTTCAATCGATATTTGTTAGATGCTATTACCAGAAGAGTTGATTTTTTTTAAATGGACGGTGTCCGTGTGACGTCATTTTTCAGCCAACACGTAACCTCCAACCAATCAACTTAAAATGTAGTTTCAGTTGACACTCAATGTTTCAATCTGATCAGTTCAAATTTGTATTTTCCACCGACACGTGATTGAAATAGCATCGTATCGATATCGTCCATTGCAAGGGATATTGGCGAAGTTTTTACGTCACCGTTTAAAACTGCACATCAAACCACCTATACATCTTCGTTCACAGTACACAGCACATATGTGTACATTTTGTTTTCGCTTGTTAAAACGATTCTTTTAAGATTTTTTGTAGTTCTGAATTTACGTACATATGCGTCGATGCTTTAATTTTGAATAAATCATGTTAACGCATGCGAATGTGTAAATCCCACCGGGGCCTTCGCAATTAGTAAAGGGCCTGCGCGTGTATTTTGATGAACCATCCAAAGAGGCCTACGGATGCTCGAGTCTTCACGTATACATCAGGCATTTCTTAAGCTTCCCAGTGCTTTCAAACGTTATTTAATGTAGTTTTAAGTAGTAATTGTGTTACTAATTCAAGTACGAACTCATGATTAATTTGTTTGCTAGGATAGATATTGACATTAAGAAAATAGGTGCATATAATTTGAAGGAAAAACAAAGTAGCGCTTATTTTAGTTTCACAAGTGGATATTTAATATACTTTAAAATAACTAAATACACAAATGAGAAAGACATTTTTAAAATGAATATTTCATGAACGTAGTCGTATTTCCTACGTTATTTTAAACAATTCAAGATTAATCTTTAAGAAATGATGTATTAAAGCGCATTTCAGTGTTTTTGGGATATCCTGTATATTGGAGAAAATTGATAAAATACGCTCTATAGCGCGATCCCTGAATTAATTATTCTTTAATAAAGACATTTCATGTAGTATATATTATTCTTTTGTCGCTTTCTCAATCGAACTTTGGAATTGAGCAAGCATAATGAACGCTTGTACAAAATATTAACTACATTTGAAGTTTCTGTATAAACGGGCAAAAATCAATAATTTATAATTTACTGTATTTCTGCACTGTACCAGATGTAAGTCTTAATCACATAATCAAGGCATATATAACTGATAAATAACATTTTCAACTGGCAAAATTAAATTGTCTAAATAGTATCACAACGTCATGCTTATTTACAAGAATAAAAACTACTCAAGTAATACGATTTCTGATTAAAATAATTTATTTATAAATAACACATGAGTAATTATTCACTAAACATGATTTACATACATATTTTTTGAATTTCTAAATACATTATAAGCGTTCACTTACCTTTACATTCAGAGCAAAATGCTCGAATTTTAGGATAAATTTTCATGAAAGAAAATGGCGCAAGATTCACAAAACGATTACCTACATCTAAAGTTCTTTAGTACGACAAAAGCATAAAAAAATTATTTTAAAATAATAAAATAATATAACATTTATAATATACAGTGAATCCTAATTTCCGAAATTTATGTCATACTGGAGTTAGTGGACGTCAGGTCACATTCGAGTTGCCACAATGATTCGGATTATGAAAATGTGCAGTCTATTAGTCACAGCCATGTGTCGTTCCACCCCCCCCCCCTGTCCCCCCCCTTTCTTCTGGCAAAGACGCTACAATCTTAGAATAAAGAATGTGTGCGAAACAAAAACTGCATTAATTTGTGTTTCATCTTTCCTTACACGGAATATCTTTGATTTCATGCATGTTCAGGTGCATTTCTATTCTTTTCTTGCTTTAAGAGATTATCTCAAAGAGAAACAGTTGTTTGCGTGTGTTTTGCACAATGTATCCGTAGCTTACAAAAGCAAGTGTCGATTAAGAAATAGAAGCGCTTCTCAGACAGTTGAATGTCAAGTCTTTCGCTTATTGGAGATTAAAAGGGCTTTAAGGTGATTCTGTGACCGGTTGTGACATCTTTAGTTTCTTCTTTGACACCTTCTACATAGATTTTCGAACTTTGTGGAATCGATATGCTATGCAAATTCTGACGATGGAAATGTCCTACCAGTGGCCGAGCGCATAAGGCTCTGAACTGGGAGACGGAATGTGCCTTGTTCTAAACCAGTTCAGAGGTTTTCGTGGTTTCCTCCGAAACTTCTACGGGTTAGAACCCCTTAGAAAGACCCACATGGAGGGCACCCTCCCTCGGCCTAGATCTCACGTGCAGATAATAGGCCATAATCCCACAGCAGCAACTAACTATAGAAATAACATGATTATATTTGGGCGTCTTAAGCAAACGCCGACTGTTTTGATGGATTGTGAAGACGTTGTTTGGTATTACGTCCTTGATTGCAGGTTAACTTAATTGAACTGCACTTTATTTTTTTGCAATATTAAACCTAACTTATTCTCCAAGAGCAAGTCAAGCACTGTTTTTAGACATATGGCTGCTACAGTGTGTACCCAAAGTGCCTGATAGATTTCGACAATCAATTAAAAAAAAAAAAAAAAAGAAAGAACGTGATAGAAATTTATTACTTGTGGTCTTGTGCTTGGGATAATATCAAGAAATTTTATCTCACCAATGTGCAAATTTAGTTACATTTCCACAAAAAAGTAAAGGGACATAATTGGAAAAATAAATACCTGCATGAATATGTTGCAAAAAATTGAAAAACGGTGCTTTTAAAATAACCACCATTTGCCAAACATGTCAGTTAAGGGTCGTGGTAGGTCCATAGTTCCCAAGGTCCTCTCGGCGGTAGCTAGCAATTTCAGAGGGGTGCCAATATTCAGAAGTCGTCTCCTTCTGATGAGGACGGCCTAGGATTTGAGATAGTGGCGGGAAACGACAGGAAGGAAAGACACATATAGCTAGCTCTAAACGACACATTTGATGACGTGAGCTATTTTCTTGCAAGCGAGCAAAACTGTAAGTTGGAATCGTTTTAGATGCACATGATGTTTCAGTTCCACAATTGTTTGAGGAGTTGGGAGGTGTCTCAAGGCCACCTTCAATCAGGCAGGTCTTTCAATTAACTCTTTCACAGAAAAGGTCACATGACATCAGACGTGGCGAATAAGTAATCCATGCCATGCTTCTTCCTGTATGCATGTCGTAATCCAAGCATACAGGAAGGCAGGATCACGATCATTGAAATGTTCATTCAGGAAATTAAATATGCTGGCACTTGGTATCTACGAGTACCATCTTGCATGAACCAGGAGGAGTTCAAACGGTCTCCCAAAGCATTACAGTCGTCAAAAATTCATCTAGAATCCAAAGATATTGTGCAGCATTCATCTTTTGCTCTCTAATAATTGGGCCATTTTTTTCTTTGGAAGAAATCACGGGCCAGATCATTAGTTTTGGGGGATGCACGGATGAAGGGACAGCAACAACATTGAATTCCGTTCTCCTTATGCTGCACCAGTGCCTAATGCTGCGCCAGTTCTGCTTGTTAAAAAAGCCATCAAGGCAGAAATATATCTCGTTAGGGAACCCATATGTTTCCAACTTCGATTTTTCCGTAATGCACACGCTGCCGCACAGCGTTCACAAAGTTATAGCGTTCATGAATGGGATCCTCACTCAGGGGTTGGAAAGTCTGGATCTTGTACGGAGACATGTGTGGTCATTTTTTGGAGTCGAACACGATCTGTAGCAGGACGAGTGAAAATCTGGGATGCAGTAGGATGACATGACGTACGCCTTCCAGCGTTCGATCCTTGAGTGCGATGCGCAGGCGGCTGATACGGCCATCATTGAGGTTTCCTGTTTTTTCAAATTTTTCGAACAGAACCTTCATCCTATCTCTGACAGTCCTTTTTAAACTTATATTTCCTTTGGAAACGGCGCCTTGTTTGACCACAATTGTGTTCCAGAAAATGATAATCCAAAATCATAAATATCTGCTCAGGGCCGTACTCAGAAAAAAATTTCGGGACGGGTTCAACAATTTTGGAAGGGGACCAAACGGTGAAAAAGGCTGAATTTTTCACAAAAAAGACTTCATCATTATAATTTTGTTATCCAAATTATGAATTTCGGGGGTGGACCAGGGGGGGTCTGGTCCACCTCCCTGGGTACGGCCTTGTATCCTTTAACATTGAAAAAGCCATTTTCAATATACTTTTTCAGAAGTGCTCATTAACCAATTGCGTATCAAAATACCATATGAGGATATAACCGATTCAAGGTCTCTGCGACTCCCTGCTCTCAAATACCTGCAGCTCCACCTTTTGCAGGGTTTTCACTGAAGAAAAAAAAAATGGGCGAGAATTTCTCACCCTTTCCCGCAAACTGAGTGAGATTTTATAAAATGGGTGAGAATTTTTCACTAATAGATTTGGGATGGGTAAATATCCAGTGGGTAGGGTATTTATTCCTGTGTTGGGTAAATACCCAAAATTAAGGTATTTATAATTTTTAGTTATTTTTATTGAGTGTAACTGGACCTCCAAGTCTAAATCAAGCGCAATTGCATGCAATAAAAGTGACCCAGTTTAAGATCCCCCCAGGATCAGAATGTTCCCAGGAACCCGCAGGCCCCTTCTTTTTTTTTTTTTTTTTTTTCTTTCATGGACTTTATAGTTCTTGAGAATACACTTTTACACTCTGTGTTTTTCATTTTTTTTTTCTTTGAGAAACCGATTTGTAGGGTGCACGAATTTCTCGCAGTATTTTAATGCGAGAAAATGAAAAAAAATGCGAGATTCTCGCGCTCTAGTGAAAACACTGTTTTGGCAAAAATATTAATTAAATTTGCAAATTGGAGGGATGAAATTCCACGTATACCAAGCATAATGCCGCAAACTATAGGTTTCTATCGCGTTCCGTATCTTTTTAACTTAATTTTTTTTATTGATTTTCAAAATCCATTAGGCATTTTTGGGACACACTGTAAGTAATTCTGCGTAAATTTGTATTATTCTGTAATATTGATAATGTGAAATTTTGATAGTGGATATAACAAACAACATTAAACCATGATTATGCTCGTAGGTAGCCGTCACTTTATGCAGGCACCACCAATTTTGAGACTTTCTAAAAATGTTAATCTATGCAATCACATGCAGTCCTAAAGACAAAGTACGTCAAATGCCGGATTTCTAAATATTGTTTGGAAATTCCAAAGGACACATAAGGCATTCAAATAACTTTTTTTTTATATTCTTCATTAGACATCGAAAGAGTCTTTTCCTAAAACCACTTGGGATGAAAGATATGACTGGACACAAAGCTGGTGTCTGAAGTTGTTTGCCAGGAGAGGAGAACTCGCGTCACTGATTTGTGTCACTTAGAGCTACATATACGTCCTTCCCAGAATTTGCCGCCAAAATTTGGAACCTCATCAGAAGGTGGGGGACTTCTGAATATTGGCACCCCTCGGAAACTGCTAGCGACTGCCGAGAGGACTTTCGGAACCACGGATTTAACGTGCACGTACACCGCATGTACACGGTGGTCTTTAGTGGTACGCCGGTATCGAACCCGCAAACTTCCGGTTACAAGTCCAATGCCTTAACCACTGGGCTACCACGGCCCTGGTGTCGGAACTTGAATTTTTTCCCAGGTGGGAAAAAAAAAATTTAAATCGCCGCTCGGGGGCACATATTCCGAGGTGGGACAAAAACTTAAAATTGCCGCCCACGCTTATCCCCTTTTAAGTTTGTTTCATTTGAATTTGTCTTCGGGTACAAGGAAACCGCCCCCTCCCCCCCCTTTCCCAGATCTGGCACTCCACAAAGCCAATTTTTCAAACAATGTATAATACAGTGAAGAAGAACTATAGAAATTTTTTCTGAGTTTCTGGTGTAATTTGCTTATTTTCGAATCTAGTCAAAGCCACTGTTGCATGCATTGCTTTTTCAAAAGAGCATCCTTAAGCAAAGCTACTTGAAAGGAGAAAGCCCGTTGGAGGCTACTACAAAACTCTTCAAACAGTGTTAACAAACACTCAAATATGCCTATATTCTATTAATAATAAAAGGCTTCCTAAACGTCGTTACTTCACTTCTGGCTGACAGCTTCGTCCCTGAACTGGCCAAGAGGCCAGAATCCATTGGGTCTCGACGCGACTAACCGAAAACGAAAGGTCTCCCGGCAAACAAATCATTTCACATTAATCATCAACTAACTGGCAGACATTCTCAGTTTCGTAATGCTGAGAAGTAACCGGTGCCTTCTCAGTTACGTAACATTACGCAGCAGCTCTGTATTAAAAAGTTGAGTTAAGTCACTATTCTCGTGATGACTGGGTCATGGGGAATCGGTGAAGTTTATTATTACAAAGATGAGAAGAAATTAGGGTAACCTGCTGCCAAGGACTTGCTCTTGACCCAGTCAACTAATTTTTATTCTTTTGCAGCAGTTTCGTTCTCTGCTCAGGTTTGGCGCTGTAAGTTCATGTTAACTGGTTATCTTTTACTATTTTCAACCCATCTGATACCAGAAGATACATCAGTTCGACGTTTAATATTAAAGGGAGACTTTTGCTGGGAGAAAATATTTGCCCAGCCTTTATTTTCGCAACCGTTGACCATACACACAGTGCCTCAACTAGGGCTTACGTCACCTGGGGCAAGCCTTAATTTTAGTGCCTAAATAAGCACGGCGCCCAGGACAAATCTTCATTTCGGTGCCCTTTTCTTCGGAACCATAACTGAGCTCCGCGCCCATCACTCGGCGATCAGGGCACTTCTCCCGATTGCCCTATTCTAATTACGACTCAGCATATACATAGGTTTTCAGCTGCGAAAATGCTGTAATTAATGGTACTCATATTCATGTTATAACACTTTATTAATAGATTTAATTTTTCAATATTTATGATAATAAATATTTTAAAAACTTAAAAAGTTTTATTTGGTCCTAATAGTTAGTAAACGTTTATGCTATAGTAATATATTAAGGAATAAAAAAGTTCCATCTCAGTGCATCGAAAATTGACTCGGATGTTTCATTATTAAGTTTCTCTCTATTCTAAAAAAAAGTAAAGGCCGCTGGCGCTGTCAAAGCTTGTGGACCTATCTCCTCCTAAACCGTAGCAGGGCCGGCCCAAGGGGGGTGCGAATGTAGGCGATCGCCTAAGGCCCCGCGCTTATAGAGGCCCCGCTTCTGGACCATTTTATTGCTATCTCATAAGACATGATAGAGAAGAGGCCCCGCTCTTACGCTTCGCCTGGGGCCCCGCACGCCCCTCGGGCCGTCTCTGACCGTATGGATTTCAGTTTCGACTAAAGTGCCCACAGATTCAAAAAATTCCGAGGAACCTGCTACGCTGATTTAAATTTCGAAAATCGAATTATTTTAGAAGATATTAATAGAAAACTGAAAAAATAAACCGAATGGTTGCCAGATTTGGCATAAATTCATTTATTCCTTTGCAACAAAGCGTTTCCAAGTATCTAGAATCGCGTGAAATTTACAAACATGAGTTAGTTTTTATTTTGGCGTAAAATGGGCGTAATTCTATCTTTCTTCTATATTAATAAAACAATGTGTAAACTGTTAGTTTGTTTGTTTGAATGTGTCTCGCGGTGATCAAACCCCACCAACGGGGA
>JAWZYV010014686.1:0-74535 GCA_038373885.1 Cheiracanthium punctorium | reverse complement strand
AATTTGGCACTGCGAAATATTCATAAAAGTACTGTATAATCTGTTTTGTATGGTTATGTACTTGTAGAGTTCAGCCATTATGAGAACGGACTAAGATATCCTCCACCATTTTTCCACGCACATATACTCTCAGAAAAAAAAAATATATATTATTCAATTACCAATATATCAAATTAACCCATTAAGCGCCAAAGCTCCCGTTACGGGAACATCTATTATATATTTTTTTTCTTCAAATATTTTAACGCAATTTACGAAATACACATTTTATATAAACATTTACACTATATAACACACCTATAGTGTAAATGTTTTTATAAAATGTGTATTTCGTAAATTGCGTTAAAATATTTTAAGAAAAAAAAAATATAATAGATGTTCCCGTAACGAGAGCTTTGGCGCTTAATGGGTTAACTATATTGTTTTACTAAACAAGAACAAGGATCGCTGATCATACTGCAATATAATAAAATTAAAGGCAAGTCGTTTCGAAATAGGGTACCCTAAACTTTTGAGTACCATCTCTTATCTTCCATATGACAGTCAATCACCATTAAATGAGTACTAATGAATTGAAAGTTTAAATTTTATTAAAATGTAAATATGTACCCATAAGTGGTCGGAAAAAAGCGCACAATATTCAAGGGGTTATTTTTTTGGATGAGTGAGGGGGGGGGCGTGAAATAATAAATGTAAGGCAGGAGTGGGCACCCGAAAGGGCGCAAACAGAGGTACTTTAGTGTATATTTTGTATTTATCTCTATTGAAAATTGCCATTCAGATAACTTTTCCAAGGAGAGTGGTCTGATTTGTAAGTACACACTATCACTATGCACAGTATCCCCATGTCCGTCCGAAACGCCTTATTGCCCTTTAGCTTTCGATGAAGTTTTTTTTTTTTTCCTGTATTGTGAATTTTTTGTAGCAGTGCTATTGTGAGTATTTTGTATCATACTGCTAAAATTTTTCAGTACATGTGTATAAATATTTCAGACTGTAAAATTCTCTTTTACTTTTATAGCTGAAGAAACCATTATAAGAGAACAGTAGTTAACAAGACTTTTAAAAATAATTTCTTGTATGTTTTTATTTATTTGCGTAGCAAAGCATAAAAAGTGCATGATTTTTTTTTTAAGTCGTGCATTCGGATTTTATCTGTATTTTGATATTTTAGTAACGTATTTTTAATGAAAGATTGCGGTAAATAAAGATTTGTTTTTAAATCAGGGCGTAACTAGGTGTAAGGCTTGTTTGTTTCTTTTGCGTTTAAGCTAAACCTACACTAGGGGTATTTTCCTAGGGATGGTTGCCGTGGACGGAGGACTTGTGTAGTGTAGGGCTTATCCAAATCTACACAAATTATATTTTCTATGCACATTTCATAACTTCAATGCATAAATTTACGTTATTTAAAAAATTATTTTAATGTTATTACTATTTATCAAAAAAGTATTTTAATATTATTAAATTATTTTACAGCACTTGTAATATGAAGAAAAACTCATTTTACTTACTTTTTTTAAGTACCTGTAATTTACATGTTAAGTTAAATATTTTAAAATAAATCACTTTTTATATTTATTTATTCATTTATTTTTTTAAAGTAGGAAAACTAACAAAAGCATGTTTCTTAGAAAAACAATCAAAACATCTTTATAGGCAAAACTAGCACCGTTAAACCTTCTTTAAACAATATAAAGGCAGAAATTTAAACTGATTTTAAAAGGTAAAATAACACAGATTACACAGTAAAATGTATATAACTTGTATAAATATACAAGTTTAAATATATAGTATTAGTTCAAGGAACCATGTATAGATGGCAGCACTAAACAACGGGCCAAATAGCCTACATTCTAACCACGGACTAAGAGGCTTTAGGACGGTCATCGGGAAGCGGCAGACGGGCGAAACTGCGTCAGCCTCTGAAAGGAAAATATGCGACCCCCTTTTAATAATTAACGGCATGGGCGCCCTCTGACGACACACGGCGTAAGTATCTCCCGCGGGTGCTTCCGTTGATATTTGTTTACGTTTCAGCTACTAGCAGACGACGCATGCGCCAAAAATTAATGAGTACGACTCCTAGCGCCACCTTTTGGGCAAATTTCATTTAGTTCTTTCGCAATGCTTGGATGATTGTCCTGAAACCTCTTAGTCCGTGATTCTAACGGCACCGTCGGTGCAGATAGTCTGTAGGCTATCGGCACCGGCCGGTCCGGATAGCAACGGCCCAAACATCCCCACTTCCGACACCCATAACATTTTGTTGCTGATTGAAATGTAAACGCATCATTTCACGAATCTTTGAAAAGCGAAAGTACTACTAAAGTAGTTTTTCTTTTAAATGTTTCAAAATTAAAATTGGCCTAAAAATTGGATTGTTTCTTATCCCGACGAATGAATCAGGAGTCCCCGAAAGGGGAGGGTCACTGGCTCCCTGACAGGGGGCACGTATACCCCCCCCCCTGGATCCCCTGCTGGCGTCTACTTTGCTTGTTAATAATTCGTTAAAACATAAAAAGATTAAAATTTACCCTTGCCATGGGTATACTAAAACAAAACCTATTAATACGAACCATGGTTCGTATTGGCGCATCCATTATCTGCAGTGGCGTAGCCAGAATTTTTTCATTGCGGGGGGGGGGGGTTTACGACTACAGCAACTCACATTTGTGTATAAGTGTGCGTGATAAGGGAGCGAAGAATATGCATTTTGTATGGCAAAAAATTCCTCATCGGAGGGGGGTTGGTGATCCCCTAGGCCCCCTTGGCTATGCCACTGACACGAACATACGTATACAAGGAAGTATAGGGAGAATAAAATAAATAAAAACTTTAAATAAACAGAAATAAAATGTAACTTATAATACATTACGATCGTTTCGACCAAAAAATTCTTTCGCTCTTCATCAGACAAGACGTTCGTCTCGCGCAGTGGCGTAGCCAGGATTTTATTTCGGGGTGGGCTGGGTATCAAATTTAAAGCTAAAGTTCAATTGTAAGCTAAATATCAAATTGTAAGCCAAGTAAAGGGTCCCATTTTGGGGGGCAGTATCCCCCCTCTGGTACGCCCCTGCGTCTCGGACTTTGTCTGATGAAGACCGAAAGAATGTTTTGGTAGAAACGATCGTAACTATTATAAGTTACATTTTATGTGTGTTTTTTTCACAAAGTGTTTATTTATTTTATCGTTCAACTCCAGTATTTAGAGTGTTTTTTACGTATAGGGAGAATGCTGTATTAATATATTAAAATATGTATGAGTTACGAAAAACAAGTCTTTAAAAAGTATTACAGTCTTTTGAAGATACAAATAAAGCATAAATTAATATATTTATTTATTATTAATTTATCACATGTAGAAGAAGCTCCTAAAAGCATTAACCAACTAAATTTTTTTTCAGTATGTGCATGGATGAAGAAACGTTTCAAAATATTTATAGATAAAGATACATTCTGTTGAAACAAAAACATATAAAAAAAAAATTAAAAATCAAGCACTTTTGACAGTTTTAATGCCCTTTTAATCATATGGACTGGCCCTTTAAATCGCTATTTTTCAGGACATAACACTACTGCCACGGCGGAAGGAATGCCAACTACCGTGCATACCGGCTTTTACACCTGTTTGGATAGCCGAGGAATATCCCAGTTAGCCATGTAACAGACAAGCAATAAACAGTAGAGATGGGCGGTTCGACTCATTTTACTGATTCGAATCTCAACTCACTCACTACTTCGATGATTCAAATCAGTGATTCGAATCTTGAATCAATAAAACAACTAAAGAAATTTTCCCTCTCTCTGCGCCGAAAGCCGTACTATTTAAACACCCTTCACCCATTCATCGGGTTTCTTCATAGAGGAAAGTGGAGAGCGCTTCTGCTAAGCCTCTAATACAACGTATTCGTAACAAAATTGTATTCCTCCGCGCGAGGAAGATGGAACCATTGGAGACCAGAAAAAGCAGACGAACCCTATGTAGATACATTGATTACGGCGATTGAATGACTATATTGAAGCTTTCTTCTTTACGAAAAACGGTTGAGAAACGACAACGGAAGTAGAATTGAAAATAACAGAACTCAAAAGAACGTACAACAAGCATCTGAACAATTTTCTTTTAAAGATAATGTTTTGCACGTATATATAATATTGCAGGTGTTAGTTTCGTTTTCATATTTTCAGTTCGGAGACGGATTAATGATATTTTGTGGACGGTGGCGGTTAGAATCATATTACAAATGATATTCCTTAACATTTGAATTACACTAGCTTTCAAATATAAACAAATGAAATATGCAATCGTTGCAAAACAATCAGTTGTCATATTGTATAATAATATTATTTTTAAAAAATAATTTTGCATACACATAATTCTAAGTTTGCAATTAAGCTATAAACGGTACCGATAAAAGTTCCTTTTCTTCATTACCTCGCAATTAACCAAAATTATTAATCAAAATATACGGATCAAAACAATACAAACAAACTGAAAACATAATTAAACAAACCATACTTTATAAATTTAAAAAGCCTATTTTTCATTTTTCAATGTTTACAATACATTATGTATGAATATCAAAGAATTTTACAACTGTTTATGTAATCGAAATAAAAATTTTTGACATACCAATACATAAACATTACATTTGACATACAGGTTCAACTGTAGTATGTAAAAAAATTGTTACTCCTGATGAAAGTACATTAAAAATTATTATTTAACCTGTAAAAAGTGACACCAGGCTTCTTTACATTTGTTCTGTTAGTGCAATTAATAACACAACAGGCTACCATCTCTATTTTAAAACAAAGATTTAGTAAAACAAAGCTTTATCACCATACAGTAACAAGGGCTTCCCGCTAATCTTCTGGTCTCCAATCAAAAGAAAGTAGTTCAGCGGCGGAAACTTTCTGAAAACGGTATGTGCGTCGGTTGCTCCCTCCACTTTCCTCTGTGGGTTTCTTCTCCGCTGAGTTCTCGGGCAGCTAGCATCTCTCTCTCCTTTTGCTCTGGGATGGTTTGTAGGCTTTGGAGATGCCGTCGTAGGGCGGTTCAAGTAAAACTAGTGTTTAAACTGCCCGAAATGAAAATATAGGGGAGCTTCGTATGACCCCTTGGGCCTGTAAGATTAAAAGGTTAAGTTTGGTGTCAAAGTATTCGAAATTTTATGTATCGATGAGGGTTTACGTCTAGGGGGGGGGTCGAGAATCAATAAAAACGCGCTCCGATGGATAGTTTCCGAGATATACGTTAATTAATTATGGTAATTAGACTAAATAACCATGATTGAGGCTTAAAAGGACTGCAAACCTGTAGAAATTGGCTCTGGGATGGTCTCCAGGCTTTGGAGATGCCGCCGGAGGAGGCTAGTGTTTAAAATGCCCAAATTGAAAATATAGGGGAGTTTCGTATGACCCCCTGGGCCTGTAAGATTAAAACGTTAAGTTTGATGTCAAAGCATTCGAAATTTTAAGTATCGATGGGATGTTGAGTCTAGGGGGGTCGAGAATCAATAAAAACGCGCTCCGGTGGATAGTTTCCGAGATATACGTTAATTAATTATGGTAATTAGACTAATAAACCATGGAGCTGTTTTTTCTGCGATCCGGCATCGTCATCAACGGAGAGAAAGCAGTAGCAAAAGCATCACAAGCTGGTATTGATCTCAGGATTTTCTTATCGCCGGCCTGTATTTTTGACCTTTATCGAATTCGAGATTTCACTGAAATGAAAATGGGAATATCGGATATTTGATGTTGAAATAACACCGATATGTCGATATTTATCGATTTTTGGCCCAGTCCTACTGATGGGCTGCTGCCCCCCCCCCCCAAAAAAATGGGACCCTTTACTTAGCTTACAATTGAACTTTATCTTTAAATTTGATACCCAGCCCACCCCGAAATAAAATCCTGGCTACGCCACTGTCAATAACCCTAACTACGCCACTGCTTTAGACCCTATTTTGTATTTCTCTGAATTACGAAAGAAAATAAAATCATTCCCCTTAAACGACAAACAAGGTAAAAAAAAATTTCTTAAACGAAATCTGCAGCAATAAAGCGAAATGTTATTTTGCTTACTACAAAGTCCTTTTGTGGGAGCGCTTAATACCAATACCGCTCCTGTATCCTTCATTAAAAGTGACAAGCACAATACTGACTTTATTTCATTCTATTTCCCTTCACACGAAAACCTGCCAACCATGTAAACTTAACGTGTCCGGTTTTTTTTTTTTTTTTTTTTTTTTTTTTTTTTTTTTTTTTTGAGGGTGGGGGCAGGGGGACATATATTGAAGTTAAAAGTAGAAAAGGGATGTTTCATTAAATTTTAAACAAATATTAAACCAGCCAGACAAGTTGGAAGGAGGAAGTCCCCCCCCCCCGAGGGAAAAAGGTTTAAACAACTTTGAGACACCCCCTGCTCTTCCACGAGCATTGGCGTAAATTGGCATGTAATATTTGGATGGGGTGACAAAATGTTTCCGATTGTAGAAAATATTATTAAATAGCTCTGATACTTGAATTTTCTTAATTTTTTTTCGGGGGGGGGATTGACCCCTCTTGCCCTTAGGAAGTAACGCCTATGCCCCCCGCCAAAAGCAAACGATGTTCGACCGGGGCCTTCGCTAAGCAACGGGCCTGCTTAAGAGTTGCCATCCCTAAAAATGAGTTTATCATTGAGGCCTGTTTTCCCCAGTCACAGTATTCTAATTTATTATTCAAAGTATTATAAATGCTATATTATTTTATTTTTTAAACAATTTTTTTATACTTTTGTCGTACTAAAGAACTTTAGATGTAGGTAATCGTTTTGTGAATCTTGCGCCATTTTCTTTCATGAAAATTTATCCTAAAATTCGAACATTTTGCTCTGAATGTAAAGGTAAGTGAACGCTTATAATGTATTTAGAAATTCTAAATATATGTATGTAAATCATGTTTAGTGAATAATTACTCATGTGTTATTTATAAATAAATTATTTTAATCAGAAATCGTATTACTTGAGTAGTTTTTATTCTTGTAAATAAGCATGACGTTGTGATACTATTTAGACAATTTAATTTTGCCAGTTGAAAATGTTATTTATCAGTTATATATGCCTTGATTATGTGATTAAGACTTACATCTGGTACACTGCAGAAATACAGTAAATTATAAATTATTGATTTTTGCCCGTTTATACAGAAACTTCAAATGTAGTTAATATTTTGTACAAGCGTTCATTATGCTTGCTCAATTCCTAAGTTCGATTAAGAAAGCGACAAAAGAATAATATATACTACATGAAATGTCTTTATTAAAGAATAATTAATTCAGGGGCTTAGTTCAGCGCTATAGAGCGTATTTTATCAATTTTCTCCAATATACAGGATATCCCGAAAACACTGAAATGCGCTTTAATATATCATTTGTTAAAGATTAATGTTGAATTGTTTAAAATAACGTAGGAAATACGAACGTTCATGAAATATTCATTATAAAAATGTCTTGTGTATTTAGTTATTTTAAAGTATACTAAATATCCACTTGTGAAACTAAAATAAGCAATCGTGAATCATGAGAGTAAGCGCTGCTTTGTTTTTCCTTCAAATTATATGCATCTATTTTCTTTATGTAAATATGTATCATAGCAAACAAATTAAACATGAGTTCGTACTTGAATTAGTAACACAACTTCTACTTCAAACTACATTAAATAACGTTTGAAAGCACTGGGAAGTTTAAGAAATGCCTGATGTATACGTGAAGACTCGAGCATCCGTAGGCCTCTTTGGATGGCTCATCAAAATACACGCGCAGGCCCGTTACTAATTGCGAAGGCACCGGTTCGACCCACTCCACAACCACAGACAGATAAAACTTTAAATCCGACCACCAACCAAGAAATGAAACACCAAAGATTCGAAAAAAAACTCCAATTAAATGAAACATCCTTTCAACTCTTTTCGACTCTGAGTCGATAGAAGATTCGAAAAAACTAACGAATCTCAACGATCGCATACAATCACTGAAATATTTGAGATTCTACTGAGTTGAGATTCATCGTATACAATCACCGAAACAGAGCAAAACACTGAATCAGTAAAGATTCGTTGCTGCACCAACTCAGTGACCAACCGGGGCCTTCGTTATTAGCAACCGGGCCTGCTTATTCGTTGCCTTCGGAAAAAATGGGTGAATCATTGAGGCCTAATGTTTGCATTTGCGCTGTTCGATTGTATGCGATTTGGTATTATAAACGTTATTTTATTTTATAATTAAAAAACAATTTTGTTGTAGTTTTGTCATAGTGATTTAATAACAAGGTGATTTAGATGTAGGTAATGATTTTTTGAAGATTGCGCCTTTATTTATGGAAATAAATCAACAAAGAATTCGAACTTTCAGTTCTGAATGTAACGGTAAGTGTACACCTGTATAACTTATTTAGAAATTCTACAAATTTATAGGATATAAACCATGTTTTATGAATTAATATTCATGTGTTATTTATAAATTTTTTTAATCTGAAATCGTTTAACTTCGGTAGTTTATTATTCTAGTAAATAAGCGTTCGTTGTAATACTAGTTAGACATTCTTATCTGTTCAACTCTTTCAGTTGAAAATGTCATTTATCATTTATTATAAATGCACTAAATGTGTGATATTGGTTTCAGTGCAGAAGTACTGTAAAATATACTATTAATTTATGCACATGTTTATGTAGAAACTTTAATTGAAGTTAATATTTTGTATAAGCGTTCATTATGCTCAATTTCAAAGTTCCATTTAATGTTAGAAGTAATGGCTATAATAAGGTACATTAGGTAATGGCTATAATAAGGTACATTAGGTAATGGCTATAATAAAAAATAATTAATTCAGGGATCGTTTATTTTTAGTTTACTAAAGTGATTAGAGCAACTTGTGAAAAGGAATCCTGAAATTTTTCGAGTCCTAGAGCTGTTACTATATCTTAATTTGTATTCAAAGGCCGTGCAGAAGGGTTTTTTTTTTGCCACAACCCTAATATACAGCAATGCACGGACGAAAACATTTTTTTTTCAATCACCAGTTAATAATCACTTTAAAAAAAAGAGGTGGAATATTAGTGGTATTTCCTAGTATGGTTTTCTAAAATTTATTATCTTTGGAGAAAAAAAAAATATGGAACTAAATCTGAAAATTATAAATCATTTTCATTTCGAATGGTAAAATTTTCGATAAATAAACTCATTTGAACTAACCAAAAATAAAAACAGTTAATAAACGTGCTCAATCATACACTGTTACGTGATTCTTAATCCTTTTGATATATTTTATCTCCCCTTTAAGTTCGTACTACTATTTATGGGACACCCTTTATTGTGTAATTTATTCTAAATGTTTCTAGTTAAATTAGTTTACATTATTTTTCATTTAAATACCAAGGACAAGCAGTGCACGGGTTGTACTTATAATTATAGCAAACATTCTTCTGATACCTACGCCTTACAAAAGATTAAAAATTAAATAGTATAGCAATACTTAATTTTTTTATACGTGAATTGTAAATATCAAATATTTTAAATTCTATTTCATCTCCTCGTCATATATTCTGTTAATATATTAATTGAACAATATTTAATAAATGAAAATTTAATAACTATTAGTTAAATTTCTTTTAAAAGCAATAATGGTTGTAACTGCTTTGAAAATGTGTGAACTTAAAACATTCAGTATAAAGATATGCATAAAAATGCCTGTATCATTTGTGTATTCGTTTACTTTAATGTATACTAAAAGTCAGCTTAATTTTTTCATGTATATTAAAAATCAAGCTAAAATAATGAATCATGAGAGTTAGCACTAGTTTGTTTTTCCTTCAAATTACATGAATCTATTTATTTTAATGTCCACGTGTATGTATCATAGTAAAGAAACTGTCAATTAGTTCGTACTTGAATTAGTAACACACAGTCATGACTTAAAACTACATTAAATAACGTTTCAAAGCATCGGAAAGCTTAAAAATTGCTTGATGTATACGTGAAGACGTGAGGATCCGTAGGCCTCTTTGGATGACTCATCGAAATACACGCGCAGGCCCGTTACAAATAGCGAAGGCCCCGAGCGGATCCAATAGGACCGGGTCCGAAGGAGTCAGTCATTCAGAGGATCGGATCCGTTCGGACCGGATCCTCAAAAGGACCGACTTTACCCATCACTAACCCACTCATTTGCTGTTTGAAATCATCCACGAAGCTCGGGAGGAGAAACATCGACTTGTTATCCAACTTGGACCAACTACGCAGTATGAGAATTGCCGACGAAACTGCGGCTACCATTGATTGCGCCATCTATTGACGGTAGCGAAAAACAACATCGCGCGCGCGCGCTTTCCGATTTAATGCTTCTCTAATTGGGATTTATTCATTTATGCTGAAATTTCATGAAGTATACACTAACATTTGAATAAATAAATATGATAATTAATATGCATATATAATAATTTTGTTTCTATATTACTTAGTTACAACGATGTAACATCAGTTTGATAATTTAATAAATTAATTAACAATTTAAATAAATTCTCTTTAAAACTGCATGCGAACGATATAATAGATCAGTTTTTGACAAATATTTTTGGTAGCAATTCGCTAAAAATTAAAAAATATTCCCTGCCTTCTTTCAGGCTATAAATTCCTCTTATATACCTGCTCTTCCACATTATATTTTATTTATTATTATTATTTTTTTTTTGGTCTTTAGTCTTAAAGTTGGTTAGTTAAACCAAAAAACAAAAACAAATATGGAAAGAGAAAAACATTTAACGCCGTTTTTTCAGCACCACCAGAGCCTGATTATAACCAACAAGGGCACCAGGAATTGATGAATTTGGGGGGGGGGCATCTATGAAATTTGTTTTATTTTTCATAAAATTTTGATATAAAGAAGGATGTTTCAGAACAAGATTTAAAATTGGGGGGCCCTGCGCAAAGTCCCGATTTGCCCGTGCGATAATAAGGACACACTGAGTAGCACAAAAAATTACATAAAAATCAATGTCTTTTCAGTATCAGTATCATTTTTCAGTACTACAAAAAATTTCATAAAAAAAGCATAAAGGAAAAAAAATATTAATTGAATAAATACACGAATATTCAGTGATTGACTATTTTGCAAGCTTTCACATTTCAGAAAAAAATATAATATTTCTTTAATTTTGAAAAATTTTGTATTTAAAAAAAAAAAACTTTGAATTGAAAATATTTGTTTTTGTATAAGTTTTGCAGACTTATGCCAAAAATATCTATTCATTTGTGTATCTCTTATATATTATAAAATCCCCTCCCCCATCCTAATTAATTTAATAAACAGAAAAATATTATTCATAAAACTGTTATTATTTTTTTAAAAATGGACAATTTCAAAGTATTATACTGCTGTTTCAATTTGATTACTGGGCCGTATTTTAAAGTGTTCATATTAGCATTATACTACTACTAACATGTACAAAAGGTTTTCTATTTACATAGTGTTACTTTTTATGTTATACATTTATAAGGGGCCATATTAAAGAAATATGGTGATGCTGTATTGATGCTGTTTGGAGCTTAAAATAACGTTGGATTTTTCTTCCCGAGCGATACATTTCTTTTTCTGGCTTCTGGATATCCACTGTCACATCCAGGTGCAAAGCAGTGACTCGCTCGACCCATATTCTATCAAAATAATTTATTTTATTAAAAAAATATAGCTCGTTCACAATCAAAACAACGCTAAATCCCTATTGAAGCGGTGCGCTGCGCCTCCTGCCGGTGAAAATGGATCCTGGTCCGTTTTCCCACCTGATCGCCCATTCCCGATGACTCTCCTTTCATGAAATCATCTATCGACTCAGAGTCGAAAAGAGTTGAAAGAGTAAGGGAAAATCTCTGGGAACGGCAAAGGGAAAATAAGTTTTCCTTCCCTTCGCACTTGCATGGCTGACTGGGATCTTCCCTTCCCCGGCTTTCCAAACGGGTCTAAAAGCCCGTATAAGCGGTAGTTCACATTCCTTCCGCCGTAGCGTAGTTATATGTCCTAAGCAGAGCGATTTAAAGGGCCAGTCCATATGATTAAAAGGGCATTAAAACTGTCAAAAATGTTTGTTTAAAAAATTTTTTTTTGTTTTGTTTAAACAGAATGTATCTTTATCTATAAATATTTTGAAACGTTTCTTCATCCATGCACATATTGAAAAAAAATTAAGAAATTGTTAGTTGGTTAATGCTTTTAGGAGCTTCTTCGACATGTAATAAATTAATAATAAATAAATACATTAATTTATGTTTTATTTAAATCTTCAGAAGACTGTAATACTTTTTAAAGACATGTTTTTCGGAACTCCTACATATTTTAATATATTAATACAGCATTCTCCCTATACGTAAAAAACACTCAAAATACTGGGGTTAAACGATAAAATAAATAAAAACTTTGTGAAAAAAACACACATAAAATGTGTTAGCTTTTTCGCTTTACTTTCTTAGTAGTACTTTAAATTATAAAAAAAACTTTTTCGGAACTTATGTGTGGAACTTATGTGTGAGATTAATAATACTTAATAAAGAAACATTATTTAACAGCACGACATTTATTAAACATTGCAACATCATACCACAACTACATCCTACATAACTACGCAGTAGCTACATTGTTTTTTGCTTTTTCCCGACGAACAGTCAATAGTTCATGTGCCCCTTATTCTCCCCCTTTAATTGCTTCCCTTTTTTTCTTATTTACGAATCATCCTCTGCATGGTGACGCCCTCTTTATTGGCGAGTTCAATGAAAATGATAACATTCGGGCATCCTGACTGCCCAATTGTCCTCAATTGGTTTTGACTTCTGCGTTTTTAAAACGTAGACTTTTTCTTGGTTTTTCACATGCGCTCTCCAGATCAACAGTCTCTTCATCAAAGGAAACCAGTATCTCTCTTTAATCTTGTTTACGGTTCTATCAACCGAAAAATGACCCATAAGATCATGAAACTTCACGACAATGCTTTTTCTCATTGCCTTGGGGACAACATAAAGAAGTTTTTCTTTACCATTCTCACTCAGTACTCTAAATAGTCTATTTCTCTTGAGGACATAGTTATTTACCTTAGTCTTTTCTTCTTTCGTACGTTCGCACTTCGACTTTTGCAAAATGGTTATTAGTTCTTTCAATTCTGAGTCAGAATTCTGAAACACTAGTACTTGCTCATCTTCTGTGAGTGTCAAACAAACTTCTATGTTCCGTTCTACGTAGTTCGTCAAGGTATCTTCTGCTTCTAATACTGGTGCTCTACTAAGAGCATCGACATGACTCATTTTGTCTCCAGGTCGGTGTTGCACTGCAAAGTCAAACTCTTGAATCAGGTCATACCATCTGGCGATCTGAGGATTGGTTGTCTTTTTAGCGTTCATATATACCAAGGCCTGACAATCAGTAACAATAGTAAATTTAATTCCGAGTAGGAACTGCCTTAATCTATCTAATGTCCAAACGATCGCCATTAGTTCTAACTTGCTAGAATGATACTTTCTCTCGGCATCAGTTGTCTTTTTGCTAACACAATAAACCAAGTGCCATTGTTTTCCCTCCTGCTGGATAATCATTCCACTTAAACCATTAGAACTTGCATCAATATGGACTTCTGTCTTCGCATCTGGGTTATAATATGCTAAAACTGGTACACTCAGCAATTCTTCTTTTAACGTTTGATAAGCTTTCTTTTGGTCATAACCCCAGACAAATTCTTGGTTCTTGCGCGTTAGACGACTGAGCGGTTCAGCCTTTTGAGCATACTTGCGAATGAATCGTCTAAAAAATCCAGTTAATCCCAAATATCTTCTCACATCGTGAACGTTCAGAGGTTCGGGAAACTCTTCAATCGCCCGAATCTTTCTTGGTCCTGGTTTTAGTCCAGGGTCCTTGGTCCTGGTTACTCAATTTATTACAAATCCTAAAAAATTTACTTCTTTTCTTCCAAACTCGCATTTTGATAACTTTAACGTCAATTTCGCCGTTCTTAAGCATTTCAAAACTTCCCGTAATCTGCCCATCATGTCTTCCCAAGATACCGCTGGAATCATTATATCGTCCATGTAGCATAGGGCTTTTGTTAGGAATAAGGACCCTAAAACTTGATTCATCAGCCGCTGGAATTCAGCTGGTGCATTGGCCAGTCCAAATATCATTCGGTTAAATTGTCCAGTTTCGTCAGGGGTTATAAACGCAGTTTTTAATTTGGAATCTTCAGAAAGTGGAATTTGTAAATAACCATGTGCCAAATCCAATGTTGAAAATATCTGCACACCACTTAGACACTCTAGTAAGTTATCTATTTTTGGAAGTGGGTACTTATCCTTAATAGTTTGATCATTTAGACGACGATAATCTACAACTAAGCGATAATCTCCAGTTTTTTTCTTGACTAGGAGTACGGGACTCGCATAAGGAGAGCGTGTTTCACTCGCTATACCATGATCCTTCCATTCCTTAACAATACTCTTTATAATTTCACGTTTTGCAGCATTCGTCTTGCATGGACGAGTGCATACTGGCTTACTGCCTTCTACTTCTTTAATTTCCATCTGCGTCACATCAGTACACCCTAATTCACTTAACTCAAATGCAAAGCAATCTCTGAACTCATTCAACAGTGCGGCTATGTCTGAACGTTGATCTTTCGACAATGATTCATCAAAATTTATTTGATCTAATGTAATTAGACTTTTATGTTCATTCTTTTCTACCATTAAAATTTTGCAACCAGAACTCTTCGCAGCGTCGATCAAATTATCCGGATTTATTTTTTCGGTGTCCTCATAATTTATCGTCTCCACCTTACAAATGTTCTGGTTTTGTCGAAACATTATATCTTCATTACCAACATTCATAATAGGTATTGTTGTTTTTCCCTTAGCAACCTTTAGTAATGAGCCAAGTTGCATGTCTTCACTTTCAACCAAAACCAAGCCGTTTTCTATTTCTTCCGTTTGGGCCCTTACTAGATTTATAGAATTGCTCTTGATTTCTTCTTTACAAATGGTTTTGAAATGTATTTCGGATGTTTTAGTGTCATTCTCTACAGCTGTAGGTTTACATTCTTTTGAGTAACCTATATTGAAATTCTGCTTTTCCTTCCAGTAAAATACGTAAGGTAATTCGAGAAGTGTTCTTCCTATAATTAAATCCACTGGTTGTGCGTCATCGTTGACAATCAAAACTGGAACATCTCGTGCTATTACATCATCAATCTTTATGTCAAGTACTGTTCCGCCTACTGTTTTTGTGACAGGAGACTTTTGATTCCCAAATCCAAACAAGTCTTTTTCACAAGGAGCTATATATACGTTTAGTTTATCCGCAACTGATTGCTTTAACAGGCAACTCGAACTTCCAGTATCTATTAATCCGCTGACAATCTCATTTTTTATGATAACAGGTTTCAAATAGTTATCGAAAGAAGTGGAATACGTATCCGAAATACTTAAACTACTAACTTCCTTTTTCTTTGATTGAGTGCTGCTGATTTCGTCTTTGTTAGTTAAATTTTTGTTTCGTGTGCAATTCCTACTTATATGACCGTAATTGTTGCAAGAGAAACATTTGAATTCCCCTTTTTCATTGCGCATTCTGGACGTTGAAAAATTATGCCGCTCTGGAAATTTATGATGAGGAAGTCAACTATTTCTTCCGTAATTTATACTGTCCGACCCCTGATTACTCTTTGTTTCACTACGATGGGAATTTAGTTTTGGATGCACTTCATACTTAATATTCCTATTTTGTGCTGTTTTGTCAGTAACTCGAACACTCTCGTAGTCGTCTAGTTTGTTAGCCAACTCATCCGAGTTTACAAAAATTTTGACCAAACATCAACAAAATGTTCTCTAATTGTAAATGGAACCTTTCTTTTCAACTGATCCGTTACTATGAGTTCTTTCAAGGAATCGAAATCGTTGATATTCAAACCTGTAACCCATTCATCTAAATAATTCCTCAAATCAAACGCAAAATCTTTCCACGTTATCTTGGATTCTTTAGTGTGATTCAAGAATTTTTGTCTAAACCTTTCAGGACTTAACTTAAATCGCTTTAATAATAACGCCTTAACGTAGGAATAATTGCTCGCGTCCTGTTCAGACTCTCGTGTAATTATTTGCATTATTTCGTATGGTAAAAGTCCCACTAAGTATGTAACATAGTCCTCTTCTTTGATACCCATTCGTTTTGCTTGGCGTTCGAATAATACCAGATATGATGAAATATCCCCATCTTCGATTCTATACTTCTGCATAATACGGGAAAATTCGTTAGTCTTAACTGAATCTGTCGAAGTCGTACTGGTTACTAGCCCAACAGGACGACCACTTTGTATTCTCAATTTTTCCAGTTCCAATTCATGCTTTCGTACTTTATCGCGTTCCTCGCGCTAAGCTGCGTCAGCCCCAGCTCTCTCCTTAGCTTCTTCAGCCCTTTTCTCCGTTTCAGTTCTTTCAGCGATAATTCTTTCTAACATCCCCTTTACAAATTCTTCATCGTAACCCTTACTTTTAGTTATTAAGTCTTTTAAATCAATTATTCGATGTTCTGCTTTTACCTCTAAACCAAGCTCTGAGGCCAATTCTTCTAAGTCACACTTCCTCCCTCGGGCTAAAAATGCCATACCTGATTTGATTTCCTAATGAGTTTAGTCTTGTCTTACTTATTTTCGAACTTATGCAAAAAATACCGTATTACTCATACAGCATATTTATAGAATCTTGCTTTAAATAATACTTTAATGTATTCTAAAGAATAATGCAATATATTTTAAATAATACTTCTATGTAATTCAATATAGTACTTCACTATACTTCAATATAATACTTCACTATACTTCAAAATCAAGAGAATACTTCAAAATCAAAATAAAGTTTCAATATACTTTAAAATGAATACTTCAGAATGGAAATAATATTTCACTTCAATATACATCAAAATTAATTCTTCAAAATCAAAAATAATTCTTAAATTTATTTCAAAATTAATATTTCAAAATCAAAATAATAATTCGATATACTTCAAAATGGATAACTCCAAAATCAAAATAATGTTTCAATATACTTTAAAATGAATACTTCAAAATCAAAATAATATTTCACTTCAATATACTTCAAAATCAAAATAATATCTCAATTTACTTCAAAATCAATCAGAATAATACTTCAATATACTTCAAAATTAATATTTCAAAATTAGAAATAATACTTCACTGCAATATACTTCAAAATCAAAAAATAATACTTCAAAATAATACTTCACTCTAATACTTCTGTGCTTCAAAATACTTCCAAATTTATACGTCAAAACACTACTTTATTATAATGATTCAATACATTCAAAATTAATATCATACTTGAAAGCAATACCGCAATATAATACTTTCGTATATTTTAATATACTTCAAAATTAAAATTTCCAGCTATGCATCAGCATATTTCAATATAATATTCATACCTGAGAACTAAACATCTTGGGCGCGTAAAATAAGGCACATCCCACTTCTGATTTGTTAGCTTTTTCGCTTTACTTTCTTAGTAGTACTTTAAATTATAAAAAAAAAAAAACTTACAGAGATTAATAATACTTAATAAAGAAACATTATTTAACAGCACGACATTTATTAAACATTGCAACATCATACCACAACTACATCCTACATAACTACGCAGTAGCTACATTGTTTTTTGCTTTTTCCCGACGAACAGTCAATAGTTCATGTGCCCCTTATTCTCCCCCTTTGATTGCTTCCCTTTTTTTCTTATTTACGAATCATCCTCTGCATGGTGACGCCCTCTTTATTGGCGAGTTCAATGAAAATGATAACAAATGTAACTTATAATAGTTACGATCGTTTCGACCAAAAAATTCTTTCGGTCTGCATCAGAAAAAGTCCGAGACGCAGGGGCGTAGCCAGAGGGGGGCTGCTGCCCCCCGCCCCGAAATGGGACAATTACTTAGCTTACAATTTGATATTTGCTTACAATTGAACTTTAGCTTTAAATTTGATACCCAGCCCACCCCGAAATGAAATCCTGGCTACGCCACTGCGCGAGACGAAGGTCTTTCTCTGATGAAGACTGAAAGAATTTTTGGTCGAAACAATCGTAACGAAGTTACATTTTATGTGTGTTTTTTTCACAAAGTTTTTATTTTGCAATACGTATACGTATGTTCGTGCCAGTGGCGTAGCCAAGGGGGGCATAGGGGTTCACCCAATCCGATGAGAAATTTTTTGCCAAACAAAATGCATATGCTTCGCTCCCTTATCACACACTTCGCTCCCTTATCACACACGGTATAACGCCTATGGTTAAATTATTTTAAGGAGATTAAAATGTCATGGAGTTTTGGGCGGTTTTCTCCAGGTGAAACATGAATATGCCTTAGAACCCCATAAAATGTCCTCCGACCAAGCCCTCCACCCTTCTGCTTAGGTGCATTATTAAAAAGAAAAGAGGAAAATTCTCTGTGCAAATTATTCAGGAGCTAAGTTAAATTGTTTAAAATTACTTTAAACAGATTAACAAAAATAATAAATAAAAATATGAAATTTTTCTGGAGGATGGGCTCAGTTGTCTAAACAAATTATACTGCAATTAATAAATAATTAAATACGTATGTAAATAAGACACTGAACATGGTAGATGGTGGAAGCGTTACGGTCCCACGTTCGGGCCTACCGCGTGGCTGTCGATCTAACGGTCTGCAGTTTTGTTCGGTTTCGTACAGATAGAATTTGAATACACGTTATTCCTGCGGGATGTTCGCAGTGGCGTAGCGTAGGTGGGGCGGAAGGGGCGCTCGCCCGTGCAGAAAATTTTTGCGGGTGGCAAAACCCCTATCGTTGACTTATTTATTTTAAAGAGATTAAAATGAACCCATCCTCCAGAAAAATTTCATATTTGTATTTATTATTATTTTAATCTGTTAGAGTAATTTTAAACAATTTAACTTAACTCCTGAATAATTTGCATAGAGAATTTTCCTCTTTTTTTTAATAATACACCTAAGCAGAAGGGTGGAGGGCTTGGTCGGAGGACTTTTTAAGGGGGTTCTAAGGCATATTCATGTTTCATCTGGAGAAAACCGCCCAAAACTCCATGATATTTTAATCTTTTTAAAATAAGTTAACCATAGGCGTTATACCGCCTCTAGAAATTTTCTACCCTGGTCGGGCGTCCCAACCTCAATAAATAAACCAAAATCTATTAATACGAACCAGTGGCATAGCGAGAATTTTTTCATGGAGGGGGGGTGGGGTACGACTACTGCAACTCACATTTGTGTATAAGTGTACGTGATAAGGGAGCGAAGAATATGCATTTGTATGGCAAAAAATTCCTCATCGGAGCAGGGTTGGTGACCCCCTATGCCCCCTTGACTACGCCACTGACACGAACATACGTATGCGCGGAAGTATAGGCAGAATAAAATAAATAAAAACTTTGTGAAAAAAACACACATAAAATGTAACTTATAATACGTTACCATCTTTCGGTCTTCATCAGACAAAGACGTTCGTCTCGCGCAGTGGCGTAGCCAGGATTTTATTTCGGGGTGGGCTGGGTATTAAATTTAAAGCTAAAAAGCTAAAGTTCATTATAAGCTAAGTAAATTGTCCCATTTCGGGGCGGGGGGCAGCAGCCCCCCTCTGGCTACGCCCCTGCGTCTCGGACTTTTTCTGATGCTGACCGAAAGAAATTTTTGGTCGAAACGATCGTAACTATTATAAGTTACATTTTATGTGTGTTTTTTTCACAAAGTTTTTATTTATTTTATCGTTTAAACCCCAGTATTTTGAGTGTTTTTTACGTATAGGGAGAATGCTGTATTAATATATTAAAATATGTAGGAGTTCCGAAAAACAAGTCTTTAAAAAGTATTACAGTCTTCTGAAGATTTAAATAAAACATAAATTAATATATTTATTTATTATTAATTTATTACATGTCGAAGAAGCTTCTAAAAGCATTAACCAACTAACAATTTCTTAATTTTTTTTTCAATATGTGCATGGATGAAGAAACGTTTCAAAATATTTATAGATAAAGATACATTCTGTTTAAACAAAAAAAAAAAATAATCAAGCATTTTTGACAGTTTTAATGCCCTTTTAATCTAATGGACTGGCCCTTTAAATCGCTCTGTTCAGGCCATATAACTACGCCACGGCGGAAGGAATGTGAACTACCGCTTATACGGGGTTTCCTATTGTTCTCGGTTTTGTCTGGATAGCCGGGGAAGGGAAGATCCCAGTCAGCCATGGCACTTTCCCCACAGTTGAGGGCTTGAGATTCGAATCAGTAGATAGTGAGTGTAAAGACTGAGCCACTCAGTACCAAGATTCGAATCACTGATTCGACTCATCGAATCATTGGCCATTAGAGATGGGCGGTTCGACTCATTTTACTGATTCGAATCTCGACTCACTCACTACTTCGATGATTCGAATCAGTGATTCGAATCTTGAATCAATAAAACAACTAAAGAAATTTTCCCTCTCTCTGCGCCGAAAGCCGTACTATTTAAACACCTTTCACCCATTCATCGGGTTTCTTCTCCGCTGAGTTCTCGGGCAGTTAGCATCTCTCTCTCCTTGCTCCAGTAAAACTAGTGTTTAAACTGCCCGAAATAAAAATACAGGGGAGCTTCGTATGACCCCCTGGGCCTGTAAGATTAAAAGGTTAAGTTTGGTGTCAAAGTATTCGAAATTTTATGTATCGATGGGGGTCCCAGAGGGGGGGGGTTGAGAATCAATAAAAACGCGCTCCGATGGATAGTTTCAGAGATATACGTTAATTAATTATGGTAATTAGACTAATTAACCATGATTGAGGCTTAAAAGGACAGCAAACATGCAGAAATTGGCTCTGGGATGGTTTCCAGACTTTGGAGATGCCGTCGGAGGAGGCTAGTGTTTAAAATGCCCAAATTGAAAATATAGGGGAGCTTCGTATGACCCCCTGGGCCTGTAAGATTAAAAGGTTAAGTTTGGTGTCAAAGCATTCGAAATTTTAAGTATCGGTGGGGTGTTGAGTCTAGGGGGGGGTCGAGAATCAATAAAAACGCGCTCCGGTGGATAGGTTCCGAGATATACGTTAATTAATTATGGTAATTAGACTAATAAACCATGGAGCTGTTTTTTCTGCGATGAGAGAAGAAGAAGCTTTCCGAGAGAAAGCAGTAGCAAAAGCATCACAAGCTGGTATTGATCTCAGGATTTTCTTATCGCCGGCCTCAGAGGCGTAGCCAAGGGGGGGGGTTAGGGGGTCATAACCCCCCATGAGGAATTTTTTGCCATACAAAATGTATATTCTTCACTACATTATCATACACACGTATACATATATATGAGTTGCAGTAATCATAACCCCCCCCCCATAAAAAAATTCTGGCTCCGCCCCTGGCCGGCCTGTATTTTTGCCCTTTATCGAATTCGAGATTTCACTGAAATGAAAATGGGAATATCGGATATTTGATGTTGAAATAAAACCGATATGTCGATTTTTGGCCCAGTCCTACTGAGGGGCTGCTGCCCCCCCCCCAAAAAAAATGGGACCCTTTACTTAGCTTACAATTGAACTTTATCTTTAAATTTGATACCCAGCCCACCCCGAAATAAAATCCTGGCTACGCCACTGTCAATAACACTAACTACGCCACTGCTTTAGGCCCTATTTTGTATTTCTCTGAATTACGAAAGAAAATAAAATCATTCCCCTTAAACGAAAAACAAGGTAAAAAAAAAAAAAACGAAATCTGCTGCAATAAAGCGAAATGTTATTTTGCTTACTACAAAGTCCTTTTGTGAGAGCGCTTAATACCGCCCCTGTATCCTTCATTAAAAGTGACAAGCACAATCCTAACTTTATTTCATTCTATTTCCCTTCACATGAAAATCCGCCACCATGTAAACTTAACGTTCCGTTTTTTTTTTTTTTTTTTTTTTTTGAGGGTGGGGGCAGGGGGACATATATTGAAGTTAAAAGTAGAAAAGGGATGTTTCATTAAATTTTAAACAAATATTAAATCAGTCAGACAAGTTGGAAGGAGGGATTTTCTTAATTTTTTTTTCGGGGGGGAGATTGACCCCTCTTGCCCTTAGGAAGTAACGCCTATGCCCCCCGCCAAAAGCAAACGATGTTCGACCCACTCCACACCCACAGACAGATAAAACTTTAAAATCCGACCACCAACCAAGAAATGAAACACCAAAGATTCGAAAAAAAAAACTTCAATTAAATGAAACATCCTTTCAACTCTTTTCGACTCCTTTCGACTCTGAGTCGATAGAAGATTCGAAAAAACCCCTCCAATTAAATGAAACATCCTTTCAACTCTTTTCGGCTCCTTTCGACTCTGAGTCGATAGAAGATTCGAAAAACTAACGAATCTCAACGATAGTATACAATCACCGAAACAGAGCGAAACACTGAATCAGTAAAGATTCGTTGCTGCACCAACTCAGTGACCAACTCACCCACACCCACTCATTTACTGTTTCAAATCATCTATCGACTCAGAGTCGTAAAGAATCGAAAAGAGCCGAAAGGAGTCGTAAAGAGTCGAAAAGAGTTGAAAGAATAAGGGAAAATCCCTGGGAACGGCAAAGGGAAAATAAGTTTTTCTTCCCTTCGCACTTGGAATGTATTTCCCTTGAGGGCTTGAGATTCGAATCAGTAGAGAGTGAGTGTAAAGACTGAGCCACTCAGTATCAAGATTCGAATCACTGATTCGACTCATCGAATCATTGGCCATCTCTAATAAACAGATTACAGATATACGCAGAAAGATAGATGAAAGGATCACTCTTGTTCCAATATGTTATTGATGTTTACTTTATAGCGAGTTTACAGTGTACCAATTTATCGGTTTAGGTTCGAAAATTTATTTTAAGTTATTGTTATACTTTTTGATTTTTTATCTCCTGGGACATTTTTAAAGGTGTCTTCGTCATTCTTGTAAATTATTTAACAGTGCTGTGGTTGTCATTTTACCCAGTGCTTTTGTTTGATTCTATATTTTGCAATTCTGTGTGCGTATTATGATCATTGAACTGTAAGATGTCGGAGATAAAATCTTTTAAAGAAAGGAGAAGTTTTTGTAAGTTAATAAGTCTTTGTGATTTTGTTTTGTAAATAAATATATGCTCTTTATACAAAATTGTACGCACTTACTAAACTCTTGACTTTTCTATATTTTTAGGCATTGCAATACATGTTATAGTTATATTTAAGCATTTTCGAGTAGTACTATTGGTGAATTACTGTTAACGAGGATTATTACTCTCGAGTACATCACTAAAGTCTATGTCGTCATAGATCTGAAATTTGAGGGATCCGTACCCACTTCTTCTTAATAACATTAGATGCATTGAATTAAGTAATAGTAAACGATTCCATAAATTTTTATTTTAATTCTAACATTGATCTAACATACAGAGATCAAATTGAACGTTCATTGGCGTTGTGCCTTCCACTAATTTTTAAATCACTACCGCATACATTTAATTACCTTTCTCAGTCCTTTATCTTATGCAATAAATCTTTACTGCATACATTTCTAAAATTAAAATATTAACGAAAATGAAAAGTTAAAAAAAAGTAGGATGAAAGTGAAAAATTTTATTTTGTGTTGTTTGGTGAGACTTGAGGATGATAAAGAAGCAGGGTCGGGAAAAAATAAAAAATAAGATTTATTTGATATTTGAGCTATTCTATGGAAAAGTGCCAATTTGAAAGCAGAATTTACACATTTCTTCTTCTTGTTTTTTTTTTAGAAAAAAAGTAATAGTGCATTCTAACTCCAAATTGGGTGTGAATGCAGGGAAGCAATAGGGGGAGGTCAAGAAAGTTATTTACCCCCTCTCAGGGGGGCCCATTTTTAAGCTGTTACAGATCTGATGTTGATGAGTTACATATCTGATGTTTTGTATTCAGTACATTTATTAAAGTTATATTATTTCATTTCAGTTTTTTTTATATAATGAGATAGCTGCTATAAAAAATCCACTGTTTAAAAAAATCTAATTTCCTTATAAAAGTTCATTTCTTGAAAATAACACTGAGTGATAAATTATATTTAAAATGGAATAAATTATATGACTTTACAAAACCAAGCTAAATAAACACATTTATTTTATGATAATAATCAATCTACAGTGATTATGAATTTAAAGTAGTAAACAGGATGTCATCATATATTTTTTTGTTTGGGATGATGAAATGGTGTCTGGAGACTGGTTTTGGTGGCTCTGAGATGCGACACATAATTTCGTTTTCTGGGATTGTCACTATTTTAACAGGTGATGGCTAGTAATATTTATCTGTCGAGCAATGCATAAAAATCAGCACAAAACCATCATTATTAATTTCTTCTACTGAACCTAAAAAAAAAACAAAAAAACATTTGCACATTATTTATTAGTTTACTTGAAGAGTTTTAAAATAATTTAACTGCTTAAATTTTAATTGAAACTTACCAGGATACCACAAATTGTCATAAATAACAGCCACCATATCACCTACAACTGTATTTCTAGAATTCTTTTTGATTGTTTGCTTCAGGGGTCTTTCTCCAGGAAATGTAACTATGGCAGGACTTGGTGCAGAATGTTTGCATATTTTTCACCCATGCGGCTGAAGCAACTGAGTAATCTCAGTGATAATTCTTTAGGTTTTTTAAGACTCCAAGTTATCAACAAAAAAAAAGTTGATTTATATATTTGGACATAATTTATTTTCATGATTTTACTTATTTTCATTAGAGTATTCTCAGAAAGTGTAGCCAGTGGCATAGCAAAAAAACTGGTGCCCAGGGCGCAGTCAGAGGTGCAGAGAGCAAAGTCGGGACTCCGGGGATAAAATCTTTGGGGTCCCTTTGCTATCCAGAAATCCTTTTGATGTCATAGTAGATCAATCATTTATTCCTTATTCAAATTATTAATCATTTAAAGAAACTTTAAATTAATAGTAATTGGAAAATAATTAATAGAATTAGAATTATTAATTTAAAAGAGTATTATACTTTAATAAACATCCATGCTCTAAAAAATACCAACATTTTGTTTTGAAGGTTTTGTCACCTCCATAGAGAAACTGTATTTGAAACGTTAACATTTTTGCATGGCATGTTTCCTCAGTATTGAAAAAATTAATATTTTTATTCATACTTCCATGCAAGCAGGGAGCCAGAAAAATGTCAGTAGGCCAAAAAAGTGGAAATTTCAAAATTTCTCATAGAAAGTCTGGACTATATTCCGTATACGGTGCTGTTTACATTTTGATGTTTTGTTTACAAATTGATTTGGCGTTGGCTCTGGCGCCGTCATGGGCGATGCTCAGCTGGAGTGAAGTACCCTGCCGGTGATTGTTTAGACTAGTAACCAAAGAGAAACACTGGGTGTTTTGAAGTATGGGATTTTCATTCAGTGCTAATTGAATGACGATAGTTGTTTGTTTGTGGCTGGTGATAGAGTGGATTAAGTTAATGTTTGATTTTCCTTGTGGTTTTGATTCTGTTTTATCATAGTTTAGTAAGCGTATCGTAGGTTAGTAAGCGTATCGGGGAATTTCGTCGTCAGTATTTGTGTGGAATATGGTGTTTTTTTTTATGTTTTGAAAGGAAAAGTAGCGTTCTTTTGTGTGTGTTTGATAGAAATATGGTGCGAATATAGAGCTAAATAAAAGAAAGCATGCTGGTTTTACGTTATAAGCCGGTGGGTGTTGGGGACATTTCTGAGCGGTTATTTAAAAAAAAAATAAAGGTAAGTGCTCTTTTTTAACGAATCTTTGCAATGTTTAAGGTTTTTAATGTGAATTTTAAATTGATATTCGATGTGTTTTATGTTTTCGTAAGTGCTATTTACGTGCTATTCTAATCATACTGACTTTATAAGAGGTGTACAACTAGGTTGTTTAATCCACCAATGTTTTTCTGAGTTGAAAACGGGCCGGTGTTTGCCCAGTTTACAGTAGCTGTACAACTAGGTTGCTTAATTCACTGTTGTTTTTTTAGTTAAAAACGGTCCACTGGTTGTGTAGTTTACATAGCTGTACAACTAGGTTGCTGAATCCACTGAGGTATTTTTAGTTAAAAACGGACCACTGGTTGCCTAGTTTAGATAGCTGCACAACTAGGTTGCTGAATCCACTGAGGTTTTTTTAGTTAAAAACGGTCCACTGGTTGCTCATTTTTAGTGGAATATATGTGCAATTTTAATGTGCTGATCGTGGGAAAATGGTTGGCGACAGTCGCTGGAGCTTGGCGGCCGCCAAGCTCCAGCGACTGTCGCCATGTTTACATGTGGTGCGCACCGGCTTGTATGATTTTACCGAAAGTCTTGATCTTTAACATTTTGTTAAGAAAAATTCAAAATTTTGGAGGTTGGGTGGGCCCATAGTCTCTCCTCTGGCTATACCCTTTCTTCCACTATTTAACAATGTGCCTCGGAAAAAAAAATGATTTCTTGCTAAATAAATCTTTCTACTTTTAGTCATGGCAAACCAATGAATAGCACCTTCAATGTCTACTTTTCTTGCAAAAGACTCAATCAGAAACACTCCTCGTTTTTGTCAAGTTGGTGGTTTATGCTCTAGCTGGCTTTTTGTAATTTCATTCAAAAATTAATTTGAAACATCCGGGGATATAATCTGAATTTGGACTTTTTTTTTTTTTTTTTTTTTTTACAAAATTGACAACACACAATATCATATAAACAGCAAAAGCGGGGCCCCTTCACAAGCTGAGGCCCTTGGGATATTTCCTCTGCTTCCCCTCCCTCTCTGCGCCACTGGGCACAGTACCTCTTTGGTGGCCTTCCTTCCTATTTTTCTGTCAAATTTTCTTTATCTTAGGGATGATTTGGCACCCCTCTGTGAGGGGTACCGGAGCATGATAGACCCCTTTGCACCCCCCTAACTATACCACTGAGTGTAGCTGCAATAATATTTTATTTTCACACCAACACTCATAATAGTCTGCTTTTTTGAAACCACTGAGTTAAATATCAGAACCAGAGTGATGACTCCTTTTCTTTAGATGTTTGTTCGACCCTTGCAGATAAGTACAGTTCTCTTTGGTTTTGAAACAAATTAGGCAGAAATTTGACTAACCTATGGTACAGTAGAGGGTGCAATATGACAAGGCCCAATCTAAAAGTAAAGAATGTTTATTTCTCTAGACATTTTTATTCAAAATAATGAGATGAAACTTTCTTTGATATCTTGCTTAGATATTTTTTATGTAGTTGCATTTCAAATTGAAACATCTGTCATAGTGTTCTATGAACTTTATGCCTTCTGCATATCTGCTTATTGCCATGTTTTTGAACAAGTCATTAATTTTCTCTTTCAGTGCATTATTTCCAGTGGTTTCCACCCCAAAATCCTTCTATTTGGAAAGAGAAAGTAATCACTTGGGGCCACTTCTAGGCTATATGACAGATGTCCAGAAATGTCCCAATTAAATTGCTGAATCACTTTCTTTGTCAATGCAGCAGCATGTGTACTAACATTATTGTGAAGAAGCACAATGCTGCTGGACATGGGTGCCAGCAGAATATTTCCCGGGGGGGGGGGGCAAAGACTAATTCAATGTATGGTTATCATGTTGGAAAGAGCAAAACGTTACGAAACTGCATTCAAAAATCCAGTTGCCCTATGCTGCCGGCGCCCATGCTGCTGGTCCCGAAAGCAGAAAGTGGATAAAAGTGCAGCGTACGTCGCAGAACAATCACCATCTTTGCAGAACATTTCATCTTTTAAAAGAAAGAATATATAAAATGATTGGTTCTGCAGAGTAATTAAAGCGACATGCCCTTTGTGCTATGCCTTCTCTCTTCACTTTTTGCACAATTTTTATACCTAATTTGCATTTTACCGTGGCCTGTCAGACTTGCACAAAATGCCTGCAGAACATTTGCAACTGTTCGAAGTTATGTTGCAGAACATTGAATATAATTCTGCTCCTGGGCTGCTGGTCAACAAACCTAGCTGTTTTTTTCGAAAAGCACACTGTAGTTGATGCAGCATCTGGCAGTAGGCTGTGTCATTTATGGCCTTCTTTCTAGGCCAAGGGTGGCTCCAATGAGGGGTCCAAGGCCAGAGCCAGATAATATAGATGAACCTTTGAACGCCGATTGCAGAAAGTTTTCAAACATTGCGGACAGCTTTGATATTTTTTTACAAATTTCTTTATTGTTAAATAAAAAAAAATCATGCAAATAAAATAATGAAAATATAATAGTGACAACGAAAAAACAGTAAATAAACAATATTTATTATGTTTCATTTCACAAAATGATCAACATCAATCTGAACTTGTTTAAAAGTTATTTGCTTTTTAAATAAGTTTGCAGGAAGTTTTATATTTTATCTAGGTCTGTTCATGGCCCCCTCCTAAATTTTGCTTTGCAACTCTAAATTGTTATATGCACTTTTTGAAGTGCACATAGAAAGATTTTCTACTGAGTTTGCGATGTTGTCAAAAGCAGAGCAGATGACAGATTAGTTATCCAGTTCTGTAATATACTCAGTGGTTAATACTTGTATTAAACTCTTTGTAATTAATTTTAGTTATTGTTTATAATAGCTCAGAGGAAAAAAGATGTTGAACAGATCAGGGAGCAACATCCTAACAAGATACCAGTAAGTTTTTGAAATATTTAGCAATTCCTTTATCATTTACTTGAAATCTTTCTCAATTCCTTTTGTCTTTTTTGATTTAATTCATTCTGTAAAGATCTATTAAAAAGTACAAAGCTAAAGTTTCAGTGTTATAATAGTGTTCTCATTCATGAATTTTTCACATGAATCATGACTTTAATATAATGTGCTTTGTTTTTTCTTATATAGGGATGCTTAAGTCTGTATTATATATACATTATTGCACTTGTTTACTTATGAGTTCATATAATTATACAAAAAGCAGAATTATTAAAGTTTAATTTAATTACTTTTTAAATTTTGCATGCATTTAACCAGTTTGTTTTACAGCTTTTAATGAAACATTTTATTTTATTATTTCCTATTGTGATGCAAATGTATAAATTTGGAAGAAATCTGACATTCTTTATTTTTCTTTTAACTGCAACACAAATGAACTGATATTTTTTTCCCCCTGAATAGGTGATAAAAAATGATTTGCCAAAAAGTAAACAACTATGTTTAGTTGTCTCCTCCTTCAATGAAGGATTTTAGTCTTTTTTTTTTTTTTTTTTTTTTTCAAAACGCATTTCTGCATATATCGATGTTAGTTTTGATATGCAAATATCTTTATTTTACTTGGTTAAGTTATCATGTCAATAAACATATTTTTTGCCCGTAGGCATCACCCTTGAGCCCTGTTGACGATGACGTTCTAGTCATAGCCAATGGGATTCAGAGTACTTTTTCTGATATGCTAATTTCAGGGATCACTCTAGAGCGTTTCAGGGGGGCGGCCCGCCCTGGTGCCCTTTTCCTGGTAAAATGCCGCCCTCCTTGCCCTTTTTCTTGATAAAATTCCGCCCTCCTTGCCCTTTTCCTTGATAAAATTCCGCTTTCCCCCCCCCCCCCAATCAAAATGCCGCTCTCCTTTTCTCCACTCCTCCTTGTTTCCCCCTTTTCTTTGATTCTTGTTACCATTGCTGGCGTGGTCCCGGCTAGACCCCAAAAAAGCCTCTCTCCAACAACAACAGCAAGGAAGTTGATTTGTTTATTCTCTTATCAATGATGTGTGGGGGAGGAAGGGGGGGGGGGCATCTGTTCAGTCACCGCTCTTCTCCCTCCCGACCTGAGAGGGTTAAAACCGTTCACTATAGCTTCAGGTCATAAAATATCTCATTAGAGAAACAATCTGTCATCCAGAAGAGTAGTCATAACAATAAATTATTTCCTACTGTAAATGGCGCTTTGCCGTGTTTTATAAATGCTGTAAGTAATTAATAAACGCCACTTGGTTATTGTTTATTTTTTCAGATTTTCAAAACACATTCATCCAAACTTAAGGCTGGCTGCACGGAAAGTTCAAGACAAGGGCAATTCCAGAAATGTGGGGTGACCCCCCCCCCCTAAACACACTCCTCCCCGTCGGTGTACTAAAAAGAATAGGAAAAAATTGATTCATTGACAGGGTGTGCAGCAGTCAGGAAATACTATTTGAAAATATCGAATTTCGGGTAGGCATCGGGGCCAAATTGATGACCAATAATCTGAAGTAGAAAGGCCATGCCATGATTACACTAAAAGCAATCATTAAGAACAACTTGCAAGAGTGCATAACATCCATTTCAAAACAATGGAAGCTGCCGTGATTTATGTGGCTAAGTCTAAGCTTATTGTTTACTAATTCACAACTGCATACTTATCAAACATAACATCCTTCACGCAAATGAAAGAAAACAGAAAATATATTTATAAAAGGGCATTTTATCTGGGTGTATTTTTAAAAAAAAAAAAGCTGATTGGAATTTTGTGAAGGAACAGTTATACCTCCTCTTTTGTACAGGGTCGTTTAAACGTCGATTTTGACTTCATTGTATTGTCTCCTGTATAACGAAAACTGTATGGTAAGGAAGGAGAAAAAGTTTTGGCAAATAAGAATGGAAAAACGGACCGACATACCAAACCATAGGGGGGAGAAAAAGGGCTGCCAGACGTTAAAGGGTTGCCGGGTGCCGCGCCCTGTTTAATCGGTCGAGAATTCACACTGTGGAATGTGAAGTGGGATAAATATAGGTCAATCATTGCTCAAGGCTGGAAAAAAGGGGGGGGGGGTAGAAATCGTGTAATACTGCATTTCTTCATTCTTGGGAGTGAACAACAAAGCATAGGAGTGATTTTATTGGGATTTAATGTCTTTTTAAAGAGCGGTCATAGGGGTACACTACAGAGAAATGCTATCGGCATAGGCAGGGCCGTAGCGAGCAAAAAATTATAGAAGACTGAAAATTTATAACTTAATTAAATTTTTTAAACTTGATTAATGTATGGGCACATCTTACAGACTGGGAATTTTCTGTTTGGAGACCATAGAAAAATGTACATTTGTATTTATTTAGATTTAATCTTCCAAAAATTATAATCATTACTGTAAAATTCTATACCCCCCCCTTTTTTTAACATAAATTTGTGATTTACTGTAAAATATTTAAGGAATAAAACCCCAGGTCAGTGTTTTTGGGATATTCTTTGTACACTGACAAGTAATTTTTCTTTAATTGTACAAGTTGAAATTAATTTTTAAAAATATAATGTTAGCTAATTTCTCCTATCTATAATTATCTGTAACTTATTTTTGATTTCCCTTCAATTGTTGAAATTTATCTAGATTTAAAAATTGCATTTTTCACATCTTTAGTATTAGAGTATTTCCAGTCGAAACTGACAGACATTGTAATATCTAAAAATTACTAAAGTTTGAATTTGGGGTGTAAGTAAGTGTTTAGTACCTGCAATTTAAAATCAAAACTACCATGGCCTACATTTATTATAAAATCTATCTTTTAATCACTTAAAAGTAAAAGATTTAAAGCTTTATCTTTTTAATTTTAATCAATTAAAAAAAAAAAAAAAATATTGTTCCAGGTTATGACTATCCCGGATGTTCGGTGAATAGGAATTATTCAGTTTTGGCCAACTTTTTTTAAGGGAACTAACTATACCCATTTTATTTTTAATTTTTAAAAAAATATTCAATTCTATTTCGTGATTGCTTTCTTGCTCAAAAATGAAATAGAAAATTTGAAGAAGTTCACAAAATAAGGAAAGATTCACAGAAATAGAAAAAATTCACAAAATTAGGTAAAATTTCACAAAAATAGGACCCTAGGAAAGAAACCTGGACTGACCCCTGCTAGAGGTCGTCGCCCGGGACAAACCTTTGTTTTGGCGCTCCCTTCTTTCCATTTTAATTTTGTCGTAACAGCACTATGCCTGGGCAAGTGTCCCGTTTCCCCTCCACTAGTTGCAGACTAGCATATATACAGAGAGAAAAGTTGCAGTGACACTGAATACGATAAAATTTGAACCTAAAATGGAATGTTTTCTGTCATTTTCGGGTTTGAAAATTGGCCTAATCATTAAAAATTTGTCGGCAAAACCAGATTCCCGTTATTTTACGATTACAAAATTTATTTTTTTTATGCTTTTTTTGTTTTTTTTTTTGTTGAAATAAAGCATAATGGCTGCCTTACACAATTTTTGTAAAAGTGTAGATTTCATTGAATGAAAAAATTTGGTTTCAAAATTTGTTTAATCATTTGCTTAAAAAATTGCTATTAAGAAAACACATTTTCGGACATAAAAGTATGTTTATAAAAGCTACCCTTATGTATTTGTAGACAATAATTAGAAAAGTTGCCCTTTTTGTGTGATATGATATGCCCTTTTCCCAAACACTGCCCTTTTTCTGTAATGTGCACCCTGCCCTTTTTCATTTCTAGAGTGATCCCTGTAATTTGCGTCGGCTTGGCGCTGAATTGTACCTTTTTTAAAATTAGTAATTTGCGTCAGCTTGGCACAAAGCTGAACGCTTTGTGTCAAAGTCAGAGCAAGAATGCAGGAAGGGTATGCCTTGTGAAATGCGATGGCTTGTATTTTCTAATTTTGTTTCAAAGCTAGTATTTTTTCCTGATTTGAGGCTAGCTATTATTCAGTAAGGATGTTATCCAAATTGATTTAATCTTTAAATTTTAATATTTTTCTTCTCGCTGAATTTAAAGGTAAAATCATACAAGCCGGTGCGCACCCCATGTAAACACGGCAACAGTCGTTGGAGCTTGGCAACTGCCAAGCTCCAGCGACTGTCGCCAACCATTTTGCACGATCAGCAAAGTCAAAGTATTTTAACGCATTAAAATTGCACATATATTCCACTTACAAAAACATTAAAACAAAATACAACGTCCATATTTAACCAAAAGAACGTCTGCAAATTCAGTAACAGGCAATTTAAAATGAGCAAACAGTGGACCGTTTTTAACTAAAAAAACTACAGTGGATTAAGAAACCTAGTTGTACAGTTATGTAAACTAGGCAACCAGTGGATTCAGCAATGTAGTTGTACAGCTATGTAAACTAGGCAAACAGTGGACTGTTTTTAACTAAAAAAAACAACAGTGGATTAAGCAACCTAGTTGTACAGCTAATGTAAACTGGGCAAACACTGGCCCGTTTTCAACTCAAAAAAATATCGGTGGATTAAACAACCTAGTTGTACACCTCTTATAAAGTCAGTATGATTAGAATAGCATGTAAATAACACGTACGAAAACATAAACACATCAAATATCAATTTAAAATTTACATTAAAAACCTTAAACATTGCAAAGATTCGTTAAAAATGAGCACTTTAAATGAGCGCTCATTTTTTAAAAAAATAACTGCTCAGAAATAACCCTAACACCCACTGGCTTATAACGTAACACCAGCATGTTTTCTTTTATTTAGCTTTATATTAACACCATATTTCTAACAAACACACACAAATTCTTTTCATACATTAACATAACATATTTCATTCCCTTCTATCAATAACATGAATCAATATCAAATATCAACCTAAACTGACGATAGAAGTATTCTTTATGGTTGCCAGTCACAACTACCACCGGCAGGTAACTTCACTTTGGTGGTGCATCGCTCACCCTAGCGTCAGATTGTTCACCAATGAATCGTAAACAAAAACATTGATATGTAAACAAAGCACCGTATACGGAATATAGTCCAATTTAAAATTTAACTTTAATTATAAGTCGCATAAATGCTGTTCACTAATCCTTTTTTTAAACTTAATGTTCTATACTATTAAAGACATCATCTAAATTGTCATAGGACTTTTTCAGCATTAAATTTTTTATGTCTGTTTGTTGAATCCAATGATCCCTTTTGTATTTTTTCAGGATCTAATGATCCACGTATCTAATTGTGTTGTTTAAATGTTTTTTAGAAAAATAAAGAAGCGACTGATAATGTTTTTTAATGTTTTTTAGAAAAATAAAGGCTGTTGTTGGCAACAGCAAACTTACATTTCTTTATCTTTTCAACAGCAGGTTTTTCTATTTCAGCATAAAGCTTTTGAAAATACAATTTGGTAAAGCAGCAGTCCCACTTTGGACATTAGGGATTAACCACTTTGGACATTAGAAATTTCAGACCCTGAAACTTCGGACCTTCTGGTTCACCCTCTGAAATTCCAACAGGAGTGAACATCCAGTTGACATGCCATTGATTTTAGCCCACTATCCACGCACAACAAGGCAGGAAACCACGCCAACCTTCTTATCGGATGTCTGAACAGTTAATGTCCCTTTCTCCGCATTGCCTAAGATTACGACACACAGCGTGCTCTTCCGACTATTTAGTGCAACTTACTTTTTTATCTGTCTTGTTGAAAATTTTGGAGAACACTAAATTAAAAAGTTCTTGAAAAATCATTAGTGTATTCTCTTCAGCAGATTTTTAAACAGTGGAAGCTAGATAATTTTTCTGTTCAAGAATGTGGACATGCCAGACATAAAAGTTGACAAAAGCTTTTAAGTTTACACTTCTTTTATTTGATGACAATCAATGTTATTTACAGATAAAAGATGAACACATAACTGAGTTGACAACATATACTATCACAGTATCGATCATGCTTTTACATTTTATGGGCAGTAAACACATCTGTTCGACATCGTAACACCAACTCCTTCCCTCCATCAGGAGTAGAAATGGAAGCTGTCGTCAGCAGCTGCAGGCATGAGCAGAAAACAGAAGCAGAAGCAGGCAGACAGCGGCAAAGCGACTGTATTTATAATGCCTACAACCAGCCCGAGGCTATAACATCATGAACATCTGCAAACCTGTGACGTGGGAAGAAAAATAGCTCCACAGCAAGTTGCCTGGAGTTCATGATAAGTGCCATTAGCGGCTTATCATGAAAACATTTTGTACACATGTACACAAATGGCAAGCAAATATTTGCTTATTTGAAGCTTTTACATTAGAGGAATTTATAAGTTTCTTAAGTGCTTAGTTTAATTTAGAAGTAAGAAAAACTAATCAAGCTTTTAGTTTAAGGCAAGTAACTTAAAGGATGGCTGAAAAAACACTCAAAATACTGGTGTTTAAAGATAAACTAAAAAAAAAAACTTTCTGTAAAAAAAGACGCGTAAAGTATCATTTTATGTCTGTTTTTTACACAGTTTTTATTTATTTTAACGTAAAGGATGTTGAATAAAACTTAAATAAGAAAGAGGAAATAATAAAGACATGTCATGGAATCTTTGATATGATTTATTCCTAACATGCCTTCGTACATTATTAAGTGGTACAAGGGGATATTTGCTTTTGATTTATTTATAAGTGCATATTATGGTTTTTGGTATCTGTGTATATTACATTCTGCATTTTAATGTGCGTTCAGGGTGCGTAGCGCCTTGAAAAGTGCTTAAAAGGTGCTTGATTTTAAAAATTGTTTTCAAGCACTCTTGAAAGTGCTTATTTTTTACATAAATTCCCTTAAGGTGCTTGAATTTGCAAGGAAGTGCTTATTTTTTTCTCAGCTTCCGGCAGAAACCTTTATAAACACTACGCCGATAACGAGAACAACTTTTTCCCTCCCATCCCATCGCTTATTCTTCTTGAAACCGGAAGAGCGTGCCTAAAAGCAGGTGCAGGTGGTTCCCTGTTGATCATGACAATAGTAATGCTGACTCACACTTGCAGCCATAAGAGCCAGTCCGGGCCTAGTTGTTCTTAAAATACTGAATATCAACCAAAACTAGTCTGTTGCACCTGATGCAAGTTTAATCATTCTACTCCTCCCCCAAAGAAAAAAAAAAGTTTATCTATAAGTTATTTATGTTTTTTCGCCATGTGGCTTTGCGTCTTGTGAAGGAGCACTCTACCGAATAAACACTGCCTTATGATATTATTACGATAAAAAATCAACTATGAGTAACTGGCAAGCTCGGGAAACGCTGAGTGCTTTTAAAATAAATCCCTATGTTATAAATATCAAAAGTAATAAATGAATAGAAACATACAAAGCTTAAAACAAACAATTTGCTGAAGCACGCTCACTACATAATCAACAGCTGGCCGTCCACGGGGGAAAAAAAAAAATGTTTACATTTGACTGGAGCCTTCTCATCGGCTCGCTTCCGAACTTTTAGCGAATGCAAGAAGTTTTTTACAAGTTATTTATTTATTTCTAGAAATTCGCCTTTGTGAATATAAAAATTGATATGTTTTATATGAAATCGGACACTGATTAATTCGAAAATGGAAATCGTAAGCTTCGTAAAATAGCGGTAAATACTTAAAAACATTATATGGGAAGGGGGATAAAAGGAGATATTTTCACCATTTATTCTCCCCCCGCTCACGAAATATATCCCAGGTCGATGCTTTTTTTTTCAGTGGTAGGGGGGGGGGGGGAGAGATCGTGGATTCGGCGTTTCTTCCGTAAATTATATTAGTAATTTTGAAATTTGCACTTTTTCACCGATTTTTACAATTTTACGTGAAACTCCCGTTTTTTTACATTTCCACCGATTTTTATGATTTTACGCAAGACTTTTTAAATTTGGCATCTTAATGATAATTTCATTGAAACCAAGCATGTGTAAAATGCAGTTGCAATTATTATGATTTCAGGCTTGTTCCACTAAAAAATGAGGTGGCCACCCAAAAAATTCAGGCCATTGCAAAAGAGCTTGGAGAAGCTGAAGGGGGAAACAGATTAAAAAATTTTCTTTTAGAGATAAGTAGAGAGAGATAAAATAAATGAAATTAGTTGAGAGAGACAGACTTGAAAGAAAAAAACGAATTTCAGTTGAGACATACTGAGACAAAAAGAAATTTTAATTGAGACAAAAAGGGATTTTGATTGAGACGATGCTGAGACAAACTGGGGTTTTAGCTGTAGCATCCCTGAAGTAAGCTTAAATTGTTTTCATCTGTTGCAGGGGTGTAGCGAGAGTGTTGCTGATGGGGCTGCAGCAATCCCCGAAATGAGTGAACATAGGATTTGGAGAAAATTACGTATTCGTGAATAATTTCAAAAGCTTTTTCAGATTCCTATGATAGTGTATTTGAAAGTTCCTCTTGATTTCAGGAATTTGAGGTTCAAATGAAGACCCAAGCCAGTTTATTTATTTTTTCTGTAGTGTGTTTTTCCAACTTCAAAGATTTTAAACTCGGTTTAGGATTTTTAAAAATTTTCTTCCTTTTCTTACTCATTTTTATATGCAAACTTTTTTAGGCCAAAATGGGGGGGGGCACCCCCCCCCCTCAAAAAGAAAGAATATATCTTTATATATATTATTGATTTTTATAAGCTATACTGCATTCTAAGTTTTAAGTTCTCAGCCACCCCCTGCAAATATTCCTGGCTTCGCTACTGATCTGTTGCTTAAAAAATTTGATGATGACGTGCTTGATTTTTCTTAAAAGTGTGCTTATAAAGTGCTTAAAAGTGCTTAATTTTTCAATTGAAATTTGACTACTCACCCTGGCGTTAGTGTTTCTGTATTTTTAAATGTAATCAGGCATGAAAGAGTTCCGCTTTTTTCAATGTCTTTGAGGCTGTTTCTCAGATCGATGTAAAACCGCCGAGAAATTGCGACCGAAAAATGTGAGGGGTAGGGGGAGCGGGACGAACGAACGCCATTTTTTCTCCTTCACAGTAAACATAGATGCATTCCTAAGCCTACACATTGTATCTATCACCCTAAATTATTGGTGCAGCGGAATGGAGAAAGGCGTAACTTGTGCCAATCGGCCGAATGACGAGCGCGCAGGTTGAAAGTAGGTCACGTCTTACTGTTGAAATCGCACGGGGAAATTGCCGAACTTGAATTACGGGACGACTGATAACGGCTGTTATGTGAACAACTTCTACTTCTACTTTTATTTGTCGTGTGTTTGTTTGGAATTGTACCGCACGCTCTGAAACGCATGTGGGAAATTGCGTTCTTCGTTTATCAGTTTGTGAAGATGATCTTTTGTTAGTTAACCAAGATAACATTATAAATATGGATATTAATTTAAACATTGAGCATAAAGCTTGCTCAGTAGATGCGAGCGAAAAAAAAAATTTTAAATTCGAGTGGTTGAATAAATCAATTAAAGGCAAAAGTTATGGATCATGAAGAAGAAATAGAAATAAAAGTAGGGGATATATATATGCGATATAGATTTAGTAATAATTAAAGGTTATTTTATGAGAATTTAATGACATTACGTTTTACGACTCAACGTAAAAGTGTAGCAGTTAATGTTTCGTAGATGTATTAAATTAGTAACGTGTCTTCTGACCTTGAATTACAAGCCAAGAGCAAGCTGCGTTTAGTTTATTGTTTTGCATCAAAATTTGAAGTATTACGTTGAATTAAAGTGTGTTTGGAGTTTAGCAAGAATATAATCTTTGATTACGTAATTATTATTGGGGGGGGGGGTCGGGATTGATTTTTATCCCTTTCGACACTGGTTTAGGAATGTCCTGATTTTAGGTTCAGAAAAAATGGTCACTTTAATAATAATAATAATAAATAAATGAATAAAACCAAAACTGCAATTATGGAAAAAAAAGAAAGTTTTTGAAAACATTTTGATTTCAACACTTTTTAATGTATTTTTATCATGTATAGAAAATGAGAGGAAAGTTTTGTACTATCGTTTTTTAAGAATGGAGTGATATATTACTGGAAGAAATTACTGTACAAAAAAAGTTGTTTCAATCTGTAAGAATTTGGTTACCTTTTTTTCCACCATAAATTGACCTTTCTTATAAGAATATAATGTACTGGCTGGTGAGAAAATGTATACATGCATATATATATATATATATATATATATATACATACATACATATGTATTATATATACACATGCGTATACATATATATATATATATATATGTATATAATTTTTTTTTCACGTTAAATTTTGTATTCGGGTAGAGTTCAGCTTTTTTGATCAGCTTGCACTTTTATGCCTGAATGTAATGAAGCTGATTCTATTCAGTTTTTGCTGCAGTAGAATATTTTATGGAAACATAAGTTATGTGTTTAATTCCATTAAATCAGGGATTGATGCAGATGAAATTTGGGTTTGTTTTACCATCCTTTCACAATATTACAATCGATTAAAACGGCCCCTTCACAAAATTACATTCTATTAAAACAATTCTACATTGGCATTTTACTGTACATTTCAATTATTTTTGTAAATTATTTTAAGAAAAAAAAGGGTCTTTTACAAAAATAGATGGTAAAATTCACAAAAATGGTATCCTTGAAAAAATGTTAGATTGACTCCTTACTAAATGAAACTGTATATTTATGATACTATTTTTTGGAATTATGCTATTCATATACAGTCAACTCAAGATATAGTAAACCTTTGGCTATAGTGAACACAAACCATTAGTCCCGATTCACATACAGTATCTCTGTTTACCATGGGGACACTTTGGATATAGTGGACGAAATTTGATGATCCCCAAAGGATCACTATAACCGTAGTTGACTGTATATGTGTTGAAAAATTGTTGTGTGCCAAAGTACTGTCATAGCTTGGAACACTAATATTGACACACGTGAATTACATTCACAAAAAACTTTCAAAGTTTGTGGACTGCTTTGATAATAAATCATGTTTTTTATGTTTTATTTTACAAAATGATCAACAAGTATCAATATAAACTTTAATTTAAAAGTAGTAGTAAGTCCTAATGTAAATGAACATTTATTGTAATACTTAAACCAGTGTTTCCCAACCTTTTTACTGGTGCGTCACTGCAACAAACTAAGAAAAATATTACAAAACAGCATCAGCCAAAATCAGTAAATATTATATAAACATGTATTTTATTTATCAAATCAATGTTATACAAAAATAATTTTAGAACAACATTTGCTGCTGGTTGGAAAATATTGCTTTAATCTTATGATACTTTGAAGTAATGTGATTTGTTGTTGGCTGCAATATAGGACTTGGATGTGCAAAGTGTTTTCTTGCAGAATATTTTAAAGAAATTATTTAAGTTTGCTGGCAGTTTTTATATTTTATCTAGTTTTGGCTTGGAATAATTATTTATGAGGAATATAATGCATATAAATATCACATAAGAGCGAGACTCTTGGTTTAGTTGTACAGAGTGTCCAACTATGAGGGAATAGACAACTTTTGCTTGTAATTTAAAGATTTGGTGACTTGGGTGACTTTTTTGATCAAAAAACATCATTTTAATTCTATTTTCAAGTTTTTGGCTATTGCACCTGATTTCCAGCGAATAATTTGAAAATCAGATTTTGGTTTTGGTCAATTCCCGTTTCTTTTCAAAGTTGCTCTATTGGCCATTCATCAAACATTCTAATCTATTTTTTTTTAACCTTTTACATTCCAATGTTCTTGTTTTGGAACATCATGTTTAATGTTTTTTTTTAAACTGTTGTATCTATCTATTTGAAAAAAATACTCCTTATTATTGAAAGTCTGATTGATTTTTTGATATATTATTTATTTTCCAAACATAAAAATTTCTAAAAATCGACTTTTTTACAATTTTCACAGCGTAGAAGAAAAAAAATTCTATAAAATTCCCAGAAGTTAAAATTCACCCCAAAATTCCTCTATTGTATTACCAAAGGGTAAATTCAAAGAGATAATAAAAGAAATTCAAATAATAGCAAGACATCTTTTCTCAATCTTGCATAAAAATGCAATGTTTCAAAACAAGAACATTGGCATGTAACGATATATATCAGCGGTATCACATTTATGTGCTGCTTTATTAGACTTTAATATATTCAGTGCTTATATCTGCTAAACATAAGTCTGTCAAAGGCATTAACAGTATGCTACTTATTTTTGAAGGGTGAAGGAGGGGGTGGGGTAAGGGGAGAAGTTGTCTTATCTCTCACCCCTTTGACTGGCTAGTTAGTGCTGCATTCCTTTGATTTGAGCTCAGACAGCTGCTTGTTTCTTCTTCAGAAGGGTTTATTTATTTTAAGTCCGTTTTACGTAGAGGGAACATGTGGGAAGGAGTGACATCAAGTTACTTGCTTGATTTTTTTTTCTACGCTCTGAATTTTTAGAGACCATTTCAATAAAAAATTGTATAAATATATGTGGCAACAATGTAGATGGTGCAGTCTAAGAAATTTCTAACTATAGACAATGTTGATTTTTAAAAAATTCTTTATCAAACAATTGAAATAAGTCAATCACAGGTATTTGTCAATTTCCCCTTGAAGAAAACTGGTACATTACTGATGAAGAAATAAATTATTGTAGTTCTGAGCTGATTACACCTGGAAACATCTGTGGGCAATAGAATTTTAGAAGAGAAATGAATTTAAATTTGTTTTAGACAAAGCCTAAAATCAACATAATACCTGCACCCTGTGCCCATCGGTAAAAGTCTGCAAAAAATTCATATGCACATTATGCAGTTACATGGTAAGGGCATTTTGTAGTTTAAAAAAAAATTACTATAAACATGCGTTTTGAATACAACAAAAGTCTCCCTGTACACTTCCCCGCCATATCATAGGCATCGAGAAATACTGCTGTAAAATTATAAAAAGAAATAAGTGTTTCAATACATTTAAAAATTTTTGTATTACTGGTTGAAATCCTAAGCACCCTCTAGAGAATAAAATATTTTATTCTTTCTTCATAAGGTATTTTACATTTTTAGAATTGTTTTTATTGTTCTTTTATACATTTTTGCATTGCATTTGTTATAAAATACTATCCTAATTTTAAAATTACAAAATTTGTTTATTGAGTTTTGCTTAAATTTTAGTCATTTGACACCAAATTATCAAGTAAACCTTTATTACTGCATAAAATTTTAGATTTATCATGCAGCGTTTTTTTGTTTACATGAAGCAAATAAAGAAAAGGAAAGATAGCGTTACATGCCAATGTTCCAAAAAGGAAACATCCAAGAAATCAGGGAGGGATTTTTTTCCCCGGCAATTTTTTGTTTTATAGTCATTATGAGTGTATTCTAATGCAATTTTAATGAATTAATTATATCTCTTATTCCTGGATCATAGTGCAGCATTTAAAGGGTTAATCGTGCTATAAAAATAAGTGTATTGTATGCTCTGTTATATAACACAAGAAGTTTTTTAATTTATCATTTTATTCATTCTTTATTAAATGAAACTAAATGACGTATGATCATTTCTTTACAAAATCATGCAAAAATGGTAGTATTTTGGCAACTAAAATTAAGAAAACGAATCCTTTTTTATGTTGGTGAGGCTACTAATGATACTATTTTTGCCTCCTGGCATTGGCGGACACCCTGGTTATAGAATGAACCATTAAAATTGAAAGTCATTTGTTTAATACAAATTCGTAAGGGCTAGACTCCTTAATTTGATCAGAAGAGTCATTAAATTTGCATAAACACTCATCTAAAACATTTATTGCACCCTGGATACAGGTCCGGACTAGCCAGGTCGAATGGTTAACGACTATATTTATCTTATCAGTGATATTCAATAGAAACTAAGAGTATTGCAGTTCCATAGGGCTTTTGATTAAGTGCCGCTGAGTTTTCTCTTTTTATTGATGCAACAGCCCCCGGTGGGCCAAGGCCTTCCCGTGAACCTTCTTCCATTCAGACCTCCTCTTGGCTAATGTTCTCCAATTAGTAATCATGATATATAACTTAAGATCTGCTTCCACACAATTAGTCCATCTCAAAATAAAACATTCCAGTGTCCAAGTCTCAAGTCCTTAAAATGTTTCCCAGGTTGGTTCTGAAAGATCAATCCGGTTTCAGATTCTCCAGATTTCGAGACAGAAGGGTATTCTAGGGTAGAGTTATCAACACCACGCCCAATCTGGATACACCCACAGATATTGGGCAAGGGTGCAGAAAATGTTTAAGGTCCAGTATTTCACTAGAACACAATTTGTTTTGTCCAAAATTTCCCCAAAACCGAAGCATATTTTCACTCTAGTTTAAGTGTCTGCCTAGCTTCACACTAGCATCACTAGCTTCTTTTGATAACAACTGCATCTCTACAAAATAATTTTTTTCCTTTTTTCTTTTCTTTAAATACACTCCAGACAATAATTTCTCCAGCGCTTCAGAATATCTCCTGAATCTCGTTTGTACATTCGTACATATTCTGCACCCCTGGTACTTAGTAGCTCAGACACCTCAGGTTTGCCATGCCCATACTCAATCATAAATGAGCAAGCCCCGTAGGCAGGTGCTGTTTTTTTGGATCAGTTAAAAAATGCACTAAATGTGTAATTATATACATACTTAAGGATTCATATTTTATTTATAATTTCTATAGGTCATAATTGAGCGTTATTATGGCGAGAAACTATTACCACTTCTGGATCGAAGCAAATTCTTAGTTCCTGATCATATTACTGTAGGAGAGCTTATACGTATCATCAGGTAAGCTGATTTAGAATGTCTTAATTTTTGTTAACTAAAAGTTTTTTGTTACAGTTAACAGGAGCTGATTAAATGGTCTATTTAAAAAGCCATATTACAAAATTACTCTTTTCCCTTGTATGAAGGTAGAAATTTTATGTTTGAAGTTTTGAGTAAGGTCATAAGATTATGAATAAAAAATGTAAAATTTGCATGAAATAAAACACACCCACTTGTAAGAATAACTGCCAACTTCATAAAAGCTCTTTCGAGAAACAACTGGTATCAGGTTTGACACAGAATTGGGACAGTACATTGTACAGTACATAAGAGATTTTTCTTGACTACGAGAGCAAGGCCATTGCAATAAAACATTGACATCTCTTTTCAAAGGTAATGTCCTGTTATTTTGAGCTAAACTCAGTTCAACTAAAAGTTTGTCTGCATCGATCTTAAAATATTTTGACAACACTGATATATTCTGTCTCTAAATCAAATGACATTATTTTCCCAACATTATTCTGGAAAATATAGAAAAATCTCCATCATTTGATATTTTTATATTAAAATTTATTATTGTTATTTATTTTAAAATAAATAACATAAACATTAAAAAAATAATTCTTGAAGATGAACTTAAATTCATCTCAGGTTGCCTGAGCAAGCCACTGACAGCAAGAAACATATTACACACTCTCTCTCTCTCTCTCTCTCTCTCTCTCACACACACACACACATACAAAGCTCTTTCTCTCCTCTCTCTCTCTCTCTCACACACACAAAGTACCAATATATGATGTTTGTTAATAATAATTTTTGCTGCATTTTCCTAAGAGCTTGAAAAGTGAAGAGGTGAGTTTTGCATCTACACCATTCATATTCTATTTCCTTTTCATTTAGTTTTTTGCACACATGGTAAAACATTAATCCCATTGTTAATTCTATAGGTTGGAGTAAGTAGTTTCTAAGTGAATGGCCTTTGTGGCAAAGCATGTAAATATTGCGACATATATCTTATTAAATGTACCCTTTCTTTGTCCCTTATATTTAATCAGAAAAGAGCCACAAAAGTCTATCCCGCAGTTGAAGAATGGAGAGCTTAGATTAACCCTTTCTGCAGGCAGATTCCCCAATAGTTGTTCCCGAGTTTTAGCAAACAACACATTCATTAACTATCTTTCTAGCCAAATTTCTTCCTCCTACAGGCCAATACTCTTGCCTGGTTTGATGCAACAAGGTTTGAGGACCTATATGTAAATATTTTCTATGTAGGGATTCCATAACTGTTTTAGTAAGTCTATGCTTTGAAGGCAAAAGTTTTGGATGTTTTTTATTTTCACTTAAGCTTGTGTTTTGTAAACGACCACCAACACACAATATTTGCTTATTATCTAAAAATGGATGTAAATTTTTAACCTTATTATCCTTAACAACTTTATTTTTAGTCAAAGATGAAATTTCCTCAAAAAATTCTAACCTTTATAGATGTTTACCATACTTTCTGCTGCGTCGTTTAATTCCTCTGCACTTAAACTACCTACCTTAGGCTTTTCTGGGTGTCTGGCATTGTGTAGGAACCTAAAAACAAAACTCAAAATACGACATAATTTAGTAAAATTATTAGATAGCTGTAAAAATCATCAATGAAATTGTTCTTTTGAGTCAATAATTACACTGCATTGTCCTTGGGCTTTAACTCCCTCTCAAATTCTTCATCAGTTAAGCTCACGTTGTCAGTCTCGTAAAGAATGTCATAAAAAAGGAACTCAGGACCGGTCCACCATAGAGAGTTTGTGAGAAGATCGTGAGCTGCTACACCTCTCGAAATGACATCAGCAGGATTTTCCGCTGAAGGGACGTATCTCCAGTCATAATCTGGACATAAAGAGTTGATCATTTTTACGCGATTGGACACAAAAGTTTTGAGTCTTTCAGGAGGCGTCTTTATCCAAGCTAGCATTATGGTGGAGTCACTCCACATGTATATGTGGTTAATTTCAATCTTGATGATGGAAAGTACCTTTGACACATGTTTGGCCAATAGCAATGCGGAAGACAGTTCAAGACGAGGAATGGACAATGCCTTGATTGGACAAACTCTTGATTTGCTGCACAACAGCCTCGATTGTACTGCACCCTCTTTTTCAGTGGTACATACATATATTACGGTGCCGAATGCCTTACCCGATGAGTCACAGAAGCAATGCAAATCGATGATTGTGGAATCAAAATATACCTAGGAATTTTTAACTGATTCAACTTTGGTAAATGTTGCAGAAATTTTAACCATTCAGTTCGATCCTTTTCTGAAATGAAGTCATTCCAATTTAATTTTTGTAACCACAATTTTTGTAAGAATATTTTTGCCCTCGTAACCACTGGACCTATGAAGCCCAAAGGATCAAAAAGTCTTGCTATGGTTGCAAGAACTTCTCGCTTGGTAAAGTTATCTTTCTGATTTACGGTTACTGTTAAACTCAAATAATCTGATGTAAATTTCCATAGCATTCCCAGTGTTTTCACTGTGTTTTGTTCTGACGAAAACATATATTCCTCTGACTTGTTATCATTTAAAACGTCAGGATGGTTTGATACCCATTTATGAAGGTCTATGCCTCCCTTCGCTAACAACTGAATCAATTCGGATTGCAAAAATTTAGCTTCTTCCAGATTATTTCATCCAGTTATTATATCATCAACATATACATCTGTGATGAGCACAGCAGATGCTTTAGGAAAATTAATTTGCTCATCCTCTGCCAGCGCCTTTAAAGCTCTCGTGGCTAGAAATGTCACGCATGTTGTGCCGTATGTTACAGTTCGCAGTCTGAATGTTTCTATTGGTGACGATCGACTACCCTTCCACAAAATTCTTTGCAAATCTGTGTCTGAATTATCGACTAATACTTGACGGGACATTTTTTTTATATCCGCGCTAAACGCATATTGATGAGTACGAAATCTAACTATGATGGAAAACAAATCTTGTGTTGTTCTCCCATTTAATAATATAGAGTTCAATGAAACGCCATTGCTAGATTTCGCAGAAGTGTCGAAAACAACACGAAGAGGGGTAGAAGTGCTTTCTGGTTGAAAGACAGCATGATGTGGTATGTAATAAACATTACTCAAATGACTATCATCGTCTTCGACCCTTTCCATATGGTTCAAAAGAAAATATTCGTCCATAAATGCCTTATACAAAGAGCTCATTGTTTTGTTTTTGTCGAGTTTATTCCAAAGTAAGTTTAATCGTTTTCTTGCAATTTCTCTTGAATTGCCTAAAGTGTCCCTTTTGTCCTCAATTATGGGTAATTTCACAATATATCTGCCACCCTCATCCCTTTTATGTGTGGCAAGAAAGTGATTTTCACAAAACTGCCTTTCTTGAGTTTTGGATTCATCAGAACTTGCTCTATCACCAGGAAGGGATTCTAACTCAAAGAAACCTTTAACCAACATATCTAAATTATCGCCTTCCAAACAGGGTTTGTTGATTTAAATCAGCTTGATTAAAATCATGATTAAAATCATGATTAAAATCACGATTTAAATCAAAGGATTTTTAAAAAAAAAATCAATGATTAAAATCATTTTTAAAAATGCATTTTGAATTGATAGATTGATGATGATAATCTAAATAAAAAATCTTCAACACTCAAATGAAATTAATTTCTTAATAGCATTAGATGGCACTGCAGTGGTTTAGGGAATCCTTCAAGGGGGGGGGGGGGGGAGAGTGACTTTTGAGTGTGACAGTGTGAGAACAAAAGAAATTTGATCAGGAAAATTGGCATTACTAGAATTATTTCAGATTTTAGAACACGCTTGTTTAGGATTCCGTGTTCAGAGAGCTATTGCTAAAGTACAAGGATAATGGCAAGAATTAAGAAAGATAATATTTGGATGTACTTTAATGAAGAGCAGACAGTTTCTGGAAAAGGTGTTAAAACCAAATGAAACTGTGGAAAAGTTATGATGGGATTAGTAGCCAGAATGAAAGCACATGTAGATAAATGTTTCTCCTCTGGCAGAAATGATATTAATAGTGATCAACCTCAAGAAACAGTTGAGAACAATTTAACTTGTACAAAATCTGAGGCAGCCAAACCTATGAAAAGAAAAATCAGTGAGATAGAAAATGAAGTTGGTGTTCTTAAGAACAGCATGAATGATTATGTCATAAAGACCACTAAAACTCAAAAGCAAATAAGAGGAAGTGGCAAGATATATTTATGACATCAATTCTGCTTTCCATCAGGTTAATCATCCCCTAATTTAAAAAGATGATTTCTGCTTTAAGGCCAGGGTATACTGCTCCAAATAAAGTAGAAATAGGTGGAGCGTTACTTGATAATATATAGAATCAAGAGAAAGACATTGCTTCATATTAAAATTTGTTTATCTATGCACTTATTATAATAATAGCTAAAATAGCATAAAATATATTTTATATATATTGTTTAAAATGTCATACTACTTTTATAATATGCAAAATAAATCCATATTAGGAATTTTTAAAACATCTTTAAAAAAATCCGATTTAAATCAAAAAAATCTGATTTAAATAAAAAAAATCCGATTTTTTTGATTTTTTTTTAAAAAATAAAAAAAATCACGAACTCTGCTTCCAAAATTAATCCCGAAAAATAAGACAAGCTTGGATTTTGCACTGATCCCGTCACAAGATACCCGAACACACTATTTTGCAGTAAAAGGGATCCGTCGTAAGATCTAAATTTTTCTGCTTTTAATAGTTCAAAGAATAATTCACATCCCAATAAGGCATTAATTCTACTAGGAATGTTAAATGTTGGATCCGCAAGCTTTATTTCACTAGGAAAATTAATTTGAGAAATATCAATTTGCTTGAATGGTGTATGTTCTGTAATACGAGGCAGAACAAAAAAGGATAAATTTTTACTGAAATCACCGTTTATGTTTGATATTTTTGCATTTGTTTTGTTTTTCACAAAATATTCACCACCGTTAATTCCCGTAATGTATGCATTTATTTTTTCTGTGTTTAATCCCAATGCTGCAACCGTTTCTGAAGTTAATATATTTATCGAACTTCCGCTATCCAAAATAGCTCTAATCTTCACTCTTTCCCCAGACGAATTTTTAATATGCATTTGCACAGTGCCTAACAGAGTAGTTGTTTGTTTTGATTTGTTCACTACTGCATTGAGTACGTCTCTCATAGAAGTCTCAGAGGCCCTTCCAGGAGGTTGGTCATGTGTTCATGAGAGGGGTGAATGATCGGAAATTGCTCCGTTATCAGTCGACACGTGCAAATTTGATCCTTCCTTGGGTTCTATTTGTATTAAACTGTTGTGGTACTTTCCGCTTACGCGACAAACAAATGTAGATTTACAGGGTGAATTATGGAACTTGAGGCAATTTTTACACAATTTATGATCCTTTAACAGGTTATTTCGTTCTGTGACACTCATATTTAGAAATTTTGAGCATCTGTGTAAAGGATATTCGTATTTACATAAAATACAGGGTTTATTGTTTTTAGCTTTATTACTGACAAATAGATTACTTGATTTACTTAAAGTAAGTTGCTGCGGTTCTTTACGAAACTTTGTGGGTGTACATTTATTTAGGTGGTCTAAAACTAACGCTCTTGAATTTAAAAAGTCTATTAAATTGTTTAACTCCGGAACTTCCTTTGATTCAATGTGTAATTCATAACTCTTTCTTGTTTCTTTATCTAGCTTTTGCAAAATAATATTTACTAAGATTGCATTAGAGAGATCATTGTTTTCTAATTTCAAATTTTTTAAGGCTCTTAAACTCTTGTTTACTGTATCTGTAATATTTTTTAAACCTCTTGCAGATTCGAAAGTCAGCTTTTCAATTTTTAACATAGCTTGAATATGAATGTCTATAATGGCACGTTTATTTTCATAGCGATTTTTAAGTGTCTCCATTAAAGAGCTATATGTGTCATCAGAGCTTTGAATTTGTTTGGCTTCGCCAACTAATGCAGAGCACAAATAAAAAAGCTTCTGCGTTTCTGATAGCAGTTCATTAGAACTAATGATGTTTTCAAATTGAAATTTAAAGTTATTCCAATTTTCAAGAGCTCCATCAAACTTAGGCAGATTAATCTCAGGAAGCCTTATATTTAATTGTTGATTACTATTTTGCATGCAATCAACATTTTTTACTTGTGAATACTCAACAGATTTTTGATTGAACAATTCTAAAGTAAGTTTAAGGCTTACCTTTATTTTTTGCAGATCTTCGAACATTTCATCAAATTCGGTTTCAACGGCTTCTACTTCATCATCCTTTAAAATTTTGTAATATTCGTTTTTTAATTCATCTAACTTATCTTCATATCTGTTCACAGTTTCTAATTTCGTTTAAATTTCTGTTCTATTGAATTTCTTGAGCTCTTCTTCAGTTATTTTCGATAGTTTAGAAATCTGGGCCTTTATGCCGCCGCGCCGGCGGTTCAACGCAGTTTGTTCCATTTTTATTTTACTTATCCACAGGGCTTTTATGTTCGACTCCGGGTCACTCGGACCACAAATATGGAGCAGAACACTCGATTGTAAAATGACGGACCAAAATAAAACTCAACAAATTTTATTTCCATAAATCCGGTTCTCCGCTGGGTGGGAGACTGATAGCAGCTAACGTCCGCTGAGTAGCGAAGCTGGGGTGCTAATCCCCCCAAAACAGAATTTTGGCCACTTGAGGGCGCTTACATCGTGGCTAGGGTATGGCGTATACATTATGCTCCAGATCATGTACACAAAATTTGAGGAAGATCTGAAATGGCATGGTGAACTTTTTCCAATTTTGTGTTTGATTTGACATGGAATAACCCTACAACTAAATTGTCTTTATTGCTGTTTATTTTTGGTTCAGTGTAATTTAATTTTAAGTAAACATTGACTGAAAAAAAAATGGAGTAACAAATTGAGGTACTTACTAAAGTTCTCTCTTCAAAACAGAACATGATTTTCGTGTTTATATTTTGTAGTTGTGTATGTTTTGTGAGCTGAGAAAACTGAGTATGCAATTTTATATTAACTGATATTTTGATTAAATTAGGCAAGTTTGAGTCTGGGCATAAATTTTTTTATACCAACTATGCGAAAAATTCCATACCTGGGGATCGAATCCAGGACTGCCGCTTATCGTGCAGGTGCTCTACCACTGAGCTACTCTGGGGTGATTCCCAGATAAAATTTCTCGCATTAGAGCCATTAGCATTTATCATCTTTTTCTGTAAGCCACAGACTGAACTGATGAAACAATTTGCGACATCTCCAATACCCCACGGAAATTATACATATTTTTGAAAGTGAATCATTTTTTAAAATATGTATAATTTTCATGGTGAATCGGAGTTGTCACGTATTAATTGTTTCATCTGTTCAGTCTGGTTTGCAGAAGATGATAAATGACAACGGTTCTAATGCGGAATCATCATAGAGTAGCTCAGTGGTAGAGCACCCACACAAGAAGCGTCAGTCCTGGGTTCGATTGCCAACTCTGGAGTTTTTTGCATAGTTGGTAAACAAAAATTAATCAGCCTAAACACTCCAACTTGCCTAATTTACATGAAAGGTTAATAGAATCACTTCCTAAAATATGTATGATATTTTGATTTTAGGAGAAGGCTTCAACTGCATCCTAATCAGGCATTTTTTCTTCTTGTAAATCAGCGAAGTATGGCTTGTGTATCAATGACTATGGGAGACTTGTATGCTAGAGAAAAAGATGAAGATGGATTTTTATACACAGTTTTTGCATCACAAGAAGGTTTTGGCTTTTAAACAGTGTTTTTGATCTATGATGCCTGTTTTCATTCATATGCCAATATCTTATAAGCATTTATATCTTTTTTATTGCAGTTGGTGTGTGTGTATACAAGTTGTAAACCTAAATAATTTTCCTATGTTATTCTATTTTCTTTTAGATTGTGTTTGTATTTATTTTGATAATGAATTTAGCATAATATATTTTTTATTTAAAAAAAAATCTCTAGTGTATTCAGTGTTTTAATAAGGTGGTAAAATGCTTTAAAAAGCCACTATAATGGACACATTTTGGCATTCTTATATTTGATGCAAGAAAAAGAAGCATATGCTGATTATTTTACCAATGAATGCATAAGTTTTTCTGATTGCATACAAAATTAATACACATTTTCCTTTTTTTGCATTACTCATGATCATATATATTGATACTGTTAAAAATAAACTATATCATGGAATTTCTAGGTATATGTAAATGAATAAAAGTCCACTCTTCTGTTATGATATCATTCATTATACAAAAATATTTTATGTACTATAGTTAAATGCTATGCTAAATCTGATGAGGAACTCCCACTTTTTGAGATGTTTCTCAAAGTTTTTGCTTTTATAGACAAATCTACCTTTGGATGACTTTTCATAAATCCATGTGAATAAAAATAAATGACTGAAAAATGTTCTGAATTTCTCTTTTCCCTTGAATTATCAAAAATTCTTACCAAGAACATTTTGTTTACAAGTCTAAAATGTTATCAGCTTTTCTTGGGGAGAAGTACTCTTTCATTAATCATCATAGTTATTAAATGAAGTGTATATATTATGATGATACTGTCAGACCCTATTATCATGTAATAGTCTGCTCTTGGATATTGCTATGCGTATAAATTCAGTCAGGAATATAGCATTACTATGTTATTCTATTGTCTTACTAACTTATATAACTTATGTAATTCTAAAAATTACAGCATTGATATGAAATTTTTATGTTTGGCATGTAACAAAATCCTTTCCTTAGAAAGCTTGATTAATGAACCTTTTCTGGATGAGGCCAGTTATACACGTTCACAAAAAATTTGCTGCAGAGGACAGCGAATGTGCATATGTAGTCATTTTGCTCCAGAGAACGGCTGCCATACATGTATGTTTTTAAATGCAACACTTTGCATTTTTAACAAAAGATAATACTGCTTTTCAGTATCTGTCTCAAATAATTTTTTTATTTATTTATTTTTTATTTTTATTGTACTAAAAGTCAGAAAAATATATGTTTTGCAATTTTTTTGGTTTTTGGATAAGTCTGAACGTCAGTTTTGGTAAAATAAGTAAATGCACATCTAAAGGTTTGTTGTTGCTCTTTACTCTCCTCTGGTTTGAAGTCGAAGGCATCTGTTTTTAATTTTTATTTATTTTTCTGAGGAATGAGCAGGGAATTTGTTCTATAATAGTATTTTTATGGGTTTAGTGTTAGAAAGTTGGGATTTAAAGGCAAAAAGATGGCTAAAAGGAAAAGAGGTCTCATACAGGAAAAATTTGTCTTTATTGGAGCATTCAGACAGTGATGAAAGTGAAGTAGATAGTGTTGATTCTTAAAAAAATCTCTAGTATATTTCTAATTCATCTGAAAGTGCAGATTCTTGGTCTTTATGTATATCTTTTTATCTGATGATGAACTGACTAATGATGATAATTGAATGTTTTCTGAAAATGCATCAGCACTTCAGTCCTCGGTTTCAAAGGAATAGTTACATGATATAAAGGAGATTTCACCATATTCTTTTGTTGGAACTCCAGAGTTAAAAGTGACATTTCTTCATTATAATAAAGAAATGGATTATTTTAATATATTTTTTGATGACAGTTGTGGTTGAGCTTATTGTAAAAGCTAAAAAACAGTTTCGCAAGAAGAGATTAAAAGAAACTTCATGCAGCATGGACATCTCAGGTGGCTAAGTCATTCACATATTTTAAACCCCTTACCGGAGATGAATTTTGCATTTTTTGGCAATGATTATAATATGTGGTATTGTGAGGAAGCCTGACATAATTTTTTTTTTATGAATCGAATTATTGCAACACCGTTCTTTAATGCAACAATGAGTAAAAATCAATTTTTAAATATTTTGCGATATATGCATTTTACAGAAAATGCAAATGCAAAATAGCTAGATAAAATGAAAACATTTCTAGATTGGAGAATCTTTATTCTCCTGGAAAGGGAGATTGGGATTTTGCCAGTACATACCTTCAGAAAGATCTAGGTATGATAAAAAAATTTATAACTTATGTGAATCCAAATCTGGATACATGTGAAGTTTCGTAATTTGTACAGGGGACGAAACTCTTATGTGGAGATGGCAAAAATTACAGAGAGCACATTGCGAGAACATTGCTCAGTGATCTGGCAGGAAAAGGTTATAATCTCTACTTGAACAGTTTTTTTTACATCACCCTCACTGGCAGATCTTCTGTTCGTATGAATGTATATGGAATGGTCCAGAAAAACAGAAGAGATGCTAAAAAATTTCCCACCCCTTTCTCTTGGGAAAGGAATTGTTGCAGTCCAGAAAGGGAGTACGGATGTAATTACTTTCAAAGACAAAAAGAAAGTGGTCCTGGTTTTAACCACCATACATAGTACTCAAGCAGAAGAATGAGGCCGAACAGATTGGAATGCTTGTGAAAATAGTATGAAGCCAATTTGTATATTGGACTACAATAAAAATATAGGCAGGGTGGACATAGGTGATGCATTTTTAATGCATTATGCAGTCTATAAAAAAAGATAAAATGGTACAGAAAATTGTTTTTAGGATTTTTAGACATCACATTACTAAATGCTAACATATTATTCAATTATCACACTGAAATAATGTGCCCTGCTATGCAGTTTCGCTTGATTCTTGTAGAACACAAAGTGCAAAAATATTGTGTACCACCTCAATGTACAATATTTCACACAATACAAAATATAGGATGCCCCTCGTCCTCTATCAATAGAAAATCAGCATTTCACTTGACTGGAAGGCATTTCCCAAAATTATGCTCCAAAACTGGGAAAAAAGACAAATGCAGAAGGTGCTTTGTTTGTTCCCAAACAACAAAAGCCAAAAGAGATTGTGATGTTGGGTTATGCATTGACCCTTGCTGTTAAGTGTATCGCATGCAAAACTGTTTTTACAGCAATGTGTAAATATTGTATAAATATCCATTTTCCAATTGTATATACATCTTTTTGAATCTCCTTATTTTTAAATTGATTCTTATTGCATCCTTGAAATAAAATTTCATTTAAACCATACAGTAATTTGTCAAAGGGTATACATTTTTTCAAGGTAAATGCTAACTTTTTTTTTTTCAATATTTTTTCAGTTCTAATGTTGTAATTACTTATGAGTATTAACAAAATGTAATGGGGAATGCTTATGTATACTCTTCATGATACTGAAAGTAATTGATATGGAATGCAGTATTATTTAAAAACCTCCATCTAAATTAAGCTTAGTGTTGAAATTCTGCCATCCTCTAGAGTAATACGCACTGTGATGCTTTTTGTCCCGGCCATAACTTGCACAAGATTCGGCAGCTATTCGGTAAGGGTTAAAATACACATGAATACTTAATGTAGGAAACATTTAGAAACCACATTTTGTGACAAATTAGCCACAGTAGACAGGATCCATGATAAAACTGTATTACTTAATTGTTTGTTCACAGGCACATATTTGATGTTTGAAGCCAACTAGGCCCTTGTAGTTACTGCATCTCCTTCCATGGGTACCTATTTAGGGTGTTCACCCCCTTCTTCCCTAAGCATCAATTTGATGTGCATTTTTTAAAATGAAGTTTTGTATTTTAGTGCTGAAGTGTATAAAATACTGAAATGAGCCCTTCTAAAAAGTGCTCAATGGGTGTTCATGCCCTTTCATTTAACTCCTTGAGGGGTCCAAATAAGCATAATGTACTAAATTTTTATCCTTTTTTCTCTGTCCACACAGTAACAATAACGTATAATCTTTCTTTTATGCACTTTTACCAATCTGCTTAACCCATATTACCAAATTCTGTGCTTTAGGCAAGTGCCTAAACTACCTAATAATAAATCCAGACCTGTGTTTGTTAACTGGGTCTGACTATATTATGAATAAAGTATCAAAGCATATAAAAACTACTGTATTAGTTTTTGGATTTTATGAATTATTTTAAATTAGCAAAATAAAGTTAATCTATTTTACTGTCAGTATTTTATTCTCGAAAATCTAAAGTATGCATTATTCATAATCAAGCAAAAATATAATTTTGTTATTCAAAATAATTGATATTCAAATACCAAACCGTTACAGCATCTCTTTATCATCAGTATTGTAGATGCCATTTTTCTTTTCCATGAATTAAAATTTTACATTAATTTTTAGTTCATAAACTTTCAGTTATGTAATCTAATCTAACTCACTAATAAACTCACTGGTTAATATAATAAAATTAATCTCCATATGCAGAAAACCCCACAAATATCTTGGCTGTCAAGGTAACTACTTAGAACCCCATATCCATGGATTAATATTAGATAGGTATCTGTTTGACTGATGCTGTCAAAGCAGTTCCGATTTTCCTAAACTGGAGGTTAAAGTTTCTGCTAGGAGCAGTACCAGGCCTATAGCTGTAGAGGCCCCTAATTATTTTTCAAACAAATTAAACAATTTTGATGACGTGTGGTAAACTGTGTTCAGCATTAACTCCGCTCGGGGGTTCTGAGCTCATTTCCCATTAGTGGTCGATTTTATTTCCACAAAAAATGTGTACTTGTCTGGTTTTGTGCTCAAATATAACATTGAAATGGCTTGCAACTGATCATGTTGAGTGCTAGCAGTATGCAAAATGTGTGCAAAGAAGCAATTGCATTGCATCTAATCCCTTTGGAGATAAATGTCACGATGTTATTTTTAAATGATTCAGTATTTGAAAGGAAATTTAAGTAAAAATGTCTATTGTGGGGGGCCCTTCTCTTAGTTGTGCAAGATAAATTATATCAAGTATTAAAATATTGTAAACAATCCCTTAAATAAAATTATGATAAGTCTTTAATTTTAAATTTGTCTAAAAAGAATAAATTAGTTTTTTTTTTCAGTTGAGAATTGGAATTGAGTTTGTTAGTTTCTTTAAAGACAATATGGTATGACTTGATTGTATGGTTAAAAACTTGTGAAATTCCACATAACATTCAATTCTTTTGTTTCAAGCAATTTGAATTTTTCAGAGTTCACTGTATTTGTGTGCTTCCTTTTCCTTTTTCCCCTGATGTTATTGCAGCTAGTGTCCTACAGAGCTTCTTTTTAAAAATTTTAAATATTAGAAAATGTTTACATCATAGTGGTTTTTACTTATGTGCTATCACATTAAACAGATTTATAAAAGAAGCATTTTAAATTTACTGCAGTTAGTGCCAGTTGATATTTAAAATTATTTCTTTATTCATTAAAGGTTAACCTGGGAGGAGACTGATGGCATTAAAACAAATATTTGTTTTTAAAATTATGTTCAATGGAATTATTTCTGCTTTAGTGTAGTTGCATAGAAAAATGCCAACTTGACCATTAGATACATTTAAAAATTTTTATTTCTCCTCTGTTGAGAGGAAAACCTGAATGCGAGCCTGTGAGGTGATCCAAACAGCAGTACCAGTTAATAACAATTTTTATTCTAAATTTTTAAGAAACAGGTATCTAATATGTTTCAAAATAATTGCCTAATATTTCATACAGTAACTGTGAATTTTTAAATAAATAATTGTGAAAATTATGTATGCCATGTTTGCTCATGTGTATGCCACACTTAAAACAGAAAAATAATAATAAAAAGTAGGCAAGTGAAAAAAATGGTGTGTGGCTTGTATTGGGAACTTTTAAATTAAACATAGTACACTTAGTGTAGAACACTTTACTAGTATAAAACATAGTATCTATACAAGTTGTAACCTGTTTAATCCAAATTCAGGTTGGCATATGCATGTATAAAATGTGGCAGAAATTCCATTTTTGTGAGGCCTGATTAAAACAACACCAAAACAGACTAATAATTATTTTTTATGCCAATTTGCAAGGTATTTTGTTAAAAGAAATATAAAAAGTTTTTAAAAAGATACTCTAAACACATTTGCAGGGTCTTAATAGCCTAGTGCTTGTTCTCATGCTACTGTGTGTCCTCCTGGGTTAAAAATATTCATTCATGAAATTTGAAATGCATGTTGCAATTTTAAAGTCAGTATTCTGCAGATTTAACTGCATTTACATTACCAGAAAATGATTTTGTATTTGTAGCAGAGTTACTTTATATGCTGGATGTTGCATATACATGAGTATAACATTGCTAATAAATTGCAATTTTAACAGCTTTGGGATTATGATACCAACTATAATGCAAAATGTTTGCTTAATAAAATAGGAATATTATTACCGAATGAGTTTCATACAATTATTACATTTTCAGATAGTGTAATTTTATGGTACATGTGAATGATTATAAAATTTTCTTGGTAGTGTTAAAATACTAGTCAGTTTTCAGTAACCTATTTTGTATTCAAAATCTGCAAAGTTATAATTTCAGATAAATCACTGTTTAATTTTAACATGTAAATATAACATTTATACTTATTCACAAGTTAATTGCTGTATGAAATGCTTTATTATATAAAAGCACTATGTGCATGCACAAGCTTTAGTGTATATGTATATATTAATGCAGAAATATGAAAGATATTTTACCATTGTATTTTAATTTAATTTCATGGCATTAGGTTTATAAAATGTATTGTAATTTGAAAATTGCAAAATGTAAGCTGTGATAAATTGATTAGTCAGATGTATATATGCTATGTACTATTAGAATTGCTGTTGATGAAAATGACTGATACCAATAATATTAATATAATGAATAAAAAATTAGTAATGTTATAAGGCGTAATATGTGTAACAACAATTTTTGAACTTGGTTTGATGCACTGTAATAAGAGTACTCAGTATGTATATTGTCTTTAGATAAATTGTTAAATCAAAAAACTTTCTGTAACTTCTTTTTCTCTAGCATTAAAAATAATTTATTATATTTTGTTGTATGATGTCTTTTCAGATGTGTGTTTGTTAGTGTCATAAATGAAACACATTTATAGTTCAAGTTATTTTAATTCTTTTTACACTTTACAACCTGTTAAGTTAAAGTAGCATTACTTTCATCTCAATCTGATTCAGTACATACAGATTTTTCTCATTGCCACTTGCATAGCTTTGTAGTGCTTGTGCTTTATACTTGCACAGGAACTAAAGTGACATAAAGATATAGAATGGCACTTTTAGGTTATGTTCAGTGTCACTATTTCACATCCAGTGTCAAATTTTCAAAAATTGCTGGAGAACACAAAAATGTTAACATGGTCTAGTATTGCTTTACTCTGTTTTATTTAGTTATGGCCTTATTACTATATAGACATGGTTACAGTCAATATAGATGCAGTATGTGATGTTTTTAAATATTTGAAATTTACATTGCATTTCCTGCATGAAAACTTTCAAAATAAAAGCATTTAGTTATTGAATGGTGCTTTGCTTTCTTTTTTAAACATAATCACAACTTCTAAAGACTTGAGTTCATATATTTTATAAGTTTACTCTAACAAACATTGCTACATAGTTTGTTAAGCATATATTTGAGTTCTCCCTTGTTTTAATTATCAATGTTAAAAAAAAGAATGAAAAGAGGCAGTTAAAATTCTCCTATTGCAAGCCTATGTTAAAAATGAGTGGAATGTTTTTATTTTGATTATTGTAGAATAATTCACTATTTAAGAAAAATGCAACATTACTTTCATATCGATTTAATATCATTCAGATAAATAAGTAAAAATGGTATGATTGAAAGACATTGGTAGTTATAAACTGAGGTGAGAATATGCTTAAAAATAGCTTTTGTTCATATTTTAAACAAAGTTATACAATTTGTGGGATAACAATTTCCCCAGCATTTTTAATGTTGCCATCTATACTTCTTCAATTTATATAAAAAGAAAAATAATTTTGATTGTATAAACACTAGATAACAAATGCCTGAAAAAAAATGCAAATATGTATTTTTGTATTACTTCTCTCTTTAGTTACAGTAACTATTCTTTGACTAAGAATGCTGCATTAAAATACTTGAAATTAATGCAGTTATATTTAATATGTGATGATAAATGTTTTAAAAAATATAAGTTTGTTTTTATTTATTGACTAGAGCAGTACTCAAACTTTGTTAATAGCAATAATATTGAATAAAACAAAACAAGTGCTCTTTAAAATTGTCTCAAAATTATCATTAGGTTGTCTCAAAATTTTCTGTTTTAATATTAATGATATGTTTCATTTCTATATATATTCAATGAAATGCAAGTTATAGGCTTCCCTATTGGGGGAGGGGGCAACAAAAACAATCAGCATTTTTATCCATTTCTCACAATATGTATACTCATAAATTGAAATTTAAGGTTTTAAAATTTTAAAACTTAATTGAAAACACCTTTTATGTATACATAGTATAATAATGAGAAAAAGTAATGTTTTTCATGAACAAAATTCTTTAAAATCAGTAATAAATTATGAACTATTTTAGCAGAACTGTTATTGGTTTTACAATTACTTGTTGTTATTACTTAATAATAATTATAAAGAAATAGCTATATTATATTTTCTTTATAATAAAATTACAAAATCTTGAACTTGGAACTCATGTTCTATAAGTAGTTTTACATCATTTAAATTTTTCGATGAAATTGAACACTTGTTCTGGAATATGTTTTATCTGTGTGATTTTCTTTTTAATTATACACGCACAAACACACATACATATAGTCTATATACATTTATCAAATGTTGCTTTTGGTCACTTCTTATATCCTTCTTGATATTCTTGGAACCTTGCTGTAGAGAAACAAAATCTAAAGAAAAATGGGACACAGTTCGGTAGCAATCTTACAAAATTAAAAAATATATTGATGCGTAAGGAATGTTTGCGACAACTGTATAGAAAATGAACTGTGCAGCCCAAATATTAACTGTTAGAAATAATAAAAATTAATAATAGCCAGCTATCAGTTTTTCAGCTGTAGTTTTACTAGATCAGACATCTAAGTGAAGTGCACCTTTCAGGATATTGGGCCCATCTTGTTGTATAAACACTATCTAACACTCATAAATGAGATACGTATCAATACAAAAGAACATTTAGTTATGTTTATGAATTAATGTCAGGTTCTGTGGAAAAGATCACATTCCCTTTATAGAAACATTTAGACACATTCTAATAATTATGAACTACACTTTTTTGAACAGCAAAGTGGAGTTCAGGTAATCAAAACATATTATAGCTGTTTGTAGAATTTTTTCTTGTTAACTCTAGGTTAACTGTATCTTGCTTAGGCAATATTACAAAGGTTGCTTTCAAAATACCCTTCACTTAGAAAATAGCAAGTTTACTCAATGATATACTGGAATTTACTCAAACAAAATTGGAACTAACTCATGTTATAAAGGGGTATTACTAAGAAGTATAACTGTAGTAGAATGAGTGGTGCAGAAACTGATATCTTGCTGCTTACTGAAGGCACTAGCACAACACATGGGGTCACAATCAAGGAAAAGCTGTATAAAAACTTCCTTGTGGCACATGTATCTCAACTGAAGCTACAGAATTCTGCCATAATAATCTGGTGATTGCAGTGATTCTTGCAAAGTAATCACATTTACAAATTTTACTGCAGGCAGTTTTGGCTATACATGTGGACCTACTATCCATAGGAAGTTTTATCCTACATTTATCATCTGTACAAATGTTGATTCTAGCAGGAGAATAGTCACACCCTTCTTATAATTTCATTTTTGTACTCTAAAGACAAGGCTGTATGTTGATCCCAGTGGTCGCATGTGTAATGAGACGAATATGGTAGTCCGTTGAAAGAGTCACATTTGCAAGGCAGCCAACTAGACCTGAGTGGTATTTATTCATACTTAAACTCACTATACTATCCATGCCACCTAAAGAAATAAATGAAATAATCAGTTGCAATGCAAGAACAATCACCATATGTCGAAAGCAAAGAAAATGTTTAGTAAGTTTCTTATAACACTTATTACTTCATGCACTCATGCATAATAAAAAAATAATTCTAGGCATTTTCAAATACCAAAACCTAGAGAAATAAAAAAATAATTAGTAAATCTTGAAGCAAACAAAATGTTAAGTAATATTTAAAGAACACTTTTTTACTACATTGTTATTAGATCAAAATTACTTTATATGCATAATAAAAATAATTCAATCATGAAAAAATACGTTGAAATATATGACAAATCCTGAGAATGGAAAATGAAGTTCATTAGTTATTTTTGCTACAGAATTATGTGTTAGGTCATGAAAAAAATTGCATCGTGTTCTGGTGATTAAAATAAATTAGGTGAGAACCAATCATTTGGAGTTTGTGTTTAATATTTTCTTGTCAATTTAAAGCTATATATTTTTGTCATAAAAGTCTTACAAAAGATTAAAAAGTTTCCATTTAAAGAGCTGTTTAGTCTTGAATGAGCTGAAACAACAAATTCAACATATATGACTTTTTATTTTTTTCAGGGTTTCATTACTGTCATGCTTAATGTTTGTAAACGTGCATAAATAGCTTGTAAAGAGACATTTGTATTCTTTAAATATCTGCAGTTTTTGTTTATTTTTTGAACTGCATATGATTATAAAAAAATTAGGTGGCAGAAGTGCAGAGACAGCTAATAATAATGAAAACATTTCCCTATGCATGCAAGAATATTAAGTTTGTAAATTCAATCATGAATTGATTAATATTAGAAGTGCGGCTATGGGCTAAGACCTTGTCAGATTTGTGACTGTTGCTCTATTCATACGGGGAGTAAGATGAGATAGAAGCTCAATGGTCACCGAGCGCTTTTTCATGCAGATAGCAAATGAACCGTTTACACACCACTATTTGCACTAAAAAAGCTGACATATATATATAGTTTAAGTTTCTGGTTTATTTTTTATTTCAAGTAAAATCTTTGCTCTTAAATTAAAAAAAATTAATTGGAACGATGGTAATTTGACATTAAATGGAATTTCTTTTAATTAGAATTTTTATGAGCACTGTTTTTGAAATGGGATATATATGGCATTTTCTTATATAAAGTCCAGCAGCACAATGATGACAGTATCACTCGTACAAAGTATAAGGTTTGATCCTGGGGTTGAGCAAGGTTGACTCAGCCTATCGTCTTTTGAGTTGATCGATAAATGAAACTAAACACTGCAGGTTCCGTGCAAGACTGACCATGTTTGGTTTTATGCTTTTGAATCTCAGGGCTCATGGTTGAAAAGGCATGGCTGGCCATCACAGGCCTTGTCCTTTACTTGGGCTATTGTGTCACTGAGTTTAGTATTAGTTCTTCATAAACATCACAAACAACTGGAATATTTTACACAATTATGAATAAAAAATTGTAATTGATGTATATACCTAAATAAAGTCCATTATTTATATTAAGCTGATTTAACAGTCCTGGAGAAGAACCAGTAGCAACTGCACCCCCATCAACAACAAGAGATCCTTCTTGTTCCACTCTGTAAAATTAGAATAAAAAATTAATAGGTGTCAATATATTCAGTAACTGTTACAGTTTTTTTTTTAATGGCTTAGTACCTTGATGCTCTGACTGAGTGCCATTTTCCGTCATCTAGCTTTGTTGTGTTATAGACTATGATAACTTCTCCTGATCCTAAATTATACTGAAAATTTAGATATCCGTCTTTCAGTCCCAATGCAAGATAATCAGCAGAAGACGTCATATCTTTTTTTCCTGACCAAAGAATTAATCCACTTGGTCCGAAGGATCGGAACTTTAGTTTTATATCTATTTTATTGCCACGTATTCTGAAAAGAGAAAGTTATAAACATTATGCAATTTATTTTTTAATGTACTGAGACAATATTTTTTACTATATGCATTTGAGTAAAAATGTAACAACTGAAAAAATTTCAAATAAATTTTGCAGCAGAATTGCATTATTGGAAATACTGCCAAAAGAAGAAAGTGATTCTACTTCTGTAGTTACGGGTGTTCCGCCTGAAGAGCGATCGTCATCAGAGGACTTTTGAACAGCTTTTCAAACAAACTAATGATGTTAAACAATCGAAAAAATTAATAATGCTTCTTCACCCAATGTATCATGGACTAATACTAACAATAAAGTTGTATGTCTCGTGCTACTTTCAGAAAAAAAAAAAAAATATATATAAGCACAACTATCACCTTCAAAAATGGGCAGAGAAGTTACATGGTTAGCAGAGCCTTATTGTCGCATGGGCAAATCGGGACTTTGCCCAGGGCCCCTGGCTCGAAAGGGGCCCCCTCATACAGAGGCGGCCCGAGGGGCGTGCGGGGCCCCAGGCGAAGCGCAAGAGCGGGGCCTCTTCTCTATCATGTCTTATGAGATAGCAATAAAATGGCCCAGGAGCGGGGCCTCTATAAGCGCGGGCCTTAGGCGATCGCCTACATTCGCACCCCCCTTGGACCGGCCCTGCCTCATATCAAATGTTGTTCTGAAATATTCTTTTTTATATCAAAATTTTATGAAAAATAAAACAAATTTCATAGACTGGGGCCCCGCAAATTCATCAGTGCCCGGGGCCCCTGTCGGTCATAATCAGGCTCTGATGGTTAGAGAAAGATTGCAAAATTCCATATGTTTAGCATTTTTCCTGAGTGTTTTGTAACTCCTATAGGTCCATTGTTTGTAACATCTCACAAAAAAAAAAAAAAAAAAAAAAAAAAAAAAAAAAAAAAGAAACTCTCAAAGGTGATTAGCATGATATTCGTGAGTATCATCAAACTGCTTTGGAGGAAATATCTGCTTTTATTGATGAAAATATGATTAAAAAGGACGGTGTTATTTTATAACAAAAGCGTTTGACAAACAGATTAATTTTTTCACAATTCAAAATAAAAAATTAGTAGCTCCCAAAAGTTAACTACTATTGATGAACAATCGTTTGAAAATTTGAAAGACGAAGATATTCTACACAAAGCTACTTTACTACTACTTTCCAAAAAAGAGCATCAAATTCGATATGGGTACATGATAAAAATTTAATATGAACTTATTTATTTTAGGTGGACGAAGATGAACTATATTGAGTGTAGACCTATTTTCGTCAAATTTTTTTTTCCTAGAGCCGTTGTAATTGTCTCCACAACAGGTTTTGACTTCTAGTATGAGAAAGAATGATGCTCATTGATATCTCTCTCGCGCTCAAGCGGACGAATAATGACCTTGCGCTCATACACATTCATTGCAACCTTTTAGGTGTGTCTGGGGATGTTTGGCCCATCCGATTGGCCTGGCTGCTTACAAAAAGTATTGAAATAGTTCACCGAGTATCATATATAAAAATCTAGACTGAGATTATAAGTTACATTATTTTTTTGGGAGCTTTAAAGCGTCTGGTAAATGTTACTGCTGATGGAAAGTGTCTGGCTGTATTGATTATTAATTTTTAACAATATTTTCTAAAACATACGTAAAAATAAACACTGAGACTTTAAGAAAGGTTGGCACTGTTTTTACCTACCTTTAGCACCTGTTACCTGTAAATTCGCCGTAGGCCCAAGCTATCAGGTATGAACACACTCAAAGTATATACTAACACTACTTTATCCCATACATTTTATTTGTGAGAAATATAAGTAACGTCTGGGGGCCCTGGGATCTTGATCTAAACATTTTTTGAAAATAAAATGTAAATACATAAAAATACTTGTATGAATTAAAATTTCGAAGTATTTTTGTACATTTCCATGATTACGTTAGCTTATTTAGCGTGTCAGCTATGAAAATAAAATAAAAAAAAAACTATGATAACTAGTTCGGTTTAACAACGATCCTAAAGAATGGACGAGGTGTACCGTTTGGCGTTTTTACCTGCGCGAAGTAAAACTCACCCTTCTTTACTAATTACAAGTCTTTAGATGGACATTGATACGTTTTTGGGTAGCTGATTAATTTGAGAAATTTTATTTGCAGAGCTGCCAACTCTCCCCCCCCCCCTTTTTTTTTTGAAGATTTTCCACCACTAATTTTTATTTAGCAGATTATGCTTAAAATAAGGCCAAAAATTTACAGTAAAATAAAGTTGTTTAAAAACTGTGGTGGGAAATCTCCCGGAAAAAAAAAAAAAAACGGAAGAGTTGGCAGATCTGTATTTGTAATTTGTATGCTTATACTACCACCGTATTTTATGAAATAAATAAAATCTTTTGAAAGGAAACGTGAATTAAAAATTAAAAAAAAATGAATGTAATGGCTCGTGGATTTAAATTTGAAAGTAGTTTTGTGCTTATGATTACATTAGCTTAGTTAGAGTTTCAGCTGTGAAATGAGTTAAAATGAAACCCATTTAATGAGGAGACTTTGCACTTGAATATCAAATTTTGGGTTATTCAAGAAAAAAGTTTAAAATTCCATTTTCTCGAAAACCATTCTTTTTCGGTTATACATATGGGTTTAAAATTGTAACATTTTAGTTCCCCTATTACGTCTTGCCAGGAACACGTCGAGTTACCACCCTACTAGCAATTTTGCTCAGGTTATCATCGGCCGGCTACATGGTCGATGGTAGCCTGAGCAAAATTGGTAGCATATAATTAAGACAAACGCTTTCATTCAAGATTTAAAAAAAAAGGAAAAAAATCTGAAACACTTTCAGATTTTAAATACGTACTATGATGCTATATATTAAAAGCGTATCATAATTTATGCGTCGTAACTATTTTTCTTCCTTATTAAATTACGTTGGAAAGTGTATCATCATTCATGAATGTGCCGTATTTTGCTTCCTTGTTTCATAAAACCCATCTTTGGAATCGAAATCTATCATAAAATCGCTTACTTAAACTATTTTACAATCTTCGCCAACAGAGCCTGATCATAGGTCGGGGCCCCGGGGCAAGAGGTTATTTTGGGGCCCCTAGTATCACAAGCATTTTAACTTATTTTTGTTTGCTGTTGCATTTTTCTCGATATAAAAATAAAACATTTTTAAAGAATACTAAAATTTAATTAAAATTTACCTATTTATTTATACTTATTTAGAACAAGACTATGTATTTAAAAATGATTTTAATATTTTTTTAGTCCGTTTGTATTATTAGCGCATGGGTGCGCTAATTCTAGGAATGGCAATTACGAGGCACGGGAGCAAAGTTTCTCACGCCAAAAAATTTTCTTGATTCACCAAAAAGTTCGAAATTTTCTTTCCTTCATCATGAAATAAAAAATGTTAACTGATGGGTATTTTGTGATAAGCATTTATATGGCCATACCATACGTTTTAAAAAATTCCTAACTTCTTGATTATTTATCCATGAGTCTTAAAGACCATTGAATTAGAAGAACAGAAAATAAGTCTCTTAAGTCCATCTATTTTTAAAAATTATGCTATAGATATTACGAAGGAAATTTAGTTGAGATATTTGGGGGCCCTTATTTTTCCGGGGCCCCGGGCTATTGCTCCGTATGCCCGTGTGATAATCAGGCTCTGTTCGCCAAGTATATTACAACTATACTTCACCGTTTTAAATATTGGTTCGAATGTGCATCATAATCCATGAGTGTGCCGTGTTTGTCTTTCTTGGGTTGATTCCTACTTTAACGCCCCGACTCTCGCCAAGGTGGCGATCATTAAACATATGCAGTAACCATGACGATTTTGTGCATTTATGTGGCAATCGTAATTTAGAATTAATATAGCGATTCAGAACAACCTGTAAGTACAGCATTCCGTTACATTTTTATTTATTTTGGGTTGCCAATTAATGTAGTTTTAATAATTAAGTGTCTTCAAATTCCTTAACTGGTGCGTTTATCGCTAATTTGTTCACTTTAGTTTTCATCTAGTTTTTTTTGGGAGAATCGAAACTTGTGCATAACTGCTAGAGAACCATGACTGCAAAGCTCGCCAAAGTGCGGGAAATTTTTAGGTTGGCGAGAGTAGGGACGTTAAAATAGGAATCCACTCTCTCTTGAACCATAAAACACATCTTTGGAATCGAAATCTATCTTGAAATAGCCTTCTGAAACTGTTTTACAATCTTCGCCAGGCATATTCGAACTATAGGCATATTCCAACTATATCGCATAAACATACTTAAATAAGAAATCTATATTAAAATCTCCTACCAAAACTCTTTACAAATTTTCGCCAGGCATAGTGAAACTATACCTTCACCTTTATAAATACAATTTGGAAAGTGCATCATAATCAATGAGTGTACCGTATTTGTCTTCTCTGTTCTATAAAACACTTCTTCGGAATTAGAATCTATATTTAAATTGCCTACTAAAACTATTTTACAATATTCGCCAGGAGTTTTCTAACTATACTCAAAATATATTTATAAAATCTTGAAAAGTGTTTACTTGCCACACGAAAGTGACCATGCCGTGCTTGAAAGAAATAGCACCCGAGTGCTAAAAAAAAAGGGGGGGGGATCCAAAAGTAAAGGAATAAAGTGGACCTGCTAAGGATTCAAACCCACGCTCTGAATAGGAAGTAGAGGTTAAATATCGCGCCTTAGATAGGTCGACTATGTGACACACGTGCTTGTGTTGCTGGAGTATGAGCTTATTATTCAATGTGTATAAAGCTATAAGCTACTATTTTATAAGGATAGCATTAACCTTAATGATATTAATGGCTAACATTTCAATTTCCTTCTATTTGGTTAAAAAGGCTACAGAATCGTTTTGGTACGATATTGTACGGTCACCAGAAACAAGGCAATACCTGGGGGGGGGGACAACCCCCCCCGAAATTTTTAACTTTGTTAACAAAATAATAATAATGTTTTTTTGTGAAAAATTCCGCCTTTTCACTGTTTGGACCCTCCCGAAATTTTTGGATTCTCCCCGAAATTTTTTCTGGGTACGGCCCTGACCAGAAATCCTATTTGCTGCATTCGAAAACTGCAGCTCTGTTTGTTGTGGGTAAAAAATTGATAAAAATATCTGAAAATGTACAACAGACCGATGGAACCATGAAGCTGAATAAAAGCGTTAGCAAACACGTGAGTGTTAATGTTAAAGTTGCCATCATAATATTGTTTCTTGAAAGTAGTGTCATAATGTTGATTTTGTCTGACATCTCTTTTTAGTAACTTTTCCCGAATTTTTAAAAAGCTTTCACACTGTGAAAAAACAATTCTACTAACATTTAGAAGGATGTAAGTGATAGTCGTTTTTGTCAGCTCGAAGAAAGAGAAATTAAGAAAAACACCGTAAAGAATAAGAGAAGAGCAGAAATAGTGGGGCAGTATTGAAAGAGAGGTGGGAGAAATTGAAGAATGAAGAATACATACTGGTTTAAAAGAGATAGAAAATAAAAATTTAAATGAAAGAGCTACATAATATGCAGGGTGTCCCATAAGTAATATAACCTCGGCTTTATATCTTAAATATTATCCAGACATTTAAATTACAGTTACGTGAAAAAAGGTACAGAATTTTATGGTATCTGTCAAATTTTTCAAGAGATTAAATCCAAATAAATACAAAATTTAAATTTTTATAAGCCCCTTCCTTTGGTACAAAAAATTTCCAATTAGTAAACTATGCCCTGTACATTAATAAGCAGACGTACAAAGTTTCAGCCTTTCATCATAAAAAAAGGCTTAGAAATATGTTTGAACAAAGTTGACGAGGGACTATACAATATTAACAATAAGTATTATGTATATATGAAATCGTTCGACGTGATTTTTCTTCTTTGAAAGCCCATGAATGATTTAGTTTATATTTATTTTCATATCTCCAACACTTTTCAGGATAACATGCTCAAATTTTGTGCATCATCTTATTTATGTATGGAGCACATTTTATTAATTGGGAATTGTTGTACGGAGCTGTATAAAATTTAAAATTTGTACTCATTTAGATATAATCTGAAAATTTTCATAAATTCCATAAAATTCTGTGCTCTTTTTACATAACTGTGCAATTGCCTATGTATATACCTATGATCAATATTTAAGGAATAAAAGCCTAGGCTAAGAAACTTCGTCGCTCATGCGACTAAAAAGTATTCCTTGCCGACTAGCTTTTCCCACCCATTAATATAATTCAATATATATGTCTCTCCTAAAAATTTTTGCTGGCTCCTAAGATATTACAACTTTTGTAAATCTCCGCCCTGTAGAGTAATTATTAATATTTTATAGTTAAAAAAATATCAATTCTGCCAAAATCAGGGTTCAACGACAATCATTCTCGCATTGCATATGGGCCGGCCTCACCACGGTACAGTGGTTATGTCACTGAAAATGGTAGACAGCTGAAGTGTGAAGATCCCTGGTTCGGGTAAGGACGTACCCAGAAAAAAAATTCGGAGGGGGTCCAAACGGTGAAAAAGGCAGAATTTTTCACAAAAAGACTTCATCATTCTTATTTTGTTAACAAAAAATGAAATTTCGGGGGGGGGGGTCCGGATCCCCTGGACCACCCCCCTGGGTACGTCCTTGGTTTGGGTTCCATCGCGCGACTGTCGATCTAACGGTCGGGACATTTGGTAGGTTTTCTCCAGATGTAACGTGAATACGCGTTAGAACCCCTTAGAAAGTCCTCCTGCCAAGGCACTAACCCCCCATCCTTGGCAGATCGCCCTAGCGTAGCGTTGTCATAATCAATCAAACAAAACAAACTCACATTCCATATTAAATTTTGATTGTTCGATAAAAAGTTCAAATTTATATTGTGCTGGAATGTTTATTTCTCACCGTACTTGAAGTATGACAATTACCTAAATATATTTTTAAAGCCCAAGCCTGTTTGTTCTCAGAAAATTTTAACAACTTCCTTTCAAATACTTTTTTTTCTTACAGTTCAAATTTTCAAACAAAATAATGAGTAATGTATCTGCGAATTGCTTTAACTCTTGAAATAACATTTAGTCTTTTAAAGTGTATCACACTGATGTCGCAGCTGAGAACTGAATAGATGATTATATCTTAAAGATTGGAGAATAATCTTTAAAAGATAGTGTGAGTAAGATATTAAAATTATTGGCATTGAAGACTTACCGTTTTACAATGCTTTCGTCCTTGTAATATAGAAAGCTTGCACCCGTGAACATTGGCTCAGCAATCATTTCTGTGACTTCTGAAAATATTTAAACATATTTCAATATGGAAAGCATAAGAAGAGTTTTTGAATTACTATAATGTGTATGCTTATAATTTTTAATAAGGAATTAGCTTTAGTAAGCGTAATATAAGCAATTACCAGCAGTCATAACATATTGTCGATTTATAAATCCTTACTGGCCACTCAGTTCGATCAATCTAAATGCAATTTAAAATATAACTACTCGAAAGCATGAGCTTGAGATTGTAGGGAGCAATAACAATGAAGCTTACCGGATCACAATTAAAGTGAAATAAATTTTAAAAAATCGAATGGCACCATCAACTTTTCTTCTGTAGCAAAATAATCAAGGTACTGTACTGAACACATTCTAAACAATTTCAAGGGAGATTATAGATTTGAGAAAACATTTCATCAGAATGCGCAGAATTCTTTTAAGATGATAGATCATTCTCTATTTTTAATCTTGAACCCAGGTTTAATCTAGTCTCATTCATATGTTCTGTGTCTTTTTTATGATGAGAGCAACAGGTAAAACCGGGCTTTAGTGGTGGTTTAAACTACTTAATACCATACTCTCCCAGCCTCTAACTCGCGCAAATACCTGCATTTGTTTTGTGGCGTAAAAATAATTACATATATATTCAGATTAATTATTTAAGAAATGAAATTCATTCTCATGTTTGCATAGCTGTTTAATCTTTTGACAATATCCATTGCAGAACAGGTAGAATCTCATGTGAAAATTTCTGATGTAATTAAACGGAATTTTAGGTTCAAGTCTTCCGTCTGAAGGGGAATGACGGCATTGCCTCTTTTGGATCGGCCACTTGCATTGAAAAATCATAGGTGGCGTTGTATCGTTCTTTTTCTCTTATGTGCTTATCATTTTGGGATTGGGGTGTGTGTGTGTTGCTATTCATATATATATATATATATATATGAATAGCAACACATTCTAAAAGCTTAATCGCGGGAACTGTAATGTTAGTGTTTACCACAATCTCGAAGTCATTCATCAAATAACTGTATCTCAAATTTCATTTCAGTCGGTTGACCAGAAACTGCAAAGGAATCACACAGTCGCTATCGTCATAGTTGTTCTACGACCAATGCCGCACCGCAACTAGAGATCACATCATCCGGGTCATAATTTACGTCACTGGTTCTTTAGCGCCCCCTCAGCACGATGGCAGGGACGCATGTCTCGTTTGCCTTTCTCTAGTTACGGGCCTGTCTGCGAACACTTCATTGAATAACTTTATTAAAAACTCACTTTAAAGAAATACTGGCCTCAGATTGTAAAATATAACCATACACACACACAAATAAATAAATAAATATGTTTTATATATATACAGGGTGTCCCTAAAAGGTGGTAACAAGCTTTAATTCTTTATCTATTCAAGATAAGGGGACAATGTAACGTGAAAAAATGTTCAAAATGTCGGAAATAAGAATCCGTTTTGAAGTTTCCTCTCGTTGATTTTCATAAACTTACACGTTTTAAATTTTTATACGACCCCGTAAAAAAATCCAATTAATAAAATGTGCCCTGTACATTAATGAACTCATGTGTAAAACTTCAGCCTTTTATCATAAAACTTCTCAGAGATATCTGAAAACGAAGATGATCGGGGACTATCACTAGCGTAGCTAGGATTTTATTTATTTCGGGTGGTGGGAGGGGCTGGGTATCAAATTGTAAGCTAAATAAAGGGTACCATTTCGTGGGGGGGGTGAAGCCCCCTCAGGCCCCCCTCTGGCTACAAATGAGGTCTAGGCCGGCGCGCCGTCGAAAAATGCTGATTTTATACCACCGCGTACAATCGCTTCAAAACTGAAAAAAAGACTGTACCTAAACTTTCAGTTGCTTATTTTCGTCTGGATACCTCTTAATGCTAGTAACTTGTAAAGATACAATTTAAATTTTTTGAGTCAATGGCGTAATTTGATTTTTTTGAAAACTGTTTAAACATTGCATTATACCTCAAAAGAACATTATAGGTTTTGAATGGTTCATGAGAAGGTTATGGAGAGAAAAAAAATGCTTTAAAGCAAATAACGTATTATTCATATATTGATAACTAAATGTATTGTGAATGTGCATATAAATAACATAAACCTACGCGATTTTGATAAAACCTATTGTTTCAGTTTTGCAGCAGCAATATTTTTTAAAAGTGTACCACAACGGCATGCTCATATTCTGGAGCCCTACCAGTGGCCAAGCGCATAGCCCTCTGAACTGGGAGACGAAAGGGACGTGGTTCGAAAACAGGTCGCGTCCGCCGACTTAACCGTTCGCAGTTTTCCGTGGTTCCCTTCGGAACTCAGCGTAGATACGGGTTAGGAGCCCTTAGAAAGACCCCCTACGGAGGGCAATTTCCCAAGAGATGAGTTTGAGCTCATTTTTTAAAGCCCGAGCCCGAGGACTTAAGCGAGCCCGCCCAAGTGATATTATTTAAGTCGGAGCCCGAAACGCGAAATTTCAGCTGATGGATAAATAAAAGACAATTACTTCATTGATAGAATATTATAAATTTGGCCGGTTGTACAAATTAAAGACAAATATAATTGAGCCCGCCCGAGCCCGAACACAGTGATCTCTACACCCCACATCCTTCGGCCGAGAGCCCACGTGCAGCTAATTGGCCGTAATCGCACATCATACTCAAGACTACTTTTCATAAAAACTCTAGTCTTCATTCTAGTCTTAAAAGATCTCATTTTAGCTCCAATTTATACATACAGGGGTGTGTCTGTCCGCATACACTCATTTTCAATATGCTCTTTTCTAAAAATATTCTCACGCCGCGGCGCGCCGCCGCCGCCGGGTTTCTGAAGTCGTTACGCCGCCGCCGCGAATTTCCGTGCGGCGCAGACCTCTACCCTGGGGGCTATAGATGAATTTGAATGCAAACGTTTACACGTTGATCCAAAATTAGAGTGATCAATTTTAAAATCATAAAGCTATTTATGGTAAATTAAAATCACTTTAACAATAGTTTTATTTGAAAAATGAAACGCTTAAATTACCAATCGAACTATTTTTATTAGTGGGGGTAAATTATGACACTGAAATTAGATCCTGAAACACGAAACGAAATTGTATAGATTCTAAAGGATGATTGCTGTATTCTGTTATAAAAGCATTCAAAAATCAAGCAAAGTTAGCTCAAAAATCAGAAAAAGACATTTTTCTAGTGGATTACTATCTAAACTTCGAAAAGAAATAAAATTTGGCTGGCAATTAAAAGCTCCAGGGAAAAAATGCGGTCGAAAGCAAGTCCTTGATGAAAAGAAAAAAAGGAAGCTGAAAAGACTTGTCGCTGTAGAAAATTCTCTGTCTCAGAAAGCTTTAGCAAAGAATCTACAGGTACCGCAATCGACAATTTGTCGTCAGATAAAGAAAATTGTCTATAAAAAGGTGAAGAAACCAGTCTGTCATCCAGTGGCGGATTATTGCAAGTTTGTCGGGGGGGGGGGCGGTTAGTTAGAAGATTAACATATACATCTATTTTATGAAAGTAAAATAGGATCTTTTACATTAATTTCTTTTTTCTCGGGGGGGGGGAGGTCGCCCCTCCTCACCCCCCTTTAATCCGCCCTTGATTCCTACAATGCCGGTCTAATAGGTGTGTCTCAAAACTTGAATTTAGTCCATTCCCTTGGGGTTATGATTGTTTTTTAAGGTATGCGACTTAGTTCTTTAATGATTTTCTGCTATTTCTAAATAGGATAGTTCTACGCTTGGGAAATACTGTCAAGTAGCTCAAATTCATTATAAAACTTGCTATCATTTAAATTGTCCGTTTTCCTTGAACGTTCGATCACTTAAAGTACTAATTTAGTAGATTTATAATTTTAAAGACGAGCAAATGGTTGAAACTTATTGATATTAATTATAAATCACCTAAAAACGTATTTTAATTTTGCGTGCAAAAAGTAATAGTTTCGTAATACTCCTCATATAAAAATAAACTGTATAATAATCGGATTGCAGGTTTTTATTGGAATGTATAAAATATTACCTATAATATTACGTGATCACATTGATATTTTAGGGGAATTAGTAGAAAAAAAACG
>JAWZYV010014685.1:0-75523 GCA_038373885.1 Cheiracanthium punctorium | reverse complement strand
CAAAGGTATGGTTGTGTAATGCTTTAAAAGATAATGAGACAACAACACAACAGACACAAAAAAACTAGTCTTTTATATGTATAAAATGTAAATATATTTTACATTACATGTACATTTAATGTACCATTACATCAGCACAAATAATTAGTATAAATTATATTACATTTAATGTAAATATGAGAATATAGTCATGGGATAAAAAAAGGAGAACTATTTTTTTTTTTTGTGTAATATGTCATATTAAACAATATTTACAAACGTTTCAAGTTCCCACTATACTCGATGAAGAAATATTTATTATTTAATTAGTAAAACTGTCGAAATAGGATGGGATATGATTAAATGAAGCCCTCTCTTTTACATTAAAATTTTAGAAGCAACTGGTCCGACCTGGTATTCGAAGTATTAATGTGGACATAAATGTCTTCTGGTACTTCTTTTGTGGAAAACTTCCTCACATTTGCGTCTTACACCCAGGTTGTATGGTGGTCAGCACACCACACACTTGGACTATGGGCCCGGGTTCGAAACTCGGCTCGGACTTGGTTGTTCTTTCGTCAATCCTTTCATAGGGGGTAAGTCTGCCCTTTACCAGCTGCTCCCCTTAAAGAATGATCTAAAGTTCCGGCCTTGGTAATAGCCATTACCTCTTCGACAAGTGAACGCCGTTATTTAAAAAAATTCTTACTTAAGAAAAAGGAAAACTTTCATTAGACAACAAAACTAATACCTGAAGACAAAGTATTACAATCGCCGGACAGACAGAGACAAGAGATGTGCTGCAGAATGCAATTCAACTTCACAAGATAACATCTCTAAGGAGTTATTCAAATAAGTCTGCTATTTTCGTTTTAACCCTAACCTCGTATTCAAGAAGTTCTGATCCTATACGCAAATGCATTAGCAGAATTGCATTATATATTTTTCGCTTCAGAATAAAATATGTTAAACTCATTAATCTGAAAGGGCTCGTCGATTAATCATGTTAGAAACGCCTAGGGAGATTGGAAGGTAAAAATATTTTAGCGTTGGTAGTAAAATGCCATGACAAAATGCTCATTCTCAGTGAGAGAAAACATAAACAAAATCTTTTATTTTCTCTCTTTTCACACTGCCGTAATATAATTTGCATCTAATTGAAGAGATTGTTGAATAATCAGTAAATTCTCGTGGAAAGTGGCGGAGGTTTGAAAATTTAGTAGTTTTAGGTGATAGTATAGATACTCTTACATGCTCCTTGTTCCTGTATAGAGTATTAAAAGACTGGGTTTGAGGCATATTTCACGATCTCTTTCAAATAACTTCAAGTGCTCTGCCACTAAATTAAAAATGCAACACACTTATCGCACTTTAAAGTTGAGTGATTGTAAAAGCTGTGTAAGTAGTATTTCAATACCGCATTTATGTAAGTTGCATTATTTTGTAACAAACCATAGGAAATAGTTCAGGAATTACATGCTATGATTGTTATATATGAATATAGTATTCAGAAGTACTATTTCATAGTAATGATAAATAATGATGATAGTTATTAAAATTTATAATCTAATGCTTGTATTGTATTAAAATTCTCGTACGATCAAGAAATATTCAACAAATTTTAGCACTAAAAAAAACATACTTCACTGAAATTTCTAAAAATTACAAAATGTTAAAGTCGCATAGCGAAAAACGGATGAACCATTTACAGTTAAATCTTTTTTTTTATGCTTTCTAGTAAATTATTTTCTTATGTGTGTTTTATATTTATCTAAATATATATATATGTAATGAAATACAAACATCACATTAAACAATGCCTGCATAGCAAATGCAACCGAAATTTCAGTTATTCGGAAAGTCCTTCGGTTATTAAACTCAACGCTAACCTCTGTTAAAATGGTTCTAATAAGTTAGAATGGCATGAGTGCACTAGCAAAATTACATTATGCATTTTTGGCGCAAGCATAAACGATGTTAAAGTTCATTAATGTGCAAGGTATCTGCCAAAGGCTGGTCGATTAATCATGTTACAAGCATTCAGAGCAACTCTTAGTTACTGAACATTTCTCAAGCTCCAGGCACAAAAGATCATGATAAAATATAAGACTCGCACACAACGGGAAAGCATAACGAAAGTCTTTTATTTTTCCACTCTTCACTCGGCCAAATTGTTATTTGCATCTAATTAGGGAGATTACTGAGCATTTAGTAAATTTCCATGAACAGCGCTGAAGGATTCGTAATTCAGAGTGCGGTAGCAAATATTTCCATTAGCTCACGTTTTTAGACCCGCGATGTAATATTATTAGTTCATTCTTTCCTAATGTTTGCAATTTGTCTTGAACAGCTCGAAATATTTTGAAAATATGTGTGCTGCTTTTTAAATCCAAATGTACATATTACTTGAATTCTTTAACAGGACTATTTTTAGTAATGGCATTTAAAGTCCTTTTAGAATAGAGATTGATTTAAGAAAATAATACTATACTAAATGAAATTAGTTTTTAACGTCATTAATGTCACTACGCAGTGATGTTATGCAGTGATGTTATGTGTTCTTACCAGTACGTATCTGAAGTTATTAAAAAGTACAAAAGAGTGCACATTTTATTTAATTATTTTTTACGATTTTATATATTTAATGTATATCTATTGTAACGATTTGAAACTGCAAAAGGAATTTGAAGTCACAATTTTTTCCGTAGATGACTAAATTACAATGCTATTTGCCCTGAAATTAAAAAAAAGAATCACATATTTTACTATTATTATTATTATTATTATTATTAGATTTTTTTTACAAGTAATAATCGGTAAAATAGTTTACATGTATATTTAAGAAAGTGATGAAACTGGTGATTAGTATTTTCACAACGAACTCAGGAAGAATTAAAGAATAAGTAACGCTTCTCTCAATACAAAATTAATTCCTTTCATAATATTTTTTTAAAGATTGTAGGTAAACTGTCAAGTCAAACATTGGCGCAACAGCACCTCTGCGGGGCCAAGACCTGCGCTTCCCACCCGCGCCTTCGCGACCATGGGCCCAGGGTGCTGATGCATATACCCCGGCCAGGTGGTCAGCCTGACACGAAGCCCCCAGTGTTTGACCCCAAGCAAGCTGGGTCCTCATTTTATCGACCCACTCAAGGGATGAAAGGCTGTGTAGGTAAACTGCAATATTATAAATTCTATTGTGGAAACGAGTCATTAGTACTATTCAATGTCTGTATAACAAAAAACATTATCGTACTCGTATTTCAGATTAAAAAATTTGTAACGTTGAAAATGGCATTGAAAAAAACATCACCGAAGAAAGTTATTTTAATGGAATCTCTCTTGCAATGAAAATAATGTCTGTTTTTCATTTTAGCATGAACTTGTGGGATTGAATCAATTGGCGGCTTCGCTTTTTCGTCTAATGAATCTCTCTATATACCCAGAACCTGATTATGACCAACTGGGGCCCCGGGCATTGATGAATTTGGGGCCCCATCTATGAAATTTATTTCATTTTTCATAAAGTTTTGACATAAAAAAAAGAATATTTCAGAACAACCTTTGATAATGGGGGCCCTGGGCAAAGTCCCGATTTTCCCATGCGATAATAAGGCTCTGTATATACCTCTGCATTTAAAATATATGCTGCTGCAGATAAAAGCGTGATCATCCAACGCTTATGCAGAAAGATTAATTATAATTGATCCTCTTCCAAAAAAGACATGTACTCTTATTGGTTTTATACTATCACTAAATTTAAGTTACAATTGCTTTAATCGAATGCTTAAGTGCATTAGCAAAATTACATATACGTTTTTGACTTAAGCATAAAAGATGTTAAAGTCATTTATTTGCATCAGCTTGCCAATCAATCTTGTTAGAAACATGTAAAAGGACAGTTAAATTTCACACACTTCAGACGTTGTTAACAAAATAACATGACAAAATATCCATTCTCACAAATGAAAAACCTTATATAATCAGTTTCTTAACACCACTATAATCTCATTTGCATCCCATTTACAAGATTGCGGATCCAGTGGAGAATAGTGAAGATCTGAAAAAATTATTTTTTTTTCAATTTTATTATAAAAGCGTGTATTATCATCTCCTTTTTTTAAAACTACAGTAGAATATTAAACGTCTTCTATTTGTCTGAAAAATATGCAGTCTGTTTCAAGCAACTCTAAATACTCTGGAAGTAAGCCCTTCGAAATTTAAATTGTACTAGCTGCGTACCCGTTCTCCGCACGGTGGGAAACTCATATTTTCCTTACACATATATAATTGACTAAATAATAAGACTAAAAGTTGACGTCATGAGTGCAAATTTTAGACTATTGCAACAGGACACAAAAACTACGTCACTGTGACTGGTGATCAAAAAAGAAAGAACTTTATGGTATGCAGACAAAACTTTTCTCTGTCGAAAAATGCCTGATTTCTACATCATATAATTCTCTTTGTGAGGTTTAATTTATAGCATTAATATATAGTATATACCACATAAATAACATTACATGATGTTGACAACAATTTTATCTTGCATTTTTCAAAGCGTGGACAATGCATTAGCGCAGTTATGTTACACACGACTTTATTAAATTTTACCTAAATTAAGAAACCTACATGAAACAATAAATGCATCATTTACGTTTAAAAGCCAAAAATGTACCCTGCTCCGGTGAAAATCATGTCGCTTTTGTAAATGAAAACGTTCTTGATGTAACTTCTGAGAAAAAGCTTATTACCCTTATTGAACTCTTAATGCAGTATCACACTTGTTACATAAAACTGACGTTTATCTCACTGTCAATTCGCCCTAAATAAATAACTGATTTCATTTTTCATTTGTTACAGATTACAGTAACCCCTTTATAACATGGGTCTACAACACGAATTCTTAGAACACGACGAAAACATTACGATCGTTTTCGTGTAACACGTTAAAAGAGACTCGTACAGCACGGTGAAATGAGACATATGTTCTGATATTATGACGCCTTAGCTCCTGTAATTAACATTCCTTTTGATTGGCAACACCAAACATCATTGCATTTTTACGGAGCGCGAATAAGTTTTGCCGCGATTATACCGCGCAGTTCGTACTCCAGGTGGAGTATAGCGCAGGACCCGTACAACACGGATTCCTATAACACGGAACGTATCTACCGTGTTAGGGAATGTACTGTAATTGCATAGTGTCAAATTCAATAGTTAAGAAAATTCTGGGTTGCCGTATTTAGTAATATTTCATCTCACCTTGGTGGCCGAAATGTATTAAAACCAAATACCCGAACTGTATCAAAAGTAAAATTTACTAAAAGAAAAATTTTAAATTTTGTATAACCCTCAGAACAACTTCGGAGTTTGCCATCTATGACGGTTTTTCATGACGTGGCAACTTATGCTTGCGTACAGTAGCGTAGCCAAGGAGGGGATAGGGGGTCACAACCCCAAGCGGAGTTTTTTGCCATACAAAATGTATATTCTTCCCTCCCTTATCGCACACACGACGTGTACATATAGGTGAGTTGCAGTAGTCGTAACATTCCCATGAAAAATTTCTCGCTACTCCTGCTTAATCAATATACTTCAGAATCAGAATCTCCGCGGTAAAAAAATGGTCTAAAAATGTGGCACCAGAAAATTCTGATTAACACAATGGGGTTACACAAATACGCGCCGGACATACGCTCTTGCTTCCGGAGGAGCAAAGAAATTAGAGGGTATGTGCTGCTCCGGATAATCTGATTGCAAAACTGCAAAAATGACGTGAAAAATGACATCCACACTCGAAGGAAATAAACTATGTAGAATTGCATAAAAACTTCGATTATTTTTAAAGTGCAAGTCTGTTACAGTTCTATTTGTTTCACAATTGATGCGTTTTCACTTTTTCGATTCTTAAAAGCTGTAGAAATGAGTGGTTTCACTTAATTGTAAAATTTAACAACTTAAGTGGCAACAATGGATTCCGTTGCTAGGGAAACTATAGCAATGTTAAAAATAGAACATGAAATGAGTTATTCATCTTTACTTTGCTAGAACTGCCATATTGGCGAAATTAACACCGCCAGTCGATGGCAAATAGCTCAAACCACAAATTAAACTTGACACTAAAGGCAATACGCAATACTCTGTTTGGCGCAATAATAAAAAAAATATCTATGCATACGCTAGTGACATCGGCTCATCTCAATTGTGGAATGGAATTAATAATATGTACAGAGTTGCACTACATTTGAATATTTTTCGCCAACTTTGCTAAGAAATGTACTAAAGTAGGAATCAACAAACATTTCAATTCGTAAAACAAAAAATATATTAGACAATATTAATTACGCCTTTCTAACAGCTTCTAGTAAAAGAAACTTCCGTAGCGCTGCTTTAACAAATAAGAATCAATTATTTATTACACAGTACTTCGATCGCCAAAATGCCAATATACACCATTTTGCGATATTTTTTTTTGTTTTCAGAGAATCATTCGAAGCATTGATTTAACAGCAATCAAAATGGGAAATAGTTATCTATCATTTATATGGTTCCATAGACAAAATTTAATGCAGGCATATTATTGATAAGTAGCAGTTATTTAAATTATTATTAACTATAACGGGTTTTAATCACCGTTAACTACCATGTACAAAATGCGAGAATTTCAATTTTCTGAAATTTGGCGGAATTCCTCTAACTTAAATAAGTTTACTTACTTTGGTGAAAATTCTATAGATCGTTTAAAATCGCCTTAATAACTGCATTATTTCTATATGAAAAATCGCAGTATAGCGCCGTAAAACTTATACTTGTTATTAAAAATACTATTTCGTTACGCTCTCAGTAATTTGCGCCAAGCCCAAAACTGTACAAATCGATAGAACCTACTACTCAAAATCGCCAAATGAGCCATTTATTTCGGCCAAACTAAAAAATATACATATTAGTCTCGGAAATCTCTCAATCCCTTATTCTTTTACACATAAAAAACATTGAATTCCAGCTCTGATTTAACATGAACGCAATATTTTAATTAAAAAAATAACTTTGTAAATAATCTAAACAGAAAAAAAATCATTATTCTTTTATTTTTACTGCAGGAGTCTAAATAATTTAATAAAATAGCCAAACATGGCAACCTCGATGCTTATTTCTCACTTTTATGACTACAGGGGTTACAATCACGGAATTGCGGAGAACAAAAATTAGCGTTTTTGATGGGGTTTTTTATCAACATCTCCTAAACTAATTCGAATTTCGAAATTTAAATTAGCGGAGGTTCTTTCTCGAAATTTTCCAAATTCGTTTTCAAACCTCGTTCGAAACTCAACTCCCAGCCGTTTAGGAGGAGATGATGCTACACACACACACACACACACACAGACGCGCACAGATTTTAATAGTATAGATTGCATTGTAGTAGATTGCGAAAAGATTTATTTTACACTGTGATTGAACAAAATGTCCTTTTTTTAAAGATAAACCAATTACTAAAATACACTGCTGGCCATCGTAAATGCAACACCCTGAAGGAAGCATGCAAATAATATGAAATTTACAACATGCATTAGCTGAGGTGAGATATGCAAATGATTAGAATTTCAGCGCAGACGCACATCAAGCGCGCCTGTGGCGCCACCTCAAAGCGCTATTTAAGGCTTGGAGATTTCGACGGTTTCAAGTACAGCAATTGTGTTTTTCTTGCTTTTTTTTCAAAAAAACGATAAATTATGCCTCGTAGGAAACAACGATCATCTTTTGATCAAGTATCCGAGTTTGACAGAGGAAGGATAGTGGCATACCGAGATTGTGGGTTATCTTTCAGGGAAATCGGTCGTCGTATTGGACGAAACCAAACAACTGTGATGCAGATATGTGATCGTTGGGTGCAGGAGGGTACGACGGACAGACGTGATCGACCGCATCGACCTCAGTGCACCACGTCACGTGATGACAGGCAGATTGTACGCATGGCAGTGACGGACCGCTCAGTCACATCACGAACCATATCACAGCAGATTCAGTCTGTAACGCATCATCCAGTGTCTGCGCGTACCATTCGACGTCGTTTACAGCAGAATGGTCTGTCCGCAAGACGTCCGTTGCTTTGTCTACCTCTGACGCGGAACCACAGACGTCTCCGCCGCCAATGGTGCGATGAAAGAAGGATGTGGACGACAGAATGGAATGAAATTCTCTTTACTGACGAGTCACGCTTCTGTATGCAACACCACGACGGTCGGATTCGAGTCTGGAGACACCGTGGAGAGAGGATGCTGAACAGCTGCATTATGCACCGTCACACTGGTCCTGCACCGGGTATTATGGTATGGGGCGGTATCGGATATCTCTCTCGCACTCCTCTAGTACGCATTGCCGGTACTTTAACCAGCCAGCGCTACATCTCCGAGGTGTTGGAGCCAGTTGTCCTTTCTTACCTTCAGGGCTTGCCAACAGCCATATTTCAGCAGGATAATGCACGGCCACACGTGGCACGCATTGTCCAAGGGTTCTTCGTCAATCACCAGATTGAATTGCTTCCCTGGCCGGCGCGCTCTCCGGATCTTTCGCCGATAGAAAACATGTGGTCCATGGTTGCTCAACGACTGACCCAGAGTTCATCCCCAGCTGTCACACCAGATCAACTTTGGCAACGTGTGGAAGCTGCTTGGTCTGCTGTACCCCAAGAACACATTCAAAGTCTCTTTGAATCAATGCCGAGGCGTGTGGCAGCTGTGATCTCCAACAACGGCGGCTACTCTGGGTACTGATTTTGGCAGGAACCACGCTTCATAGAATGCTGTAAATTTAATCATTTGTTACTTGGTCAACATGTTATCTACACAATAAATTTTGTTGTGATATCTCTTGTTTTTCTTGGTGTTGCAATTTGGGTGGCCAGCAGTGTATATTGCAATGTTATATATTACATAATATCCAATTTTATGACACCAACTAGCTGAAGTACTCGTCGTTGACGGGTTAGTACGTAATGCAAATTTCCAAAAAGCCAGAATTTTCGTCAGCATTGTAGGCATACACAGATTGGAATTACTATATTGGCAATAGTATAGGAAGAAAAATTAAAACTTATTCGTTTTGTTAAAAGATTACAAGTTAGAGTGTAACAAAGTGATTCGTGAATTTGACAAAAGAAACTTTCTTTTTATTTTAAATTTTAAAGTTTTATTCTGGTTGAATGAGCTTTTCAAGTCAAGAGGTCATTCCTAACTTATAATTAAATTTTGCTTGATTCACTGTCGATACTTTAACATTATGCCTCAAAAAAGTTTTGCACAATTTTCACAAAATCTGAAAAAGCGAAAGAGCAAAAAAAAGCAATTTTTTTCCTCTTTCGCTTTGAGTTTTAAATTTTAAGTTTTGAAATTTATTCACATTTTTCAAAAAATTCCAACATTTGTTGTTTCAGTCGTTGCTGATCATGTTGCCAAACTTCATTGTATTCTTTCAATCCGTTTTTAAGGGATGCGAGAACAAACATTCATACGATTTTCACAAAATCCCAAAATCTATGAAATATTTAAAACAGTTTTGTCATCTAGAGTTTAAATTAACTTACACTTAATATAATTCCAAATTTCATTCTATTCCATTGACATTTTTTTCGAAATGAAACGAACATGCACTGAGTTTTCACAAAATCTTAAAATCTATAAAAAATTTTGAAGTACTTGGACGCGTATAGCTTAAGTAACCACCTGTGATGATTCTAAATTTTATTTCATTTGGTTTATTTGGTTTATACGTAATCGACAAATATTTTCAGATTTTGAACAAATTTGTGCAACATCTCAAAATCTAATCAAAACTTTTAAATTTGACACCTGTAGTTTAAGTTGAGTGACCACCTATCATGTCACCAAATATAATATGATTTAATTCGCTTCAGTCATTTCTATGTGATACTCGAACATAAATATGTGCAATTTGAAACGATTTTCGAAAATCTCAAAATCTAATTAAAATTTAAAAAAAAATTGACGTCTATAGTTTAAGTTGTATGACCACCTATGTCACCCAATTTCATTTTATCCGCGGCAGTCATTTTTACGTGATGCGCGAACAAAAAAAGCGTCGCCGACACAAGGCTGTAGCCAGGGGGGAGGGGGATCATAGGGGTTTGATCCCTTCCCATAATTTCATTTGCGGCTCAAAGGCTTTTATTCTTTCATTCTTTTAGTTTTCTTTTCTTTTTAAGTATCGCAACCAAATGTTTTTCACATTCCAAAAAACTTCAAGAAATAAGACAATGGGGTCCAATGTTCGATTAATTTTTGAAGGACTGTACGTGACAAAGTTTGAAACCATTATGTAGAAAAAAATCTAAATTAGGCATCAAAAGTGAATATTTCTGAAAATATCATCTCATTTTCTCATTGTATTATATACACATGATTTTCAATAACATACTAAAAAATATGACTCTCTTTACAACCACTTCTGGTAGAATAATTGATCAGTTAAATGACCAATGTTGGTTCACTTGGGAAATAAAATTTTCTCATTCAGGCTCGTTTGGAAATTCTTGAATCTTGCTTTCGTAACTAACCAATTACTTAAGGGTAGTTTATTACCACATCTATTCACGTAGAACTCTCAAAGGAAATAAACAATTTATAGATGAAAATAATAGCTTTGGTATTGAGAATCAATGCTTTTGAGTTATAGCGTTCCAATTACGTATTTAAATGCAAAAAATTTACGTACATTCTGTTTCTAAAAGCAGGAACATAAAACATCTTGAACTTATCATGTTCTTCGGATCGAAAATATATATTTTTTTAAAATGTCCCACTATCACAAAATTCAGAAAACTTTTTTCTTCATTCTTGTCGTTTGCGATCAGGTTTAAAAACTTTACATTCATCTTTTTTCCACGTCACACTCCGGTCCAATATTTCCGCCTTAGATGAAAAAGCGGAAAATATTTCCAGCCAAAGTTTTTCAACTTCAAATAAGTATTCAGCATTTGAAATAAATTTCCGAGAAATCTTTTAAAATAACATCAAGTATTCGTGTCGTGTTCCCAGATGGAAGAAGAAAAAAAAAGCTGAAAGTGAAAAAGGTTTTTCTTATCCTCCACATTTTTCACACCAGTTCAATAAAATGTTCTTCAACTTTCATAATTAAATGAAAATTAGATTGTGGTTGAGCACCATCTGACCCTTAGGATTCGTTTCGGGGTTTGAGATTATTTTTTTTTTCTTTTCTTTCGCTGCACTTTCTATAATAACAATGCTTTATATTTTACTCTTCTTCGTCTGAATTATTTTATTGTCGCCTAAAAGTCAGATTCAAACAGTGGCTTGAAAATTATATTTCTCATGGAAGAAGCTCAAACTGTGTGTAATCTACAATATATTTTTATGTTTTCACATTAAAGTGTGCTTCAGTATTGTCTAGCTTTCTGCATGATTTTTTTTTTACGTTTTAAGGGGAGATGTACAAATTCATTTCTGAATCACTTTTTAAATGTTTAAGGCTGTTCTTTTCGGAAATTATGCAACTTTTGAACAACTCTTTAAAGAATTTAATTGCGATAGAGACTCGTAAAAATTTAGAAAGCCTCTTTAAAAGTCACACTATGAACTGTTACGAACAATAAACTTATAGGAGTTACGAAATACACAGAAAATAAATGTTAAACATACGGAATTTTGGAATATTTACCTAAACAAGTAACTCCTCGAACCATTTTTGATTGCAATTTTTATGCTTATGAATTTCTTCTGAAAGTTGAATTAGACATACAACTTTATCATAAGTATTAGTCCATAGTGCATTAGGTGAAGAAGCACAATTCGTTTTTTTGAGTGTTTAACATCATTGGTTTGTTTTGAAAGCTGTTCAAATGTTCTGTGACTGCTATTGCTCTTCAGGTGGAACACCTTTATAAACGAGGCACAATTTTTTTGTTTGTCGATTCGTTCAATAGCGCTTATTTGATTAAATAATTGATAAATTGATACATAAGAAATACGAGTAATAAGAATAAAATGTTCTTTTCCATCACTACCGGCAAACATTGACGAAAGATAATGCTGGGAAAAAAAATTATCTAACCTCACCCGTCGTAAGTATTTCATTGCTGGTTCATAGATAGGAAAAATTTCCGGAGTTAAAAATGTAACCCCTTAATGCCCAGTGGTTTATCTGTTAAATCACTTAAATCTAACGCTTCCGTTCTCCAAAAAGGTAAAAGCATTCGTCAATTTTTCTACCCCTGTTTCACAAGTTGTATCTATTGTTTCCACAAAAAGATTACAGATGACAGACTTGCGAACCTTTCACATTTAATAGATATTTTATGAAAGGTTTAAAATGTTTTAAAATATTAATGTCGGGAGTTTATAAAACACCTCTGGAGTCTCCAAAGATTAGGGAGTGAGGTTAAGATGCTTTCCTTCAAAGGGTTATGTTTTCATGTGGTAGTTTTTTCAAACTACATAATTCATATTACAGGTTGTTCCAAAATGATATTTACAGCTTTTTTCACGTGTGGGAATACGTAGAAAGATACGGCTTGCGTCATAATGTTCACACGGACACAAACCTGAACTTTTGTTTCTCGCAGGCTAGAATATGAATTTCATTTGTCCAGGATGGCAAAAAAACACCATGAGTCTTTGAGAAACCCCCCACACACACACACACAGTCACACACACTTTAACATGGGAATCCAGCGCAGCGGTACAAATGTAAATGTGTGGTATGGTCTTCTTCATGAAAGTGTGGTGGGCCAGTTTTACGCAGCATTTATCTGGAGTTTATCTGATGTTTTTCGGCTGATTGTCTGGACATGTTGGAACTGTTTGCATTCCCATTAGATTTCTTTCTTTGGAGCACTGTAAAGGATGTGATCTACCTTTACAATGGCCGACGCAGCTGACGCAGGAAACTGCGATCTAGCATCAAAGCAGCAATTGCACATGCTAATGAGGACACTTCGCGGATATGGCAGAAAGGGGAATATCTCTTAGATATCGTGCATGCTGCAAACGGAGACCACATTCAACTCTGTGAAACTGCTACCAAAACTTTAGGTGTGTGTGAAGACTGTGCCGAAAGCTGCACCTTTCTGCCTATCGGTATTTCTAAAATACACGCCATCAAACTTGTAAAGGTCATTCTGTAGCACCCTGTATAATAAAGAATACATGAATACATGATTCTGAAAATTTGGGGGCCTTGTTTACTCTATCAAGATTTTTCCCCCCTGGTGGTTGATTTTATAAAACATTTATAATTTATTATTTTTGAAATGATAAATTATAAATGTGTTTTTTAATGTTTGATTTAACAGTCTAGACAAAATAATCTTAGAAATTACAGCAGAAGTTTTGTAATCAAAGCTCTTCAATAGTGGGAGTATCATTTTGTAAATATCCCTGTATTATTGTACGGGCAAATTATTTCATGCAGGAGTTTGCTGAAATTTCTCATTTTTTCTTCTCTCCCCCCTCCCCTCCCGCTATAGTCTAGACTGCTCAGGTCTCGCATTATATATTAAAAAAACAGTAAATTTTAATTTCTAGTTTTCAAATACTGAATCATCCATCGTAAAGTTTTCTCACAGTAGTTCGACAAAGAAATTAGAGAAATGTAGTTCAGAAATCTAATCATGCAGTAGCGTCTAGACATGCAGGGAAAAAAAGTGTTTAAGTCACTTCCTTTCTCTTTCTGGCTACTAACATTTTTTTTTCTTTTTTGTCGTTATGAGATCCATCTTCTGTCAAGAGGCAGACTGATTACTACGATTTTGTTAGTGTGGGTGACAAATGAAATGCTTTAATCGTCACACTTCCTGTTTGGTGTCTCTTCACTCCTATGAGCAGCACGTTATTTTTTTTTCTAATCAAACTAAATTTTTACTACACAACTAATTCCAATCATTTAACTTACTATCGAACATTCGCATGTAAAGTGAGGGGCAGCGATTTAAACTGGCTTTCTTACAATATCATTTATCTTAACATTTTCTTTTTTTTTTAAACCTGAACAGAAATATATTGACTTTAATTATATTTATTTTAACTAGCTGAAGTAATCGTCCTCGACGGGTTAGTGAATGGAAATTTCCAAAAAAGCAAGATCTTTCGTCAGCATTGTATGAGTACACAGAATGGATGTAGTATGTTGCCAAAGTAAAAAAAGCGAAGTTATTATTTTTATGTATTGTTAAAATATTACAGGTTAGAGAGTAACTAAGTAATATCATTTCATTCGCATTAGTCGTAATTATGTGATGCGCAAACGAATATTTACGCATATTGAAATAATTTTCGCAAAATCTAAAAATTTAATCAACATTTTTGAAAAAATGGAAGCCTAGAATTTAAGTTGAGTGACAACCTATCATGTCACCCAAATTCGTTTCATTCCCTGCAGTCTTTATTTCGTGATGCTGGAACAAATTTTCAGCATTTTAAAACGATTTTCGCAAAATCTCAAAATGTATTCAAAATATTTTAAAAATTCAACGCCTTTAAATTAAGATTAGCAACTACCTATCATATCACTAAATTTCGTATCATTCGCATTAGTCGTTATTACGTGATATTTGAAGAAATATAAACGCATTTTGAGAGAATTTTCACAAAATCTCAAAATCTAATAAAAATGTTTAAAAAATTGGACTCCTATAGTTTATGTTGAGCAACCATCTATCGTGTGACCCAATTTCATATCATTCGCTTTAGTCTTTATTACGTAATGCGGGAACAAAGATTCACTCAGTTTTAAACGATTTTCACAAAATCTCGAAATCTGATCGATTTTTTTTAATTAGATGCTTATAGTTTAAGGTGAGTGACCACCTATCATTTCACCAAATATCATTTTTTCACCTTTGCAGTTTTACGTGATGTGCGAACACAAATTTACGCAGTTTGAAATGATTTTCGCAAAATTTCAAAATCTAATCAAGATTTTTTTTAATTCGACGCCTATGTTTTAAGTTGAGTGACCACCTATCATGACACCCAATTTCATATCATTCGCTTCAGTCGTTTTTACGTGATGCTTGAACACAAATTTACGCAGTTTTAAAGGATTTTCGCAAAATCTCAAAATCCAATCAAGATTTTTTAAAAATTGGACGCCTATGTTTTAAGTTGAGTGACCACCTATCATGACACCCAATTTCATATCATTCGCTTCAGTCGTTTTTGCGTGATGCTTTAGCACAAATTTACGCAGTTTGAAACGATTTTCGCAAAATCGGAAAATCCAATCAAGATTTTTTTAAAAATTCGACGCCTATGTTTTAAGTTGAGTGACCACCTATCATGACACCCAATTTCATATCATTCGCTTCAGTCGTTTTTACGTGATGCTTGAACACAAATTTACGCAGTTTGAAACGATTTTCGCAAAATCTCAAAATCCAATCCAGATTTTTTAAAAATTAGACGCCTATGTTTTAAGTTGAGTGACCAGCTATCATGACACCCAATTTCATATCATTCGCTTCGGTCGTTTTTGCGTGATGCTTGAACACAAATTTACGCAGTTTGAAACGATTTTCGCAAAATCGGAAAGTCTAATCAAGATTTTTTAAAAATTCGACGCCTATGTTTTAAGTTGAGTGACCACCTATCATGAGACCCAATTTCATATCGTTCGCTTCAGTCGTTTTTACGTGATGCTTGAACACAAATTTACGCAGTTTGAAAGGATTTTCGCAAAATCTCAAAATCCAATTCAGATTTTTTTAAAATTAGACGCCTATGTTTTAAGTTGAGTGACCACCTATCATGACACCCAATTTCATATCATTCGCTTCAGTCGTTTTTGCGTGATGCTTGAACACAAATTTACGCAGTTTGAAACGATTTTCGCAAAATCGGAAAATCTAATCAAGATTTTTTAAAAATTCGACGCATATGTTTTAAGTTGAGTGACCACCTATCATGACACCCAATTTCATATCATTCGCTTCAGTCGTTTTTACGTGATGCTTAAGCAAAAAAAGCGTCACGGACAGAATGACAGAATGACAGACAGACAAACTTTTTTTTGAGGGTCGCATCGGAATCCCGGGTGCTTGAAACGGATAGAAATCGCATAATTTTTGAATTCCAAGAAATGTACAGACAAAAGTCTAATTTCATTTATATAGATAAAGAATTAATATTCAAGCTACAAATCGTGAACCTTTAAAATGTGAACTGTGTATATAGTGGTACCTTGAGATGAAAGTGCCCTAATATACGAGTTTTTTTAAAGATACGAGGTATCATTATGCCATCTTTTTTAAATACGAATGGAATTCAGGATATGAGCTGTCTACTAATGAAACTGTGAGGTTAAATCTTCTTATAAATAAAAATGAAATTCTGTTTGTTTGTTTGTTTGTTTGTTTATTTGTTTGTTTGTTTGTTTGTTTGTGGATTTGATTCGTATACAAATCCACAAAAATGGACCTATCGGCCTGAAATTTAGCACAGATATGTAAAATAATATAGAATAAATCATAGTCCACTTTAAAACTTTGAAAGTCCACCCGTTCCCCGGAATTTAAGAGATTTTTTATGCTCTTCACGCAAAAATCTTTCCGTAATGGTAACCCCTGTAGTGAAAAAAGTGTGAAATAAGGATCGTGGTTGCCATGTGTGACGATTTTGCCGAATAAAATGTCGTTCGTATACAAATCCACAAAAATGAACCTATCGGCCAGAAATTTAGCACAGATATGTAAAATAATATAGAATAAATCGTAGTCCACTTTAAAACTTTGAAAGTCCACCCGTTCCCGGAATTTAAGAGATTTTTTATGCTATTCACGCAAAAAGCTTTCCGTAATTGTAACCCCTGTAGTGAAAAAAGTGTGAAATAAGGATCGTGGTTGCCATGTGTGGCGATTTTGCCGAATAAAATGTTTTAAATTCTCAAAGTAAAAATAAAAGAATAATAATGATTTTTTTTTGTTAGTTTATATTCGTAAGGTTATTTTTTTTAAATTATAATATCGTGTGCATGGGAAATCAGAGCAGGAATGTAATGCTTTACACGCAAAACAATAAGAATTGAAGATTTCCGAGGCTAATGTGTAAATTTTTTTAGTTTGGCGAAAAAATAAAATGGCTCAAATGCCGATTTTGTGAAAGTGAGTTCTAGCGGTTTGTACAGATTTCGGTTTGGCGCAATTTATTGAGAGCTTAAGGAAATAGATTTTTGAAAACAAGTGCAAAGGTTTTATTAGAATACAGCGTTAAATTTTAATGATCCGTGAAGAAATAATGCAGTTATTAAGGGATTTCAATTGATCTATCTCCAGAATTCTCGCCAAATGAGTACATTGATTTAAGTTGGGGGAATTCCGCCAAATTTCAGAAAATTGAAATCTTCTCATTTAGTACATCGGAGTAATGATGAATAAAACACGTTATAGTTGATAATTTTAAAAAATTCGGCTGTATTAAGTGATTCAACTTTTCAAATAAAGGCTTGCTTTACTTTTTCGCGGTCGAACCATTTCCCATATATTATTGCTGCTAAGTCAATGCTTCGAATGATTTCCTGAAAAAACGCTTGCAAAATGGCGTATGTTGGCACTTTGGCGAGGCTTAGATTTGAAACTGGATTTTATTTGAGACTGGGATATATAATGACACTGGTTATAGATAAAAATGAATGTTGGTATGAGTTTATGAGGTTAAAAAACTCCAGCACCGTTGAGCACCGTTGCACCATGAAATTTGGTTCACCTAAGTCTTTTATCATGGAGAAGCTTTTTATGCTATCCGTTTTCCTCTAACTTGCCACCAGGTGGCGCAGCAGAACGTCGAATTCTATTCCGTTTAGCCGTTTGCTATGCGAATAGCGTCCAACCGATTTCGATGAAATTTGGTACACGCGAATATTAGAACACGGAGAATATTTTTCACTATCCATTTTGCTGTAACTTGCCGCTAAATTGCGCTGAAAAGCATCAACTTCTATACCGTTCGACCGATCGGCAAAAATTTTTTATACTTACACATTTGAGCACGAAGAATATATTCTAACTGCGTTCCTTTTGATGTTACTCACCACTAGATGACACTGCAATGCATTATTATTTTAAGTCGCCACTAGATGACGCTGCAGCAGGCCAAATTCTTGACCATTCAAACGGTCGCTATGAAAATCAGTATACATAGCTATTAGAACAATGAGACTATTTTGGCGTTATCCATTTTGCTATAACTCGCCACTTGACGGCGCTGTAGCTAATCATTACTTTAATTAACTACTAGATGGCCCTGCAGTGTATCACTTCTTGACTGTGCAAATGATCGTTATGAAAATTGGTATACATAGATAGTTGAACACGGTCGGTATGAAAATCAGTATACTATGAAAATAGGTATACATAGATATTTGAACACGGGGAAGAGTTTGGCGCTATCCATTTTCCTATAACTTGCCACTAGATGTCGCGTCAACACATGAACTTCAGGACTGTCCAGCCGATAGTCATGAAAATTCGTATACATCGATATCTGAATGCGAAAAATATTTTCGCCGTATCCATTTTGCTAAAACTCGCCACTAGATTGCGCTACGCCGCATGGCCTTCTGCACCGTACAAACGATTGCCTTGCAATTCGGTATGCATGATTATTGGACACAATATAACGCGATATCCACTTTGCTATATCTGTTTATTACAATGAATAGTAATCACCACAAATCGTAATATCGAAAAGTCCATTCATTCCCCTGCGAAGAACGGGTACTTCAGCTAGTTATTTAATAAAAATGAAGTAAAAAAATATTACTACAGCATGGTTCTGTCAACATATGGTTGTAATTTCTTACATATAGATTGTATAAATATTTTTCAACATTTTGTATCTATACAATATATGCTTATAATAAACCCGTTACGTAAAAATTCGAAGGTCACATTTCAGTGATTTCAGTGGGGGGAAATATTGATCCAAGAAACAAGTATTTTAACTAACGAGCAGGGCCATTGCGAAGACCTTTTCTGGAGGGTGGGGGGGGGAGATAGTGATAAACTGGCAAATCAAATATCGGTCATCTTATCAACTTATTCATTTTTTATCAACTATCTAACCAACTTCTTACTTTTGACAGCTGGGTTTGTGTAACTTTAATAAGTGTATCAGAAATAGAAAGTAAATTATTGTTTCCGTTAAAAAAATTTTATATACCAAGGTTTCCAACTAGGTATCTAATTTTGCCAAGTTTAATAGAATTTACGAGTGTTCGGGGAGGCTTCCCCTTCTTTCCCCCCCCCCCTTCAAACAAGGGCCCTGCTAATGAGAAATGAATTAGGCAAGTGCCATTGTGTTAAAACTAAGGAAAAAATAAGTTTTCAATTTATATTTATAGCTGCAATCTCATCCTGCAGCTACCAATTCGCAAATTGTTAAAATATTAACTATTCATTAACCATTTAACGAGCAGGGTTGCCGCTCTGGGAACACCAAACTCTGACGTTTTGACTGTTGTCAGTCACGAAGAATAGATTTGATTTCTATAAAAATAGTTGCGGATGGCATAGCTCCACGAGAATCCTTTACATTTGAGACGTCATTTCCCGTAAAAAAATTGTCACGATTATTTTTAACAGCACTGACATCTGCTGAAAAATGGAAGAATGCGAGAACAGCTGGATAGATGGCCCAATGCTGAAAAAAGGCAGCCTTTGCCATAGCTCGACTTAACTACCAGCAAGATGGCGGACGATTGAAACGTTCATTGCTTGCCACAGATCTAGAGAACCTTTTTGACGACAGCTGGCTGCGCGCACAGCCAGCTGTCGTCAAAAAAGTGTCTCTAGACACTTTACACATATACATGATAAAATGTGAATCCAGTTAAGGGCCCCCACTAAAGCAAGGGCTCGCGCTTTATCATAAATATGTGTTGTTTTACATTATAAGCTACAATTAGCTGCAGTCTCCTAAAATTTCGTTGGATAAATATATATATATATATATATATTCAAAATATTTTTTTCTAGTTTGTATTAGTTATAGTAATAAAAAATTAAACTGTGCTTTGGAGTGGACTCGGAGCACCCCCCCCAAGGGCCGGGTCCTGGACTCAGGGCTCCACCCAGCCCCACCCATGTGGGGGCCATGCCCATGAGCGCTGGATTATTGAACGTACCTGACTAACCAACCGCCTGATTTCCAAGAGTATACTGTAAATCACTTCAGAATGTAGAATAATGTTGTTGAAAAAAAACATGAAAAATGTAAAATTTTTGATATATGTCTCGTTATACGGAATACTCCTGTGGTTCATTTTAGTGAACTGCGACTGGATAGAAATTTTCAACGTACTCCTGCAATTCAACACCGTTAAATTTTCCTTTTTTCATTTCTTCTTCAAGTTCTCGGGTTGTCCTATGACAGGCGCGTAGCCAGGAAAATGTCGCGTAGGCAGGGGGGGGGGGGGAATATGCGCCTGGAAAATTTTTCGGGGGGGATATGAACTTATATGTGTATAAATAGACGGAATTTCATCACTAATCCAAAAATTTCGGGGGGGGGGGATATATCCCGATATCCCCCCCCCTGGCTACGCTCCTGTCCTATGAATTGAATACTTTATTTAAATACGCATGAAGTACTACAAAAAAAAATGGCACCGACTATTAAAATTTTATGTTTGCAAATTTTTCTTGAGGTTCCTCACATTACTTTTTGGACAACATGCATACCATAGATATTATTTAAAATCTGTACAAAACTATCTAAAAAATCACCTGATGTTATTGGTAAATCTTGTTTGTATTTATGAAATCTTTTTAAGATTCCTTGATTTTTAGAATTTTGAAAGCTTTGAAGTATAAAATTTTGAAATTGACAATGTCCTTTAAAAGTAATTTAGTCTTTTAAAGTTTAACTTGCAATGTACAGTAAGTTAAGTCATTGAAAAGAATTTTAAAATTTAGATTAATCTAAAAATTTTCTGAGAATACCAAATTACAGATGGGTCCACTGACTAACAAAACTAACAGTTCCATCACAATACTTACGTAGTTTACACACATTGTACATTTGTACATGAACAAAACGAATAAATTATAATTTTCAAAAATAGTATTTTATTCCTTACGAGAAAAATGTGGGAAATTTTAATATTCATAATATTTTATTTTATTCCTCTTTAAATATATTTCTCAGTTTGCTTATGTAGTACATTTCTACTCCAGCATACCACTTAAGTCAGCGCTTCTCAACTTGTGGGGCACGCTCCCCAAGGGGGGCGCAAAGCGCTTATTGGGGGGGGGTCGTGAAAAACCAAAGAGCAAATAGTGATGTATGTTTTTAAAAAAAAATCATCTTGTTTATTCTCACATTTACTCAAAAATATATCCGTTTTCGCTTAAAGTGTTCATTCAAATTTTACTGATAGCATTATTTTGTAGAAAATTCGACTGAATGTTCGCAAAAATTGTTAAAGATTAAAAAACGCAGAAAAGGTGGGGGGGGGGCGATGTTAAAAGGTTGAGAACCGCTGATTTAAGTATTTTTTAAAGATGAACAACAGCTATTTCCGCATGGTACAGTGAAACAGATTATAAATTACTGTTACGATAAAACACATAAACTAAGAATGTTCATTGTATTTGGTAAAGCTATAATAAACCAATTAATTTGATCAGTCGCTTCACACACAGAAATTTGAAATAATTGTACAAGTTTAATGTACATGAATGCTTTAATGAATAAAACGGTTGAAAAGGTTATTTTGAAATAACTTTGTTAATCAACATAACATATTATTCTCGATTCAATAAAATCTTTCCTATAAGACTAATGTTTATTCATTTAAATAAGCATAGTACATAAATGACATTCTTTAATATTAAATCAAAACTTAACGATGACTACGAATTTCTCAGTTTGGCTAATGCTTCCGTTAAGAACTGAATTCAGAATTCTGTGATATGAAAACAAAATAACTGTATTTTATAAGAGGGAAAATAATTGAAAAGTAATTTTAATTAGTGTTAAGTTTCACGAGCTTAACACTGTATGTGCAGATTCAGTATCCTAAAATAAATTTAAAAAAATGTACTTCATTTTCCTTAGAATGATACATACGACATAGAAAATAATTGAGATTTGGAATAAATTTTGCATAATTTCCAATTTCACTCATTTGCAGAAAATGTCTGAAATGCCATATATCAATTAGCAAACGAAAGAAAGAATTACATTAATGGCGTTAAAAATTATAAACTTATCAAAATTTTTAAAAATACATAATACACAGACCGCTCTTGAAATAAATAATTTATTTTCAATTAAAGTAACGAATAAACAATTCTATTATACTTTTTTCCTATCCAACATTCCAGATATTAACATTAAACCATTCTAATTAGCAGTAGAAACACAATCTAATCTAAGACATTTATAATCGAAATACCCAACTTCAAAATAACCATTTAAATTACCTTTGATTACGTGGTGCACTTTTCTACGGAATGAAATGGTTAATTTTGAGATCATTCTTTGGATTGTTCCTAATGTCTCTTTTTTTTATTTTGTGATGAGGAATTTCATTAAAGAGACTTTCGTTAAAATCCTTTAAATTCCAGCTAAGAAAAAAAAAAATGTATACAAATTAATTAATGCGTTTCTATTTCTTTCCCCATTAAACACTGCATTTTCGAAAGATTTCAATTACACATGAGATTTTTTTCCTCTAATTTCCTAATTATATTATTCTATAAACATATATACGGTAAGAGAGGAGAAAAATTTGGGTGAGATATAATAATCTTGGAACTTAACGAATAAAAATAATCTTTGAGTATCCGATTAAGTTTTACTGTTTATATGTAGATAATATTTAGGCTCACATCTTAGAAATTTTAACGTAAAAGAAGATTAGCATCTTTTTTTAAGCGTTTCTATCTAGAATAGGGATATAAAATCAAAATATTAGTTAAGTACTCAGAGGAAATGCTTTTTAAGAAAAAAAGCTCATATTCAGTGGCGACCTCTTACTTATGGGCTACAGAGTTGTGTGTATATATATATACAGTGGCGCACCCAGGATTTTAGTTTAGGGGGGGCTGGTCGACATACAAATACTGCTGAAATCGGTTATAGTGACCTCGATTAGTTACAACTCTCCTATAACGTCTACATATTCGGTACCACTTGATTGTCCCATAGAACACAAGCAATGTAACTCGGTATGGAGTCATAAATAATTATCTGATCTTTTCAGTGACGTTGTAACCGAGATTAACAGTGTTTCATAAACTAACTGTAAGCATTTATTTAAAAACTTTTTCAGATAAATGTGTTTTTTGGTTAGAAATAACTTGACAATACAATTTGATATAAAAAAAGAAAAAATAATAATACATTAGCGACAATTTTCATTTTTAAAGTGTTTCACTTCTAACTTTCTACCTTTAGGGGGGGCTTCAGCCCCCATAGCCTCCTCCGTGGGTGCGCCTATGTATATATATATATATATGTATATATATATACACAGTTATAGCTTTCTTTTTTTCATGAAATAATTTTTAAAGTAATTACTTAATCTAGAGAATTTGTTTTTAAAATCTGATAATATACCTTGAATATTAATATCTAAAACTGGAAATTCATTTGAAAATAGGCAGAGCCTCCAAATAAGCCTCCCCCCCGAATATCCCCAATTTAATAAAAAAAAAAATACAGTTTTAAAGAATGCTTAAATCTTGGCTCTGACGTGATACAGAAAAAAAAATTCCCGGGCCCCTCGATACGGGGCCCCAAACATGGTCCTTAGCGCTAATTTAAGCAATTTCGAAGCATAGGTAAGCTGGCTCTGACTTTGCACATGAGAACTATTGGCATGGAGTTGTAGTTTCAACATAGTAGTTTCATATTATGAAAAGATATATTTTTTGATTACTGTGTTAAATTCTTCTTGAAAAGGGTGATGCTTTCAAAAAATATACCGGGGGCCCTGGGGGCCTTCAAGAATTTTTAACATTGGATTCACTTTATATGAAGATATATAATTGCACTGTTCGAAAATTTGAATGGAGTTTAATAATATTTGAATAAATTTGAGTGGCGAATGGAGACAGTTACGACAATAATTACGAATCATTTTGAGTGTTCCTGTAAACTATGCTAAATGCATGAATTTTAGGCTATGTTACTCCGGAATAGTGTAGCTTTCAGTGAAAAGATCTTTAGAATCGGTTCAGTACTTACAGAGATGTCCATATAGCGTCATGTACTGGAATTCTTTTGAGTGTCCCTGTAAAAGAACTAGTAATGCTACATGCTGAAAGGTAGCTTATAATACTCAGGAATAGTGCAGATTTCTATCAGTGAAAAAAATTTTCGAATCGGTTCACTAGTTGCAGAGATCCCCATTCAGCGTAATGTAATTCTTATGAGTGCCCCTGTAAAATAACTAGTTGTAATATATGGAGGATATATTTGAGATATATGAAGAATAAGTTAATTTTCAATTCGATTAAACTTCTAAAAGTAACGAAGAAATGTCCCCATGCGTGCCGGTGGAATGTCCCAAATAGGGAGGTACTTTTGGGGATTTTTCTTGGAAACAGTTGTACCTTCAAGAAATGTTTTTTCATAATATCAAATTACTATGTTGATACTACATCTCGATGTCAATAGTTCTCCTGTGGGAAGTCGGTTTCAGCTGTACCAATGCCTCGAAATTGCGTACATTAGCGCTAAGGACCATATTTGGGATCCCATACCGGGGGGGGCCCTGGGGGCCTTCAAAAATTTTTAACGTTGGATTCACTTTATATGAAGATATATAACTGCACTGTGCAAAAAACTTTTTCTGTATCACGTCAGAGCCAAGATTTAAAGCATTCTTAAAACTGTATTTTTTATGAAATTGGGGGTATTTTGGGGGCCCTAATTTGGGGCTCTGACAATTTTCGAATGAATTTTCAATTTGAGATGTTAATATACAAGGTATATTATAGGATAAAATGAAAAAATTCTCTGAAGCACCTCTGAGCCAGTCACAGTCGAGACAATAAAGTGGCAAAAATGGCCCTAAATTAATTCGACGTTGCTCCTCTGGGGTACTTTGACCCCCCATGACTCCAAAACTAAAAGAGGTAAACCAAAAATATTTCAGATTTGTTCTTTCCTTGGGTAAGGCAACACAATAAAAGAAAATCATGAAATTCTGAGATGGTGATGGGAACGCCCTGCCCGATTTGCCCCTGCAATGCCTCTTAAGCGGATTCAACTGTAATTAGAACACTAAGAAACTGGTGTTTAAAATTTAAGAGCAATTAGAAACTTTGTAAAATAACGCACATAAATGAAAATACCCAGGACGATGGTTTAGAGTGGTGCAAAAGGTCCAACTTCCTCAGTTGAGCTCCACTATCGAGCAAGCAGAAAGTTTAGAATTCATACAGTATGCTTTAACTTTCCTACTTGTGTGGATAGTGGAGCTTTCTGCAGCTGAGGAAGGGTGCACCGTTAGTACTATCCGAAACGATTGTCCTGTAGTATTTTTTACTTCTGTATTGCATATAAAAATACTACTTTTCAAAGTTTCAGTAATTTTAAACATGCTAAGTGCCACAAGACATGGATGTAATTTCGGGCTTGGGAACACAGGGTTAAATGTATCTTATTCCTCCCAGCTTTGTTTAGAAAATCATTTATTTTAACTTCATCTTTTTGCAAACCTTGCACAAACTTCCTATTTTGAGTATGTTACATGCCCTTAGCCTTAAAAAATATGGTCAAGCTACTTTTAGTATATATGCAATTCTAAACTGCAAATTAACAATGACTTTTTGTGAAACTGAACGCAAAATTTTCCTATTAGACATTTTATGCTGAAATTCATGTTGCAATACTCACAGCCCTGAGAAAAAAGAATGATTTAAGATTGGATGACGAAAACAATTTTGTCTGCCTGATGTGACCGAAAGAGAAAACGTGTCCATACAGAAAAGCAGTATAGCAATAGCAATTGTGACTATCTCATAACTGATGGTCTGTTTGCAGGTATTGAGAACTATTTTCTATGCTAAGAAATATTTATATTAAGGGTTATGTGGCATTCTTTGTTTGAGTAAATAAGTCTTATATTCCTTACTGAACAGTGTTTCAGAACTTTCCATTCAAAGGCGTTACGTGCATTGATTCTTTCCTTTGTTTCCAAAACATTTTGATTCGCTAGCTCATCTAACCCCGTTGAATAAAAATATGTCACGACCCGCCGCTGATAGCATCCGATTCTGCTTAATCATCCGGCGATATTTTTTCAGTTATGTGAACGAGTGGAGAGTAAACAACTCTAAAACACAATTCCTATTATTGATATATAATTAGCTTTTTCTACTAACTTTTATAATAAAGCATTTTATATTTTGCATCAGTGAAACAGCAGTGTTGTTAAAAATTACAGTGCTCTACTTTTTATCGGCTTTTCGACACAACTGATGGTTGGTTGGTTGGTTGTTGTTTATTGGCACAAGGTCCAAAAAGGGCATGCTGCGCCAGACTAGGACGACACAACTGAAATGAGAAGCTAATTAAAACAAATTTAAAAGTTCACCCCGTATGACAGGTTATATTTAAAACGCACTTTTAATTTTGATTTAAAAATACATATTCATTTAAATTATTAAAATTATTACATTATAATTAAAATATTATTATCATTACAATTACTATTATTTATTGAAATTTATTAAAGTGTACAATAATATTAATTATTAAAATGATTATAAAAATATTAATAATAAGTCCTAATTAAAATTAAAATTAATTTTAATTAGGACTGTTTTAAAAAATTCAACTTTATGTATGTAGCGGAAATTACATTTTGTTGCAATCGACTGTCTGAAATCATTTAGCAAAATAATGAAAATATACATGCAGTGCCTAAAATGCATCGAGATTTCTCTTTCTTTATGCCTTCTGCTTAAATTTAAATTTTATTTCGTACTGAAATATATCTTGTTTTTCTTCCTTAATTAAATACTACTGACGAAAAGTCCCTCGAGGGATTGTGCAATTTCTTAATTCCGCAGACAAAAGTAAAGAGGAGTTGTTCAGCGGATTTATTTATATACATGTGATCATTCTACCATTCTGGATATTTTCAAACATAAATTTGTGACATAATTTCATTAACTTTGTCGCGTTACCCAACGAAATTTTAATGACATTTTTAAAATAGTCGTAAAAACAAATTTCCGGCAAAGTAAAATTCTTCAAATATATTTCAGCGTCGTACTAATGCGATTTAAAAAAACGAGAAACATTTTAATTGAAACAGTTTTTAAAGGTAATAAAAATATTCGCGACATTTCAATGGCAATCAAAGAATTATCATAACTCCGCAAAAGAATTTTGACTATTGTTAAAATGGAATATAAGATTCAATTAATTCGTTAAACTTTTACATTCTTTGGAAATTCTTTAAATCCTCATTCCAGACTAAGGCAATTCGGAAGCATATAATGTATTTCGAAAAGAACTGTAAAATTGCGCTTAAATTCTTAAAATAAACTGTTAATAAACTACTTTTTGGATTTTGTATCCAAACTAATATTTAAAAACGTGTTTTAATAAGATAAATATAATTAAGACATAATGTCCTCCATAAATACAAGTATTTTAGCCGCGGTTTTGATGCCAAATCAGGCAATTGCAGTTTTGTCGAACAAAGTGGTTGGAGTCAGGTTCAGGAGAAAGTCGCCATTCCATATGAAGCAGATGAGTGGGAAAACATAGGCACACTAAAAGTATCACCATAGAAAATATGAAATGCATTGTGCAACATTACTTTGTCCATTGCATTTGCGAAACAGTCGTTGCAGATTACTAGCAACTAGATCTTTCACCGTGATAAAACGTGATGCATATAATTTTGTAGTATCTTACCAAAACATTCATCATGCTTTTTTACACACGCCTTCAAAGATATCCTTAGTTCCAATTGTCGCAGAAATAAGCTGTTTGGATCGGTGAGAAAGGTAAATCTTTTATAGAGGGTGTCCTAAAAAGGTGGTAACGGGCTTCAATTCTTTACCTATTAGAGGTAAGTCTGCAATGTAAATTGAAAAAATGTTCAAAATATGGTCTGAAATAAGAGTGCGTTACGAAAAAATTCCTCTCGTTCATTTTCAAAAAGTTACAATTTTTGAATTTGTATACGACCCCTTTACAAAAACATTGCCAACTAGTAAAATGTACCCCATACACTCATGTGGTAATGTACCAAATTTAATCCTTTCATCATACAACGTGTCAGAGATATCTCTCAAGAAAGATGATCGGGGACTATACATGATTTTGTAGGTAAACGTTTATTGCTAGAGTGGAAAAAAAAATTCTTTCGTAATTTCTGCACGAACCCTGAAATACGATCATTCGACGTGATTTTTTATTACCGAGAACCATGGAAAAGTGGTTTAAGTCAGCATTATATCTATCTTCGTATCTCTGACACTTTTTAAGGTATAATTCTCAAATTTTGTATGTCACTTCATTAGTGCATAGGGCACATTTTACTAATTGGCAATGTTTCTGTATGGAGGTCTTATACAAATTTAAAATATATAACTTTTTGAAAATTAAAGAGAGGCATTTTTTCTTAACGAAATCTTATTTCCGACCTTATCTGAACATTTTTTTCAATTCACCAAAAATATTTCGTTGAAATAGAGACAAGCAAAACTTTGTTGAATTAACAAGGCATTTTTTCCAGTGTACGTTAAAATGTCATCTCGTAAGAGAAGCACAAAAAAGGTGACTTTGTAGGAATTTAATTATAATCAAAATGCGATACCGATAAATAAAAATTTTCGCAATAAGCACAATCATCAAAGTTCTTCAACTTTGTTGAATACACACACTTCGAGATCACCACTCAGCGTCAAATGTAATTACACTCTTCGAACTCCGAGAGCCTCAACAAAAATTCCCATTAACTTAATCAGAACCAATCTTTCAAATAAAACACGAAAGGAAATTACTACCTGAAGTTTTCTATTGATATCTTCCAACCCAAAATATGATTTTATGTGAAACCGTCAAACAAGCAGGAAGGGGAGAATTTAAAAAAAAATGAATATATTAGAATGAACTCATTATTTTCTTTGGGCAACGCAAATTCAAAGCAAATGAATTTTTAGAAACTTCGTTAATGAAATTCTTCCCCAACAAAAGAAAGGCATTCGACTTATCTCAGTAATGATCACACAAAATTAAGTATTTTAATGCTAGGGGGAAAAAATAACGATGTATCGAAGGGAAGATTAAATTTTTGTTTGTATTCCTAAGTCATGCTTAAGAAGCCCTTATATCTTGATTAGATTTTAAATCTTTTACCAAAGAAAGTCATATGTTAATTATTGAAAAGATAATACGTTTGACTGGGCTAGAAAAGGGAGGAATATGATGAAGTATTTAAAGAACAAAAAAAAAAGTAATAGCCTCTTCTTTTACTCCTTACAATGCGCTCTTTTGACACAAAGCATATTATGTAAGGTAATAGGCAATTGTATGCAGAGATTATTGTAAAAAGTGCAATGTATAAACTGAGTTAAAAGAAATTCTTCAGTTATTTCCGGTTAACTTCTAAGATTATGTTAGTTCAGATTATCACCTCTAACAACCATTTTTTACTTGTACACATTGTATCTCTGTTTTCCCTTTAAATACCTTTATGCGAATTAATCCATATCATTTAAAAATTGAAAGAAGAATTTTCTAAAGGCTATAAACACTATCAATAAGTGTAAAAGTGTGAGTATGTTGCATACTATAAACATTTAAAAAATATTTTTATGTCAGTGATAGACCAAAAGATCAGAAACAGTTTTGGTATCAAATATGAATTTCTTACAATCAAAGAAATAATTTAGGTATTTTTAACATCCGTTTATGAATTTAACTTATAAATGTAAATAGAAAAGGAAATTGATTTAGTTTTTAGATTAATGTATATACTCTTGTACCGTAATATAAATGATATTCTTCTGAATAATATAGTAATTTTACTGGATAGAAAATAAAACTTCGTTAGGAAATATGGTAATTTTAATTCGAATAATTCAGCAATAGACACAGAGAGCAATGACAGAAAATTTGTAAACATATAGTCTGAGTAAAAACTTCAAGACCAGTAAACAAGTGTGAGAAAATAAATAAAGGGGACAGAAATTTTATAGTATTATTAGTTATTATAAAATTCATTGTTAAGAAATAAAGCAACAAACAGGATTTCTAAATGTGTAATTATCGGAGTGAAAATGGCATATACGAGGGTTTCTATTTATATTTCTGGCCTGATAATAAAACAACAAATATTTAGGATCGAAATTGGCCATGAAGATCAACCCTACTAGCAATTTTGCTCGGGCTACCACCGGCCACGCAGCCAGCCGATGACGGCCCGAGCAAAATTGCTAGTAGGGAATGCACTTTTGTATGCGTTTGAACCAATTTTCGAAGCATTTTTTCCACCCCGATTGAGGTAACTGCAAAACATGCGTTTTGAATGCATCAACCACTTCTTCGGGTGTCGAAAATCGTTGTCCATGTAATTTATTTTTGATGTACGGGAATTAAAGAAAAGTCATTGGGTGCCAAATCAAGGCTGCACGGCGGATGACCCATCCATTCGATGTTTTGGCATTTCAGGAAATCCTTTGTTTGAGCCGATGTGTTAGAGATCACACTGTTATGATGAAGAATTATGCGTCTCTTCTTCTGTTTTTTTTTTTTTTCGAATTTCTCTGGTAAATAATTGTCGAAACTTCTGGTAAATAATTGTCGTGTAGCATTCAGAATTGACCATCCTGCGTTGCTCTTACGCCATTGTCGCCACGTGACCGGTAATTACGAAGAAACAGGCAACCATTTGTTTCTTGCTCGAACAATTTTTGTTGGATTTTGCTCGTCTTTTAAGACCCATACGGTCGATTGCTGTTTGTATCCGGCTCACATGCACAGATCCATGATTCGTCACCTGTGTAGATGTTATACAGAGCCTCTGATTCACCTTGATTGTATTTTGTCAGCATTTCCTTGCACCAATCAACAGGAACCTTCTTTTGAGCGTTTTTCGGATTATACGGGATCCAACGCGAACAAATCTTTTTTACGGTCAAATGTTCTTGCAATATCTTATTGATGCTTATCACACTAATGTCCAAAGACATCTCAATCTCACGGTATGTGACATGACGATCTCTGTTAATCAGTTCTCGCACAGAATCGATATTTTCTGACACAAAACCGATTTTGAACGACCTGCACGGAATTCGTCCTGGATCGAACACCGACCACTATTAACTTCGTTATATCAGCTTTTTACAGTGCTGTAGGATGGTGTTTCATGGCTGTATAAAGATTTAAGTTCATCGAAGCACTCTTGTCTTGACAATCCATGTCGAAAGTTATGAAAAATAATTGCACGAAAATGTTCACAACTCAATTCCATTTTTTTTTTAACGAGATGAATTTTTAAATTTCCTGTAAACAACTCAAATCAAGCTGAAAAGGCAAATCGTTCTGAAGAATTTTTATTTACAAATATCAAATTTTCGATTTAAATGGTCTGCGATCGCCTAGCCACGCTTTCTGTTGCCAAGGACAGAAATATAAATGGCTGTTAATCAGTTCTCGCACAGAATCGATATTTTCTGGCACAAAACCGATTTTGAACGACCTGCACGAATTCGTCCTGGATCGAACACCGACCACTATTAACTTCGTTATATCAGCTTTTTACAGTGCTGTAGGATGGTGTTTCATCGCTGTATAAAGATTTAAGTTCATCGAAGCACTCTTGTCTTGACAATCCACGTCGAAAGTTATGAAAAATAATTGCACGAAAATGTTCACAACTCAATTCCATTTTTTTTTAACGCGATGAATTTTTAAATTTCCTGTAAACAACTCAAATCAAGCTGAAAAGGCAAATCGTCCTGAAGAATTTATATTTACAAATATCAAATTTTCGATTTAAATGGTCTGCGATCGCCTAGCCACGCTTTCTGTTGCCAAGGACAGAAATATAAATAGCAACCTACGGACAAAATTAGTATTTCAACCTAAGTAAAAAATTTAAGTCCAGCAGTGATTTTTTTCAAATAAATATACATATGCTGTTTTAAATATTATTGCAATTACTAAGGTTGCGACAACTCTTCAATTTGCAAAATTTGTTATGCATTTCTTCAGAGATTTGCTGCTCTTTGTGAAGATGGCTGTGGGTAGGAAGTTAACTGATCATGAAAGATCCCAGATTGGTGCTTTTTTTTCCACAGAAATGAGTAGCCGGGGTATTGCGATAAAGACCACAGACGGTAGACTCGTTCTTTCTTTTTTTTTTTTTTTTTTTTTGAAAGACAGTTAAGGTAAAAAGAATACCGGCGAAAGACCTAAAGTTTGGTTCCTCGCATAATGAAAGAAGAGTTATCAGATTTGTATCTATTGGAAAGTACTAAATCAAGAAACTTATTCTGACGAAAGCTTCAAAGTGTGCTTCAATGTGATGTATAATACAATTAAAAGATCTGCAAGTTACATTTATAAAATAAAATTGTGTGGCTAAGCTTCAGTTGCTTGCTAAGCCCAAAGTCGTGCGTTTGAATTTCAGCCAGCAAGTCATGATCTAGGGCAACCAGATCATGACTTGCTATTCTATTATTAATCTATTAGGACAACCACAATGGATAAATATTTTTTTTCTGAAGGAAAGAATGTAATTTGGGTATAAGTACTGTCGGCATGATTTAAAAAAAGAAAATAGAAATATTCTCCAAGCGTCAATACGCTGGAAGCACTGCCCATGACATGGAGAGCTTTCGCTTACTGAACATGGTGCGAGTTCATTTGCGTTCTCTTCGGGTTAAATCAATTTACAAGCATACCAAAGTGTACTAGAAAGTCATCCTTTACCAAATGCTGAATTTCTCGCAGGAGAAAATTTGAAATATCAACATCAAAAAACGAAACTATATGAGACATACATCTGAAATAGCCCCACTGTATCGGTTAATATTATATGGAAATGCCGTATGATCTTGAAAATTATAATAAGGGAGTTCTGGAAATGAATACGATTGTAAACTTTAAATATACAGTGCTGGGAAAGTATTATAAAAAAAGTCATGAGAATTCACTAAATTCTCATAACTTTCTTGTGTGGTTTGTCCTACAATACTTTAGAATGCATATTCCCAATCACTGTTCTGCGAGATTATTGAAATATGATTCCAAATTTTACGAATGCAATTAATTTCGTACACATGTGAAATTCTTTAGAGTTTATTTTACAATTTGTGTAAGGCCAAATATTTTCAATTATCAAAACTTCACTTTTACAAAAAACAAAAAATCAAAAAACAAAAAAGCAAAATAAATAAATAAATAGATAAATAAATAAGTTGAAAATTGGGTATATAGATTAATGTAAAAAATTTCAAAAAGTCTAAGCAGATGAGTGTTTGTCTTTTAAAACAGTAATAAATTGATTAAAAGCTAAATTTTTAAAATATTGCAGTTGATCTTTCAATTTGTATCATATAAATATTGACTAAAGAGGACTTCTTTTTTTCCGGTATTTCTTAGTTCCCATTTAATTCTGAATAATTGAGAATATAATTGTCTGTCGCAGTTCACAGGTGCGCTACCAAATATGTGAATATGCTCTTAAAAATATTTTTAGTTTATTTTAAATTTCATTTATTTATTTATTTAGATTAATTTTTATAGCTTTATATTACTGGGCCTATAATTCATAGTTGTATTGAATACCAAAATGAATGCAAAAATTGTACGCTGAATAAAAAGTTTTGTTTAAAAAATTTGTTCAAAAAAATTTGTGTTGTCTTTATTTTAAAGAAATATTTTTGTTGGATCTACAAAAAGTTTTGGTAATGTAATAAAATTTAGTTAAAACCAACGGGATTATTCTGTTGAAATTGCGCCAACCAAATTTTTGTTGAATAAACAAAATTTTGTTCAATTCAACTAAGCATTTTTTTACGTGTACTTATAAAATAAAATCTCACATATTTATTTTCCATTATTAGCATTAAATATTCTGTATACCCCCAACAGTTAAAAACACCATCCAGCTGCCAAATTTCAAACAGTTAATTGTCTGAAAAACAAGAAAAAAAAGTTGTATTTTTTATCTTTGTTGTCGCAAATGATATTCATCAAGTCATTAATTAAATAAAGGCAATATATTTTTGATGGCGTTGCAAATTAATGAACACTCAAATTATCAGTTAATTTTGATGACACAAAAAGAACCTTAATTACGAATTTGATGAGTAAACAGTTAAACTTCGTGACAACATGATGTTTATTTTATCAGCATTTTTCTGTGAGATTATTTAAAGATCTATTCTACACGTAATTAAAGATATTTGACATCAGGGATTTCAGGGTAATTACCATGATCACAAATTCTGCTTCGTCCGAGAAAAGAATTGATGGAAGTTATTTTGAGTTGAAAAGTATTAATAAGACATTAAATTTAAGAAAACTCAAGTATAGTGTGCTATTCAAATATCATGTAGTATTTTACAAATAATATGTATGTCTATGGATGTATATACAGTGTGTCCCAAAAAGGTGGTAACACTGATAGCACGCTTTCATTCGTTATCCATCACTTTTAGGATATAATTCTCGAAATTTGCACATCATGTCATTAGTGCATGGGGCATATTTTATTAATTCGGATTTTTTTTGTACGGGTAGTTTTATACAAATTTAAAAAGTGTAACTGTTTGAAAATAAACATTTTTTTCCTACCTTATTTATAACATAATTTTTCAATTTTGCCAGCCCACATATCTCTAATAGATAAAGAATTGTGTTAAAACCTTTTTACGAGACCCTGTATTTATACAGGGTGTTTCGAAACTCATGGACAAAAATTTAAGGGGTGGTACTGTGAGCCAAGATGGTTCAGAATCACAAAGCAATATAGGGTCGGAAACCTCGTCCTCGTGTACCTGTTAATAATCATTTCGGAATAATAGTGAACTTTCTGACTATGGTTCGCCAAAAACTAATGGATCTTTCACAAAAAGCACTTGATTAAAATTGATTATTAAGAGGATTGATTACTAAAGTAGGGATTGCACAATAATTACAAGATGGATTATTAAATGATTACAGGATTTATTACTTAAATGATTATTAACAGGTAAATGAAAACAGAGTTTCCAGCCCCACACTTATATGAGTCCAAACCGTCTTGGTTTCCTCTAGCACTCCTTAAATTTTTGCCCATGATTTTCGGAACACCCTGTTTGCATATCTATACACTCAGAATAATGATACGCTCCACCAGAGGCATAGCTCATAGCGCGCTGAACTGGGAGACGTCCAGGTCGCGTCCGCCGACCTAACCATTCGGAGTTTTCCGTGGTTTTCTCAGAAACTTTGCGTAAATACGGGGTTAGGGCCCCTTATGAAGACCCCCAGGGAGGGTCCTCCACCCCTCGGCCTAGAGCCCTCGTGTAGCTAAGTGGCCGTAATCCCACAACAACAACAACAGAATAATGATACAATAAACGACCACGTTGTCATTGTTAAGAACAAATATGATGACAGACTGCAATAAACAGTAAAATACTAATTAAATATCTATGCAAAAGGAATGACTTCGCAAATATCAAATAAATTTTAGGCCAAAAAGTTGTTTACAGTTTCTACATAAGCTAAAGTAAACAAAAACGACTTGATATCACCCCGCGATGATGGGATTGCAAACATTTTTATATCCTAACTAATATTATAAATGAGAAAGTGAGTTTGTTTATTTGCGCTTTCACACCTAAACCGCTAAATCGATTATGATGAATTTTGATATAGAGATAGTTGGGACCTTGGAGACGGTTATAGACTGCTTACAATTTTAGATTTTTAAATACTTTTTTAATTATTAATTAAAAACCGTTTTTACGTTGCCTTGCTTGGCGAGTTTCGCCCGCATAAAATGATTCATATTTTGAACTAATAGAAATGCTATTACTTCAATGAAGAATCACGTGCATTTGGGAAACATGAAATACCACGGAAATTATGGCAGCTTTACGCCAAATCTATCTATCTATAGTAATAAAATTTAATGTTCTCCAGACACATCTACAGCAGGCAGAGCTTTGAAAATTTGAGCATTTAAGCCCATGGCTTCGGTAATGCACACCTGAGGCTCAGAATTTAGAAATTTTAATTATTTTTTTAACTGTTAATTAAAAACGTTTTTAGGTGGTTGAGCGTGGCGAGTTTCGCCCTCACAAAATGATTTATGCTTTGAAATAAAGCAGAAATTCCATTTATAGAATCGCGTGCATTTGAAAAATATGAAATGGCATGAAAATTGCATTAGTTTTACGCCAAAATAAAAAGCATGAGAAAGAAAAGTCCAAATGTGTTTCTTAAAGTTAATAAATTTCCAAATCCTACCAATAGTATAAATGTGTACGTTTATACGTTTGTGTGTTTGTGACTGAATCATACAAAAACGACAGAATGGATTTCGATAGAATTTGAAATGAAGATAGCTTATACCCTGGATTAACATACAAGCAAACTTTCATGCATATAGCATAAATAATTCTTTTACAAAGTAAATCAACATAATTCTAATACATTACGCTCTATGGGCATTTTATAGCTACTGAACGGATTCTAGAACTTTTTTCACTGATTGAAAGTTACACTATTCCTGAGTGAGTATTATTGTTTTTTTGCGGATCAAGGCCGATTGACTGCACTAGGGTCCTAGGCCTAAATGAGGAATGCCCTCTGTGGGGGACTTTCTAAGGGATGCTAGCCCGTATTTACGCGAGGTTTCGGAGAAACCCACAGAAAACTCTGAATAGCTAGGTCGACAGGCGCGACTGGAGTTTGAACCTGGCACCTCCCGCCTTTTTGCAAACTATTGGAGCTACCTCCTGTATACAGCAAACCCTTCAACTGTGAATAAGATCACTCTAAATATAACTAGGTTTTAAAGGTTAAAATTAGTGAAGAACTTAGAAGAAAGTTGCACGAATAAATAACAAATACCACACGCCAATCGTTTCGGGTAGTGTAAAAGTACACCCTACTTCAGCTTTTGAAAAGCCCAATCATCTACACAAGCGGAAAGGTTAGAGCTGAAAATCAAGTATCTTTTTAGTATTCAGTTCCACCATTACCGGTTGTGTGGATGATAGAACATTTCACAGCTGAGGAAGTGTGAACTTTTTGTACCAACTGAAAATATCATACTATGGTATTTTTTATTTATGTGTTATACTTCAGAAAATTTTTAATTAATTTCTACAATTTTAAATTGACGATTAAACTGATTAAACTAATTGTTAATCGGTGCATGTGAAGACAACATATTTTTAGCTTTCGGTGTCACAACCAATTATAGCGGTGAAATTTCAAAAATGTTCGTCTAGATCAGGGATGGGCAAACTACGGCGCGCGGGCCAAATCCGCCCGCAGGAAGGCTTTATCCGGCCCGCGGGTGGAATTTTAATTACCCGGTCCGACGGAAATTGAAAGAATATATATATTTATATATTATATATCCATATTAAGAATTATGAAGATGGCTTGAAAAAAGTGCATTTTGAGTTCGAACGCAGATTTCAAGATTTCAGTGCCATTCAAACAGAATTGGATATTTTTACCATGCCTTTCAACGTAAATTCTGAAGCAGTGAGGTCCGATTTGCAGCTTGAATTGATTGAATTGCAATCTAACAATCATCTCAAGCAGTTGTTTCTAAATATGCCAAAGTTAGAGTTTTGCAAATCATTATCGAATGTAAGTTTCCCAAATTAAATACCTCACGCCCAGAAAATCAGTGCTATGTTTGCTTCATCTTATATAAATGAACAAGTGTTTTCAACTGTGAACCTTTGAGAGAATTCTTTCAGAAGTAGACTGACAAATGAGAATTTAGCCTCGTTCCTTAGAATCAGTGCATCTCACTTCGAACCTCAATATAATATAAGGAACTTTTAAAAATGAAATCACAATTTCATTCATCTCATTACCATATTTAAATTGTAATACTTGTATATTGTTCTTGAAATTTTAGAAAAATTTATCTTGGCCCGACAAACATTTTTTTTTTTTTCGATTTTTGGCCCTCGACCTGGTCTAGGTCACAGTGATGTGCAGGACATATCTGCAATATAACACCTATTTTCGATCAATATTACAAAAAATGCTGTTAAAATATTTTATCGCATTATCATGCCAATATTGTTAGAATAAGTAATGATTTAAGGAACTACAGATATTACATTAAAAATATCCTCAATATTGTCTGGCAGTTACTCAAACATGTAAAGAAATTTTCAAATATAGCTCACAGAAGTATCAAACTTGTTACATTTGAAAGTTATTAAAGAAAAATATTCAGTGTGAAAATACTGACTATTACTAAAGGCATTAATAATTCACCAGGCCAGCTCAGAAAATGTCGCCCCTTGACCCAAATTTAAATGTCGCTGCAATCGAGGAGATGTATACACTGATGCATAGAACACCAGAATGTATGGAAATCTGTCTACTTTACAACAATAACGATAACGTTGCATTAAAATAAGGATTTGTGTGCTCTTAGTAATACATAAAAGAGATGTTCGTAGCAATGATCAATTGTGTTGAAAATATTTTAAGAAGGTTTTTATATATTTGCTCTTTAGCAATTAAAACAGAAACTGCAGAGGAAAAAAATTATCTAGTGTATTAGAGTGTATGTAAACTGGTAAAAATATCCCCCTTTGTAAGAATTTTATTTTGTAAACAAAATTTTACAATCCTACCTAATATACCTACCTAAGATAGTTTTATAGTAATTAATATTTCATAATTTCGTAAAATTACTTTTTCTTTTAAAACAAAAATTGACTGTACGTTCGTAAGCACTTTTCGAACGTAAATAATTAATATCAACAATGAGATGAAAAACAATAAGAATGATAATGATGAAAAATAAGTAGCATCAACATTGAGATGAAAAATGAAGCCTGTGTCACCCCTTGCATACGCTAACTTGTTATAAATTATTATGTTCTTCTTTTGCTAGTATAGTAACAACTCGCTTCAACTAATGATGCTATTCTTTAATTTTTATGCAAAAGGCATCATTAAAAAAAATCTAAATATGTATATATACTTTAATTTTTATTCATTCTTCAATCATAAAATTACTGAACTATTTAAAATTTCCTCTGAATTTCAATAAAACTGAATAATTTTTCAGACGAGTAAGTTATTATTATTATTATTGTTAGAAATGAACTCTCAAACATACACAGTCCTAATGAGATATGTACATATTTACGCCCGACGGACTTCCCTTTGATGAAAGCAAAAGAATGTCAATTAGCTAACGTTAAAAGAAGCTAATTGTTTGGGAATAAAAAAAGAAACGTTTGCCTTTATTAGAAGCTAACGATATTCATTTATCTTGGAAATTAAATAAAAACAATTCTGAAAGCTTCAAGTAATAATTGCACTCTTCAGTTATAAATTAAGAGAATCGCAGAAAAGAAATTCAATTTTAGAATTACGATAGTTTTCAGATTGTAGTCAATAAAAATGCACCGGTTGTTTATTACATTAGACTAGTGAAAGTATAATATTTTCTGTTTGTAATGCTATATGAATATCGTCTTGCGATTTGGGTAGGTTAATTAAACATTTTAGTATTGTTTTATTACCTGGAATTTCATAAATTTCTACTTTTTCTAAAATTCTCACTTTTATATGTGTATTTTAAGTAATTACTAACTTTAGGATTGCTAATTTTAAGATTAAAATTTTGCATTTTCTTTTTTGGTTTTGGAAACATTATATAGTATTACGTTTTTCTTTTTGCATTACTTGAAGAGACACATTTGAAGTTGCTACTCTTGCTTTGTCATATTTTCTGTAATAGAAATCGGGCCCCTAGTGGATTTTTGAGCCTTTTGCTAATCCACTTACCGAAATCCTGCTATTTTTGTCTTTATATTTGCAATCTGCTGTTTCTGGCACCTGATGAGAGTCACAGCGATTGTAAATGTTTCCAATTTATATTTCAAATAGTCTTGTTTTTGTGCTTCGTTTTTCACACATGGGACCGGACCACTGTATTGTTGCTTCGTGAAGGTATGATGTTATGTTTTAGTTATTGGTTTATTTTACTTTTACTATATATATATACATATATATATATATATATATATATATATATATAAATATATATATATATATATATATACATATATATATGTATATATATAGTTGAACTTTATCTAAAAATACAACAAAATTACAGTTGCTTCACAAGTTACCTAGCGCTTAAAAAAGCAGCATAAAAGAAAACATGCGTTTAATAATATTTAGAAAATTTAAATTGAAAAAACCCCCCAAGCCAGTCATTGTCAATACACTAAAACACGGTAAAATGCATTGTCCTCATCAGAGGGGGAAATGCACAACTATACACCATAGGTTTCAGACTCACAGCCTGAGATTTTGCCAAGGTAATGTATTATATTCAAGGCTGTAATTTGCAAAGATTGATTTAAAAGTATTAAAACAGTTTAAAGATATTTATAAAAGTGTACTATATTAATTCAAAATATAAACTGTAACAGGCAAATCTCAGAGGTGTGACTCCCCCTTACCTATGGGAAAGAAAAGAAATTTTATTACTTACAAATCAAAAAATCGAAGAACAATCAATGCAAATGTGCCACAAAACCAAAGAAACACGTTAAACTGTAGTTCCAAAATCCTGTAATTCGTTGTCCATTGCCTGTCCAATCCGCGTGTAGAAGATCTGTTGCCATTCATCAACTAAAAGCACGTCCCTGAGGTTCTAGTTTGTATTGAGAGCACTCTGTGGGCTTTGGTGCAAGTGTGTCATTTGTCAAGAGATTTCTACAACGCATAAACTAGTGAAAATGTAAAGGAAGGATTAATACCAGGGATTCAGGCTATTATCAAAACTTTTTAAATATCTATTGATGGATTCAAATGGAAAATTATTTGTATAAAATAATTTGGCTGCTAATAAATATATATTATAATTTAAAAGATGTTTTTTACTGCATAAGCGAAAGTATATGATAAGTTGGATGATCAAAATGTTAGCAAAGACTTTTTTGTGAATATTTGATGACCAATCAGGCAAAGATATAGCCTCAAAATTGAAATTTTTTCTTTTATCAAAAATGTTTATGTGTAAAGTATTGTTAAATAAAGTTATATCTAGATCTAAAAAGGTAACAGAATTAGAATTAGAGTAAGCTGGCTTGAGGTTAAGTGTGCTGGGATAAATTAAATGTTTGATATCATTAAAGTTTCCATTGACGACAAGAATGTCGTCAATCTAGCGGAACACTGCAAAATTTAATGGATTGCTGCTGAAAAAGTTGCAAGATTGATTTAAAAGTATTAAAACAGTTTAAAGATATTTATAAAAGTGTACTATATTAATTCAAAATATAAACTGTAACAGGCAAATCTCAGAGGTGTGACTCCCCCTTACCTATGGGAAAGAAAAGAAATTTTATTACTTTTATTACCAGTATTAATAGAAAAATTTGTAAACTCTTTGTAAAATTTATGACTTATTATTGTCAAAAAACTCTTTGTAAAATTTATGACTTCCTGGATTCAAATTTTTCTATTAATACTGGTTTTTGGTCCATTAAAAATAGTTTTTCTCTTATACACTGGTTAAAAAATATGAATATTTTTATGTTACAGGTTTTTGATTTTGAAAATCTTTTCACAAGCATTCCAATTGATGATTTATATAGAACTTTACTAAATGTTTTTGATCATTTTAACATAGAACATGAACTAAATATTAATAGAGAATTTTTTGTTACTATTTCCAATTTTTGTCTTCTCAATAATTTCATATTATCTAATTCAGTCATTTATCGCCAAACTAAAGGAATAGGCACTAATTACTCAAGTACTGCTGCTAATCTTTATTTATTTTTCTATGAATATAACTTTTTCAGTAACAATTCATTAAATTTTGCAGTGTTCCGCTAGATTGACGACATTCTTGTCGTCAATGGAAACTTTAATGATATCAAACATTTAATTTATCCCAGCACACTTAACCTCAAGCCAGCTTACTCTAATTCTAATTCTGTTACCTTTTTAGATCTAGATATAACTTTATTTAACAATACTTTACACATAAACATTTTTGATAAAAGAAAAAATTTCAATTTTGAGGCTATATCTTTGCCTGATTGGTCATCAAATATTCACAAAAAAGTCTTTGCTAACATTTTGATCATCCAACTTATCATATACTTTCGCTTATGCAGTAAAAAACATCTTTTAAATTATAATATATATTTATTAGCAGCCAAATTATTTTATACAAATAATTTTCCATTTGAATCCATCAATAGATATTTAAAAAGTTTTGATAATAGCCTGAATCCCTGGTATTAATCCTTCCTTTACATTTTCACTAGTTTATGCGTTGTAGAAATCTCTTGACAAATGACACACTTGCACCAAAGCCCACAGAGTGCTCTCAATACAAACTAGAACCTCAGGGACGTGCTTTTAGTTGATGAATGGCAACAGATCTTCTACACGCGGATTGGACAGGCAATGGACAACGAATTACAGGATTTTGGAACTACAGTTTAACGTGTTTCTTTGGTTTTGTGGCACATTTGCATTGATTGTTCTTCGATTTTTTGATTTGTAAGTAATAAAATTTCTTTTCTTTCCCATAGGTAAGGGGGAGTCACACCTCTGAGATTTGCCTGTTACAGTTTATATTTTGAATTAATATAGTACACTTTTATAAATATCTTTAAACTGTTTTAATACTTTTAAATCAATCTTTGCAAATTACAGCCTTGAATATAATACATTACCTTGGCAAAATCTCAGGCTGTGAGTCTGAAACCTATGGTGTATAGTTGTGCATTTCCCCCTCTGATGAGGACAATGCATTTTACCGTGTTTTGATGTATTGACAATGACTGGCTTGGGGGGGTTTTTTCAATATAAATTTTCTAAATATTATATATATATATATATATATATATATATATATATATATATATATATACAGGGATGTCCAAATTAAACTTCCCCGACTCAGAGGCCTGTGCAGGATGTTGTATGGGTCATAATGGGGTGAAATGTTGAAAACAGACACTTCAGATCACGCGCTCGTGATTTATTAAAAAAAATATTAGTACAAGAAGTTTCCGATAGGTGGCGCTGTAACATTAGTAATTTGAATATTGCAACAACGTGAATTGCATAAATAAAGCTTCTGCGCAACGTATCCAAAAGGCCAGCCCTACAAAAGTGGAAGACAGGCGCTGCACAGGCAGTTGTTTCCAGCTCGCACAATATCGACTTTAAAAGACAAAGCTCTGTTAGTGAAACTTTTCTACCAGAATGACGAGAACTGCGATAAGAGTATTCCGTCGACTGAAGAACTTACGCCGAGGACCAATGACACCACGCGTTTTACTAGACATGATGAAGTTCGAAAGAACCGGACAGCTGGGAATTTTACCAGATAGAGGACGACATGTTGTGGATTCTGCACGCGTACAAGACGTTGCTCTGGCGGTCGTGGACGCCACTAGCCAATCGCCACATGGTATTGTCAGTGTGCCAACTGTTTCTCGTGCTGTTGATATGCCCTATTCGACCACGGCACACATATAGAACATCTGTAGAACGTATTGTTGATCTGCAACGCCACCTATCGGCAACTTCTTGTACTAATATATATTTTTTTTTAATAAATCACGATCTGGAGTGTCTGTTTTCAAAATTTCATCACATTATGACCTATGCAACATGCTGCACAGACCTCTGAGTTGGGGAAGTTTAATTTGGACAACCCTGCCTAGTAGCAGAACTAGTTCAATAAACATTTAAATTACGTTGGAAACACGTTTATTGACGTTAAAAAACGTGTTTTAAACGTTTTTTGGACTAATTGTGCTACTAGGGCTGTGTATATATATATATATGTCAACTAATAATCTCAGTATTTTAGAAATGGTGTATGAATATTTAAATAAACATTGAACAACTGCTTAATCATTCGATAATTTCAACAAAATGTTTTCCAGATAGGGAATTTAGGAAACGTTGCTTCACTTGGAGCTTTTCTCAATGCCTGCCAGTTTGATTTTCCAATTGCTTTAGCACGTTCGCTATCATTCTGCACTCGTTATTTCTACACGTTTACTATAGCTAGATAACTCGTGATAGTCACGAATGTAAACTAAATTTCCTACACAGTTTTGTGATTAACTAATTAATTTTTTGAAAAATACGCAATTTGAAAGAAAGACCTGAAATTTTTATTTTCACGACATGAATCTCCTCTCTCTCTCTCTCTCTCTCATTTATTATTAAAACTATATTTTATATCTAAAATTGACATAAGAAATTCGGCTTGTAGGCTAAATCTTTTTGGTCCGACAGTCAACGTGTTAAGGTTATTGCATTCAGGTTTCTGGAATGAATTATCCGATATTCTGAATATCAGGCTAATCACAAGTTTGCAACTTGTTCAACTTTTAGAAAGGATTGTGAACCACATAAACTTTTTATAAAAGTACAAATTATATTTCTTGAGTTTTGTAATTTTTATCCTTTTATCACACCTATTTCGTTTGTGAGGATTTCAGTTATTGCTATATTAAGGCATGGTAGATTTCTCTACATATCGATTAAAAGATTATCTGATAGTTGAATTTGCACTGAATAAAGATCGCTAAACTTGTTCATGATAAAATATGATTTTTTCACATGCATGTTTTCTTTCTTGTTACAGAATAAAAAACGTATTTTATTCCTATTTTTATGAGAATTTCTTTTTATTTACTAAATAGGGACGGCCAAATCTTAATTCTGTACTGGCGGCCATGTTACAGTGAAACTTCTCGGAAGCGACCACCCTCTGTTCCGCGAAAAATCGGTCTTTATGAGCGGTGGTCGATCAGAGAAATATAAACATTTAATAGCCATAAGAAATGTTGTTTGTGATGTTATTCATGAAACTGAATATTAATGCATGTAAGTAATTACACAAAAATATTTTTCACTAAATTATTTTATAAATATAGTGAAACTTTTCTGACCGTTCCGCGAAAAATCGGTCTTTAAGGCAGGTGGTCGCTCAGAGAAATATGAACATTTAATAGCCATAAGAAATGTTGTTTGTGCTGTTATTCATGAAACTGCATATTAATGCATGTAAGTAATTACACGAAAATACTTTTTATTAATTTTTTTATAAATAAAGTGAAACTTCTCGGAAGCAACCACCCTCCGTTCCGCGAAAAATCGGTCTTTAAGAGAGTTGGTCGATCAGAGAAATATAAACATTTAATAGCTATAAGAAATGTTGTCTGTGTTGTTATTCATGAAACTTCATATTAAAGCTTATAAATAATTACACAAAAATATTTTTCACTAATTTTTTTTATAAATATAGTGAAACTTCTCGGAAGCGACCACCCTCCGCTCCGCGAAAAATCGGTCCTTAACAGAGGTGGTCGGTCGATCAGAGAACTATAAATATTTAATAGCCATAAGAAATGATGTTTGTGTTGTTATTCATGACACTGCCTATTAAGGATATAAGTAATTACACGAAAATATTTTTCACTATTTTTTTTTATAAATATAGTGAAACTTCTCGGAAGCGACCACCCTCCGCTCCGCGAAAAATCGGTCCTTAAGAGAGGTGGTCGCTCAGAGAAATATAAACACTTAATAGCCATAAAAAGCTTTAAAATGTTTGTGTTGTTATTTATGAAATTGCATATTAATACATATAAATAATTACGCAAAAATGTTTTTTTATTAATTTTTTTTATAAATATATAAAAATTTCGGATTTTTTTTCTTTGACAGTACTTTCCTCTTCATTTTATTTTTAACGTCTGACAAAAGAGAATTTCTTCCAATATTCTTCATGATTTCCGTGTTTGCCATGATAAAATTTAGTTGTAGTGAAGGCACTCATTGTAAGTTCGGCCTGTTCAATGAAGTTATCCTCATCAGACTCTGAATTAATGCCTGAAAGCCGTAAATATACAAACACATATGTCACATCATTAACATCATCATTGCAAAAGGGAACGTCTATCACTCTGTTTTACCGTGTTATACTAGCCTTTTTTAGCGTGTTATACGAACAAAATCAGAATTTTTTCACCGTATTATACGAATCCGTCTTATATGAGCCAGTGTTGTAGGGGGGCTGGGGGTCTCTTCTAGAGGACTTTTTAACATTACGTAAATAGGGTAAAAAATCCGTGCCTTAAAAAATTGGTTGTTGGTAAAGGGGTTCGCTTAATAGAGGGGGCCACTCATAGAAGTTTCACTGAAGTTAGAATCGGACACAATTAAATAATACAACTAGTTCAAAGACATTTCGAGTTTTTGATGACTTCTGTTATTGCTCTAGTAGGCAAAGGTTAGATTTCACTCTATATCGATAAAGATGATCTGATTGCTAAATTTGCGCTTAATAAAGCTTGTTAAGTATGCTAACTTAATATATATATGTCTTTTTTTTCTTTTCCATTACAAATAAAATTATTAATTTCTTACTATATTTATAACTATTTAACTAAATAGGCGTTGCCGAATTATAACTGCACACAGCCGTCGAGGCATCTTGATTACATAATACAACTTGTGCAAAGGCGTTCCTTTTTTTTTTCTTTTTTTTTAATTTGTGATGTAATTAGATTCTTTTTTTATGTTGTTCAAAAGTTGCATTATTTTTTTTTAAAGAACATGTTTAATCTCTGCCCTAACAGTAAACCGTTATCATACAGCGAACAAACTTCAGAAATTTTTGTTGAAAGATAATCTTTCAAATCTTTCTCCAGCACGACTCCTATATTTCTTTTCTTCCTTTTTTTTAATAAACATAAAAACTTTACTCTTTTTTTTAAATTGTTTCAATATTTTTATATCGCCTTTAACCTTCCCCTTTATTGAAATTGAAAATGTCAAGAGGCCTTTAAAAATATAAATGTAAGTGGCCAGAAAGTGTAATAAAAGTGGCAGAGCAGGGATAAATAAAACTCCTTTATTCTGCTGGAAGGATGAAAACATTTCAGAAACGCTTGTCCAAGAGGTGTAAAACGCCCACATTTATTTGCAGCTAAAGGTAAGAAAACTTTTTACTCATAAAACACAGGCGCGTCAATATTAAGACGATTTTTTTAAGTATCATATCTTACGGTCTTAACAGAATAGTTGTCAGAATAGAATAGTTTGGGGTATTTTATTTTATTTTATTTTTATTTTTTTCATTTTCCTTTTTTTAGTTCTCGGTCACATTTATCTATAAGTACAACTTGACTATTTGAGCAAACTTTTTTACACTTTGATGTAAATTATTAGTGGTTTCTGTGTGCTCTGCCAAATGTTTGTGCACATTTTTTTACGATTACTTGCTTATTAATTAGCCATCTTAATTTAGTATCGTAATTTAGTTTAATATCAAAAAATTAAGCAATGAGGCTTTTTTAACCAAAAATTTAACTATGGGGTTATTTTTATTAAGTATGTCTGTTAGAATGAATCATACCTTCTTCGCCAGGTGTAACTTCGGTATCATCCTGATTGGAGCAGTTCTGGCTTGGCGACAAATTACTGTCGCCATTTATTTTACTATGCTGTATTTCTTTTAATTTTAAATAGGGATGTTTAATTTATGTTATATATTTATAGATTTTCATTCACTAGGTTTTCAGATGATGTTTACTTCATGACGGGGCTCTGCCTCTTCAGCCTCCAACTGCTCTTTTCTTTTTCCTTTAAGTAAATGCAATTACACTAGCACCGAATTCCTCAAACAATTAATAAACATATAAATTAAATTAAATATTCAGCACCAAATACATTAATACCAAGAAAATCATAACATAAAATTAAAATTTCATGTAAAACACAAAAGATAAATAATGGCTAGTCATTGCCATATCATGACCTTTATCGCGAAGTGTCCTTTAAGTCGAAAAAAAAGCAACAAATAACATAAAGTTGATCATACCAAATCTATTGTGAAATATTGTTTTTTTTTATTTATTTCTTAATGTCTGTGTTTTAATACAATGTTACTGATGTAGTTGAAACAGAAGGTAGTTTCCCAGGCAATCCGCGCGTAAAAACTATAGCTTCATTTTCCTAATTTTTATTTTGACTGAAATATTATATTTTACTAACTAGACAATTTAGATAAAACTGGTTATTGCTAATATTTCATATTAAAGACGTAAATTCTCTATAAGTGAGTCAACAAATTGTAAACTCTAATGTTAAAAAGTGAACAAGGAGAGCTTTTCACAATCTCTGACTATCATGGTAAATTTGAATGGAGATTAAGCAATTTATATCAAATCATCTCTCGTATTATGATTGTTTTAAAAAGTACATTTTCATATAATTTATGCAAATATTTTAATAAAGTGCTTAGTATGTGCTTAAATATCTTGTAGTCTTAGAAATAAAATCTTCAGTTTTTTTATTATTGTTGTTTTCTTTGAGCAACTTGCAGGAAATATTTTAAAAGTTCTGGACTTTGTAATTTCAGCTCAAAAAGCACCGTGAAAGGCAAAAACATCGGAATGAGCGCTCAAAAAATTTCTACTACATTTCTCCAAACGACGATATTGCAAAACGTATTACGTCGGTTTCGATTCCAGTAAAAAAAAAGTATCATCTAAAAATTTCTGGTTAAAAGTCAATTGCAGATATTAAGGCAACTTCTGTGACATTTGTAAGTTTAAGTGAATGTTCAGACAAACAAAAATGCCTCTGTATGTTTCATGTTGCTAAAAAAAAAAAAAAAAAAAAAAAATGCTTCGTAATTTGACGCACACTTCCTCGCCAATGATACTGGGTATCTGAAGATTGATACTCACCTTATCGAACTGGAATTCATAATAAAATATGCTAATGTAAAATTTTTTATTAAAATTATGACCATTTAAAACCTTCAAATGTGTATGCTTTAAAGCAGTGTTTCTCAGCTGGTGGTCCAAGTTCTAAGTGGTCCGCGAAGCGGGTGAGTGTTCAAAAAATAATTGTGTTTTCACAATTTCATGAAGTAAAAAAACAAAAAGCGTAATTGTCTTTTTTAGAAAAAAAAATCCATAACTCTTGCAAAATAGGGAAAATATTGGCGGACTCAGTAATAAATACAATTCGATAAAATATTATAGCATCTTAGACAAGCTTTTGTCTTCGGTTCCTACAAGTATATTTAAACGGGTATGATTATACAATTATCAGCATCATTGAGTGAGTGGAAATAACATTTTCTGCGCTTTTTTAAATTTTTTTAATCATTTATACTACATTTTGTGCAAAAAGTTTTGTACATTTTTTAAAAAGATTTTATCCCCCCCCCCTTTTTGTAAGGATTCTTTTAAGTGGTCCGTGAGTAAATTGAAAGTGGAAAAGAGGTCTGCGGGTTAAATTGAGTTGGGAACCACAGCTTTAAAATCTTCAAAACGCGCTGTGAATCATAACTTATTGGCAACCTAAATAAGATGAATTTATACAACAATGAAAGATATCAGAAGTTGATGTTATGCTCCAATTAGCCACAAATAGCCAATAGCTAATAAAATAGTAATAACTGATTAAATTAGCTAAAGATACCTAAAAATAATTAATATTTAGTATGCCATGGTTTTCAATTCTACGAACGCTAGAACACTCTTTTAAGTGGCTATTAACAAATTCTACAACGTTTGAGATCCAGAATTTCTATACGATTTCGATTTATTTTGGTGCATCTGACCTTTCCTAGAATTTGTACCATGAGTTCTGGTAAGCTCTGTGCAAGTGTAATAAAAATTATTTAGTAAAGGTCATCTTTTCGTTATTATGTGCTTTAGGTACTAAATCTGTGGTAGCATTTTTGTGTTTTGGGTGACATTCAAAACTGCATAATAATTGCATATCAACCTTTCCATCCTTACGGTATTTTTGATTTTGTAATATATATATATATATATATATATTTTAATTTTTAACTACTCTATTTTATATGTTCTGCTATTATTAAATAACCATACACGCATATTGATATAGGACACTTTGTGTATGAGATGCAACAATACATAAATAAATCTTAAACGCAGGGCCGATATATCGAAAGCTTAAACGTCATTAGTTTTGAAACTTCGTGCCACACACTTTTGTTAGCGGCAACCAAGTTTTAAGGCGAAGTTCTGGATGTTGTTCGTTGCTGCATAGTGAAATTCATTGGGTGGGGGTGGATTTAAAAAAGAATTGATGTTACTATAATTATTGTTAAACAGGTATGTTTAAATGGTCTAAATCTTAAAAGATGTCACTCAAGCAGTGGCGGCTCCTCCATTTGAGCACATGAGCACGTGAACCCCCAAAGGAAAAAACTGAAGAATAAACACATTAACAAATTAAATTTAAAGCAAATATTAAGCACACTTCTAGATTTATGTGAATTTAAAACGTGAGTTTTACTCTCTCCCTCCTCCTCCCACTATTATTAAATACGCTTATTATAGCTAACGCACTGTAGTGTAGGTTACTACAACACGGTCTAATCAGTCGCACGTGCGAACGGAAATTTTTCCCTCTGAACCGCTCTCTGGGATAAGAAGCCCAGACAGCTGGGAGGAAGCACGGCACTCATGAAATCTGTCCGTTCGCACAAATTCATTGTGCACCCATGGCCACTTTTTTGCGGTATCGCTTCCGGATTTTGCCTTGGTTTGTTACGTTCGGTTAGTTAATTCATTTTTATTTCATTTTCTTAATATTTTTTTTATTTCTACAATTTTTCACTACATTATTTTTTTTTACAAACTAGTGTAAATAATTAAGATACGTGTTTCGGAGCTAAAGCAATGGCATTTTTCAATGTTATCGTTTGAAAAAATATTGAAATAAAATGAGTCAAGACAGCACCTTTGCTAAAACTTATCTTTGTGACGAAATGTAAGACCCAAGATGACTTGTTTTCTTTCAGTTGCGTGCATTGTTTTCCTTTAACTGCTGGAAACGCAAATCTATTTTAATTTGTAAGGTGCGTCGTATCTGCCTGTTTAATTTTCGAAATTTGTTTTGTGAACCTCTTTTTAAATCACCCACGAGCCGCCACTGCACTCAAGACTGAAAAATAACTGATACTGTTGTAGGGATATTTCTTTCTATTTTACACGGCCTAACAGGAGAAATGCATTAAGTATCGGACTGTCACATCTTTATGACTGATGTCCCACTAGCTTCTTTTTAGCATATGACAACACTTGTTTTTTAATCAAGCAATTTAGTCTTTCACTCCCTTGAAAAAGTAAGTGGAAGGAAGCAAAAAGCCAAAATATCTGGTGTATATTGCATCCCTTGTATTCCAGAGGGTTAATGCGACCACTTCAGTATATATGGATATATTTCATACAATAGGAGACTTTCACCTTTCATTTCTTTAGAAAAATGAGTTAAACGAAGCAAAAAATGACTTAAAACAGCTTCCTCAAATTATATTCCTTGCACTAGAAGTCAAAGCCTGTGGTGAAGGCAATTACAAGTGGCGCTAGAAAAAAACATTTGGTGAAAATATGTCTACACTCAGTATATTTAATCTTCGTCCACCTAAAATGAATAACTTCATATTCAATTTTTATTATAAACTCAAATCGAATTTCATGCTCTTCTGGAAACGCGCGTAAACTTTTGGCATTCGAAAGATTTCGTTTTGTGTACACAGCCTTTCTTTTATCCATGAAAACGATTTATTTCTGAAACAAAAAATAAACTATGTAATCTGAAAATTTTTTTTAAAGGAGTTGGAATCACATTTTCCTTTCAAAGCCTGATGACCGTGATGAATATGATGTCATATCGATTGCAACAACTCATTTTGTTACTCAAATATTTTTATTCTCGAAAATAAAATAAAGGTGAAAATAGTAAAAAAATTGCTTAAAAATGTGGGAAACGGTGGATTTTCAGATTTTTAAAGTAGCACAGAATGTTTTTTATGCTTTTATACATATGAAAAATTTCAAGCGGATCGTGTAAACAGTGTAGATGTTATTAGGCTTTTTCTGTTTTGTAAACTTTTTGAACTTTTTAATCTTCTTGGAGTTATGGCGGTAAAATATTTATATTGAAATGGGGTCAGCGTAACTATACAGTAGGAGTCCGGGTATTAATATGATTGTTTCGGTAAATAACGATACTTTTCGTCCAATCAAGTTGTTTTAACTTTCACTCCTTTAGAAAAGTGTGCTGAAAGAAATTAAAAAGTGGCATAGCTTGTGCACATTACGTCCGCCGTGTTCCAGAAGGGTAAAGCAATCTTTTCAGTAAATATTAACGACATTTTTCTTTCAATCACGCAGTTTTATCTTTCCCTCCTCTGGAAAAGAGAGTAGGAAAAGCAAATGGTCACTTGAAATATTTCTATGTAAACTACACATTTTGTTCGATCTTTGATGGATCTAGTTTTTAACAGTGCGTTCAATTTTCATAAAGCAAAAAAATGCTTAGCAGTTTTATTCCTTTAGAATTTGTATAACTATTAGAGCAATTTCAGAAGACATTTTCTCCTATCAGTACTTTATGGACTAAACAAATAGATGTATGAAAAATAATACAATGCAAAGCAACTTATTGTAATCTATGCGAAAAAAGCAATACCGTTTATCGACATTAATGCACATTTTTATTTAATGAGATAACATACATGTGTAGTCAACAAAGAATCTGAAATCATTTAAAATAGGTCAATACCGTGTTGTTGTTGAAGTACTGAAAATTGAAATATTGGTTTCTAATCCTATCTGAAATGAGTTTCCAATAGTGGTGATAAGATGTAAGATCATCACAAAACCATTGATTTTTTTTTAATCGCTTTATTGTTAGAAGGAAGGAATGATAAACTTTCTGGTGTTTTTTTATGGTTTGAAGTGTTAACTGCAATCACACAAGGAAAATAACTATTGATTCATCCAAGAGTAGAAGTTTCACTGATTTTTGAGCTGAGCGAAGCTGTTACCCCACACTCAGACATTTATTTCAATGTAACGCTTCTCCTCCTAAACCTCATGACCGATTTAGTTCAAATTTCGCATGGTTATAGGTACCGATGGTTGCAAGGTATAAATCTGAAATCAAATCAATCGGGTTGACCACGGAGGAATAATCACCAAAACACCTGCTGCCATTAACTTTCAATGGAAATATTAGAAGAATTAATCTATTTCTCAATTACTTGCTCCGTGCACTCACTGAACCTATGACATTGGTCAAGGTCACGATGTTGATCACTTTAAAGAACAGGAAATCTAAAATAGGCCATACCATCGAGGAATAATCACCGAAAAAATTTCATCTTGAAGTAGAGATAACTTCACGAAATTCTCTCAGCTCAGCATTGCATACGCGATACTTTAATGTTTTAATCGATAAGTAGTTACCTATATGTTACCCATATTACTTACATACAACTTGCAGAACATCCTAATGTTATCATTGTTATGATGCTGTTACTGAAGAGCTTTCTTTTCTTTCCTTCTTTTTTTAACCTCTTCTAAAAGATAATTGGTTTAAAGGTATATATTATACGCTTCAAATCTCCAATGAGACACATAATTTTAGAATTGTAATTAATTTTCCCTAAAGTAAGATTAGAATTTTTCTTTGTGATGAAATATAATTGAAATCGACCATAAAAGAATGTGTGTAATAAGAAGTAAGTACAGAGAGTAGGTTTTAGACCTTTAGAAAAATAAATATAATTTTTAATGACATCTATTTTGCCTCTATTAGAAAAATGCGACGTATTATTTGATTATTTTTTACTTACTTTCTGACAAATAGACCACCGCAAATTCGTTTGATGAAAGTCGTTTGATCGACTCAATTCTTTGCTTCTTTTTAGAGGTCTATTAGACTAATCTCGTGAATTACAAAACTATTGTTAAACTGCGTTCTAAAAGTTTACCTGATCAAACGGCCATGTTTGTTGTAAAACTCAAAAATTTAAAGAAGCTCTTCAAACATATGTCTATAAATAATAAAATTACGACGTTTACTGACACGGTGGGGGGGGGGGTGAAAAAGCACATTGATAAATGTACTTGGATCAACTGTGCAGATAATAGGTACAGTCATTGGATTATAAATCTTTTTAAAAAAGAATTTTTTAAGTATAATCTCTTTTTAAGATAAGCACGATCATTTCTTATGTTAATACTTTTACCTTCACTCATTATATTAAGTATTAGTCTTATCTAAAAATGTTGTAAAAGTGTCATAGAAACAAAAATAATTTAAGATAACAGCTGCTTGTGAAAACGTGTTTTAAGTGATACACTCCAGTATACACATGGTATAAAAAAGTAAGCAAATTTTTGTTTTGTTTCTAAAACATAATACTTTTTTAATAAAAAAATTATGACAAAGCAATTACATGAACAATATATTATTATATTATATAGTAATTGTAAACAAAGTAATAATTTGTATAAAACACTTGTAAGGGTTACAAAAGGAATTCAGACAGAGTATATAAAGTTTTTGTTAGTTTAATATGAGTTTTATACAATGTTTGATTTAATGGGCCAAAATATTTCCCTGTTGCACTTTCTTTAAACTGTGTCCTTCAAAATCTTTTCTTTTTCTTTAATATCGTCTTCTGTGTACGTCGAAAACTTTTATCGTTTATGCTGAAAATATTTCTACTTTCCTGTATGACATGAAGGTGAAATTTTTCTTCTGTACTAAAGTTTTTGATATTGCAATATGACTTTCTATGAAGTATAAAACAAATGTCAAATTTTCTGATATAAGAAGTCACATATGAAGTTGATATGCCAAAATTTCATACTGATACTTTTGCTTGAGTGTCCAGTGTATGTGCAATGCTTTTAGTAACAAAATAGATAAATATTATATAAGTCTATCCATCTTTATGTATGTAACAAAAATTATCTTTGAAATAGTCTAGTCAAAAAGAACTCCCATGATATATTATGGCTAGTTAGTATTTAAAAATATGACGAAAAACAAAGTTTAAATTGGCACAACCACTTATTTATTTAATTTGAAATTACTTATTTGGTCGGATTGACACTTTATAACAAATAAGTATTCTTTGCTTAGTTAAGCCTTTCGGTACGAGCTAGCAGACGGATTAGCAAAACAAGCAGCCATCTACAATAGCAATTTTATCCCTATAAACAAAAATGGCAGTCGCCTCGAAGAAATAGAAAGCGTTTCACTTCCAAGCCCACTATCTTATCTAAAATACATATTAAAAAAGGACAAATTAGAAAAATGGAAAATATCATGGGACACAGAAGTTACAGGCAGGTATACTTACCAATACTTTAAAAAACCATCAGAGGATTTTCTTTTAGAACACAGGAACCTTTACTTTTTTTTTACCAATCATGGACCATTCCCAGAATATATTTTTAAATAAACAGAACTTCCTTCGATCATTGTAAATGCAATATGCACGGAAATGCATTACACTATTTCACTAATTGTACATTATTAAAGCAATACAGAGTTTTAAAATCATCTTCACAAAGAAATGAGCAGTGGGCTGCATATGTATTAGAAAAATAAAAACGTATGCAACAAAATAATAAAAGGGATTGAAGAACTACAAAATAATCAACCCAAGTATATTCATCCGATTGAAATAAGACCCCATACACCACAAAATGATTCAGATTAAATCCATATAAGAATTTCAGTTGATAAAAACCACGTGAAAACTCAAAATAGAAATATTTTTTTTAATTATGGATTTATTTGCATTATTTCCTAACATAGAAATTCTGTTGCTGCTCTTATTTCGTTAAAAAAAAAAAAAAAATACACTTCTCATATCCAAGCTTAAATTTATTATTCAGTACATATTATATATATATGTAATGTATAAAAAGGTAGTTTGGGTTTCACTAGTTTTGGGTATTGTTTAAGCGTGTACTTTCACTGTAAGATTTGTTTTCCTGTCATACCTGCCACGCGCGCTCTGCAGCTATGTTTTATTTCTTACTCGCCGATTCTGAGTTCTTTCCAGTGTACACGTGTGCCCACGCCTTTGTAACCCCGGATGCAGGTCATCTAAAGTAATGTAAGTGATTCGATTAGAGATGAGAGAGAGGCGGAGTTATGTCTTAGCAACCCACGTGGTACCATGAGCGTAAATACGGCTGCACCACGAAAATCGAGAGACTTCTACCACTAAAACTGCTTAATTAATCCACGCGGATGTTTGTACCCGCGTCTCCCCTCTCCTGTTCTCACACTATATTGTAACTTAAAGATAACGTTCAATAAACCGTTTTACCCGCCTTAACTCTGAAACTTTACTGGAATATCTGACACTTAAAAAAAAAAAAAAAATTCAATAATTAAGAATAGTTGATTACTGGTACTTTTTCCTTTTTATGTGAGTCTGTAACTAATGAAGCCATACAGAGTACTGTTCTACCTTAATATTTTACAATAATATTAGCATAAATAGCTATTAATAAATGTGTAATATTAATATAATTATTAACATTATCATTACTATTATATTAATTTCTACAGTTTTTCTCCTTTTCCACAACTTCAACTAAGTACTTCTTAGCTACTGCAGCTTGTACTACGTTAAACATAGGCTAGCTATACTAGTGTTATATTTATTTTATTATTTATTCATTTAATTATTACTTTTTTTTTCTTTTTTTTTATTCATTTAATTATTACTTTTTTTTTCTTTTTTTTATTCATTTAATAATTACTTTTTTATTTTTTCCTTTCCTTTCCATACTTCCAAATTAATAATAATATATCATTTTTTTCCCCACTCCATGGCATTACTTGTCTATTGATGGCATTAAGTCTTCTCTGATGGCAACATGCACTAATACTGCCTCCATTACTGAGCTTTGATCTTCTTGTCGGTCCACTTCCTCGTTGTTTATTTCTAATAGCTACGGTCGCGCCCCCAAGTTACAAAAGGACCCTAATTTTGGTCAGGTAACTTGCAGAAACCTAGCTATTATTGTTTTTTTCGATTAAATTGAAATGTGTGTGCGGTGGCGCCTGATGATAGAGCGCACCATTTCAATTTTCCTTTCCATTTTCCGACTATTGGTGGATACATGTGATTAGGCTTAAAAGCCCACCAGTCCTCATTTGGCGCTTTATATCCAATTTATCCACTCTTTCATTGTCTTAAAAGGCTATATTTAAACACTAAATTCGGTATAAGCTCGTTAATTGGCACCATGTGCTATCTACTTTTTTATTTTTATTGTTTTCACTTTATCAATGGATTGTCTTAGGATTTCAATTTACGTAAGTTAGCTATTATATATATATATATATATTTATATATGTGTGTGTGTGTGTGTGTGTGTGTGTGTGTGTGTGTGTGTGTGTGTGTGTGTGTGTGTGTGTGTGTGTGTGTGTGTGTGTGTGTGTGTGTGTGTGTGTGTGTTGTGTGTGTATGCTTTCAAAATTTAAAAAAAAACCTTCTTTCTAAAGCCCAATTTTGAATATTAGATATATTTATTTAGGTTTAAATTTTTCAAAATTACTTTAAAAGTTTATCATTCTGAAGCCTATTGTTTACTTTTAGATATTTATTTACTTTTTTTTAACTTTCAAAATTGTAAAAATAGAAAACAAAAAAGAAAGTGTTAAATACATGCATATATGGTCAAATGTTATAAAGAACAATATTGTGAGCTATTGTGCTATTGTAAACCATTGTAAACTAACTGCTTTTATATTGTATAACACTGATGTATTTTACTAATTGTAATCCAAAAATAGTGCTGTAAAAAAAATAATATAAACGGGGGAAACCGCTGCTTGCTGGACCTGAGCCTGCGGCTAGGGTTCAGCAGAACAGTAGGACACTTTAGGAACTAAAACAGGCTTTAAACCAAATAGGTAGGCCGTTCCTGAAGGTAATATCCTATAGTATCCTTTCGGTATGGAGAAACTGGTCGCGGTTATTTATTCGTGGTACGAGGAAGTTTTCCGCAAGAGTGGTTGCACTGCATGAAAGCGTAACCCGCGAAAACGTGTTTTGCGGCATCCATCGAAAAATAAAAAATTTTGCTATATTCCAACACAAAAATTACTCTTTACAAAAAGTGGTTAATTATATTCCAGAATTGTCGGCAGCTATGGTAATCATACCAACAATACCCACACAACTTTCCATGAATGCAGATTTTAGGTGGAGCGGCAGCAGAGAACGTTTCGGGGAGCGTTTCGTGGATGCCGCCAACAGCCGGCAGTAGTACCCAGAGAACGTTTCGTGGATACCGTCAATGGATGGCGATAGTATCCAGAGAACGTTTCGTGGATACCTTCAATGGACGGCGGTAGTACCCATAGAACGTTCCGTGGCCGCCACCAATAGGCAGCTATAGTGACGAGTGGGTTAAATTTAAATTCTCAGCAGTTGGTTTCAAGTTCTAGTTTTACACGGATATCAGCTCGGAGAGATTTTCAAATGAAATTTTTTGTTATTAAAATGTTCATATATTAATCTCAAATAACGTCTCTTTAACTGAAGATTGAATAATGTTCTTCAATTCTGCTCAGTTGATCTGCTTTAGTTGGTGATGTATCACTGTTTAGACTCGCAGTATAGATTTTGTTCTTTCAGAACACTGATCCAGATACTCATTTTAGCAAAATCCATTTTCAATATCCAGTGTGTCCCTTTTTGATTCGCTTGTTAACTCATCCGGATTTTTTTCAAAAAAAAAAAAAAAAAAAAAAAGTCTCATGTTACCAAGGTCATCTTTTCTTCCCTTTCAAAATGTACTATCTCTCTATTTTTATAAGTTTTACTTATACAGGTTGTTCAACAAATAAGACCTTGATTTCAAAATTAAAAAATCTCAAAAAACCAAAATAAATGGGAAAATGCAGCGAACGGTGTGTTCATTACGATTTTTTTTTTTTTTAAACAATAGCTGCTAACAGATAGCAGTGTACAAATGGGAGATGGCGTTATGGACGTAATGTTAAAACGCGTAATCTTTGTGTTTAAAATTAAATATTTATGAACTATATGGTAAAAAATATTTGACAAAGGGGGTGAGAACCCCAAACACCCTCTTATACGCCACTGCTAAAAGATGGCACTGCATGTCAAAATCTATTGACGATCATCATGTATAAGTATAAACTCATTCTGGGAGAGCAGTCACAATTCAATCTTTACAAAATGTCCACGTTCGACGCAGAGGTGTCGCAAACGAATAATGAAATTAGTCATCACAGCCCGTACAGTCAAAGGATTGGCAAGAAATTAATTTCAATTTTCACACATGTATGTTCAGCATTTTCTCTTAAGTTACTTGACCAATTAGTTTCGAAATTTTTAAATAGGCTGACAAACATTTAAAAACATGGAAAGCGAATACTGTCTCTGCTAAAAATATCTGATTACTGTTCCTTTACTGATTTTTCGTTCCCTTTTTGGATAAAAAAGAACATAAATTACCAAGCCATTCCAACAGTTATGAATGTGATTTGAAATACCCTTTATGAAAATGAATTCTTTATTAAATTCAAATTTTCCTGAGTTCAATTTCATCACAATTTTTTTTTTTTTAGTTTCGACTTGATGACCCCCTCCCCTCCCTTCCTCTGACTACAAAATCCTGACTACGCTACTCTTATCCATTGCAAGTACTGAATATGCACATTGAAACATTGGCGTATATTAACGGTATGTCTTCCACACATTAAGAAAAATCCGCTATTTTACGGTATATATGCCGTTTAGAATAGAAGCGACACACACACACACAAATATTGTAGAATTACGGTAGTTTTACTGTAAAGAAGAAAAATGGTACAAGTATTGTAAAATTTACAGTCCTTATTCTGTAATTTTATGAAAATTTTTTTTACAATTTACATTATATGCAAAATAACCGAGATAATTTGATTTAATGTTAGTACAGTGCTCTACAAAGAAGCACCGATATCGAATTTCTGACAATCTTCAGTAAGAAATTACTATTACTGCGAAATGAATTTCTCGTAGAAGACCTTAAGTTGATTTCAATTATAATTCGGATATCTGACACTAAGTTTCGTATGCATAACATTTCATTACTCTCATTTAGCATGAAAGCGTTGATTGGATTCAGTATCGGCGGATCTCCATCAATTGTTATTTGATATAGAGCCCTCTACAATCCAGCATTAGAATAATGGAATATAGTATAGCCTGCAGTACTACTAATTTCTATTCAAAACTTCTATATTTAAAGCTATTTAAAGTCTAATTTAAGATAAACTTTCCGAAAAGTAGGCCAGCACTGAAACTGGCCTTGATCCAATATAATATGCACTCACAAACATTAACTGAAATTCCAATTTCACAGCAAAATATCGGGTTTAAGCTGAATAAATTTTCAGTAAAACCATAATACTGGACAACTTTAGATAATATGTCTTCGTAAAAACTGCGCTTGATTGATTTATCGTGACTGTTACATCATTAATCTTTTGAAAGGAGTATTGGAACACCAAAGTTTCCAAACTTTATTTTTCTTTCATTTTTCTATGCATTAGTAAATTCTAAAGAGGTTTTTCTATTTTATTAACCTAAATAAAAAAAAGTCTAAATATGTAGATTTGTGTAATTAGCTTAAATATTTCTGAAAAATTCAAGTAAACGGCATAGATTTTAAAAGTTTGATAAATTTTTAGTAAATTAGTATAGCAGCTGACTTGGCCAATGACAGCTGACTTGGCTTATGGAATCAATAAGCCATAATAGTAATTAAAATCGGAATGCAATTCAACTACTCTTTTAAGGTGCAAGAATAGTTATTTTTTTTATAATTCGTCTGCTTTTCAATTATATGTAAATGGATACGGAAGACCGTTGAAATTTCAAACAATCGATCAAATTTTAAAATTCTAAAGTTATGAAATTTTAAAATTTTGATATATTATTAGAAATTCAGAATACTAAGAATATTTCTAAATAGACTGTTTAACCATAATTAAATCCGCTAAAAATTAAGCCATAATAGTAAATAATGTAAATATCAATAATGGCACATGAAATGTTGAAATAAACAATAATACAAAGCAGTTAAAATAAGAAGAATTTCAAAATATTATCATCTATCATTGTTCAATTATATGATCCATTTTTAATACAGTGTATAAACATTCAACAGAGGAACATTTGTACAAAATATTGACGATTTTTTTAACCCATCAAACACATAAGCCGTCATTCTTGATTTTGAAAACCATAACAGTTATACGTAAATGCCCCTATTAATTAGCAGAGTGCAGATTGAAAGGCAATTATTTTACAGCACCTTAACCTGTGTCACATTTCGCTTCACCTGTGACATTTTTTCCATGTTGTCATCAGTTCCTAACCAAATTTGATGGTATTCTGGAAGACACATCGAACTATATATGGATCAGAGTACTTTTGTTTTAAATTTCTTGTATGTGTTAAAGTTACTAGTCGAAAAAAATTCCCATTTCTAGTAAGTGTACGAAATTACACTAAAAATCATTCTTGTATATTTCATTCACATAAATCTTTAAAAGCACACTCTTTGCTCATCTGCCTAAAGAAATTGAATAGCATAATCCGTGTGTTTCTGAACATCGAATTTTAAAGCCAAACTATTTATTGAATACTTCAAGGTTCTGATTGCACTATATAACCCCCCAATATAAATCAAATTCTAAACCACTTTTAGCTCGAGGATTTCTTTGAAATCTAAAACACGAAAAGAACTTAATGCTTCTGAAATATAATATTATAGTAATGGTTTTTCTGAATGCCCCTTTTGAAAGAACTTCAGATATTTCATTTATTCTGCCCAGATTTAGAGGACCTTTAGGGATTTTCTGAAAAGAAGAGAAGTTATTTTTATGTATGAGCATTAAAGTTATTTTCAGTTCCAGACACTGAAGAGTTTGGAGAAAATAAGAAGTTTAATATACGTCTAAATACCTAAGGCCCCGTCTCAGTAATTTTACAGTGTTATTAGAATCGATCTGACCCCAAACAAATGCACATCATAAAATTACATTGGTCTTATTATTCCCCATTTTGCTTGACATTTCTCGGTGACTGCAGGTTTAAAACAGTCTTTCCCAACCTTTTGCACCAGTGGACTGACGAAAAGATTATCGTCGATATTTCGTAGACCGACTCAGCAATAATAATAATAATTATTATAATTATAATTATAATAAACTATAAATAGGTATTAAATCAAATGTTTTAAAAAATAAAATTTTTAGTTCATGCGGCATTCCATGTTATTTTTATAAAGTTTATATATGTGGACCAGCAGAAAAGTTCAGAAGATCGGTACCAAACCCCGTATCTGGGATTGAGATACACCAGGGGTTCCCAAACTTTTTCCCCGCGGCACCCTTGTCAGGCTAAAAGCATTGCGCGGCACCCTTGTCAGGCTAAAAACATTTCGCGGCACCCTTTTCAGGCTAAAAACTTTCGCGACAGATTTCCTAAAGCAATATGAATATGAAGGTTAGAATGAAGCAGTTTGGATGCATTTCGCGTTATTTTTTGTTTGTTTGTTTATAGGGCTTACTATCAAGAAAGTACTCTCTTGGGAAAGGGATATAGAATTTTGACAATACCCCATTTCAGGGAGTTCCTATAAAAGAGAGGCTACAGGACAGTCTTGAACGTGACTGAAATATTTTTGTTTGAGCCTACTTAGTGATCGGCTTGGCTCACTTTCTTGGGGATACCGGTTCAGAGGAAATTATTTGATTATACTCCACCAAAACATCTTTCTTGATTATATCCACGGCACCCCTGACATACACTCGTGGTACCCTAGGGTGCCGCGGCAGCCAGTTTGGGAACCTCTGATACACTGATTTCAAAATACAGCAGACCCTCGATTAACCGGGATGGTCGATAAATTCCTCATCTCGGTTAAGCGAATATCTTGGATAACCGTATTTACTCAAATATTGCTGAAAATGTTTGAAAAAATTACAGAAAATGTAAATTTTTTATACAACAGAAACAGGGAAGCAAACATTTCAGACCCCTTAATAAAATTGCGCCAAACGTCTTCCAGGTTGGCGACCTTTTGGTAAAAAATAGCCAAATTTAGCGCCAAGAATAAGCCTTTAATATTGAAGTCAGCTAAGTGATATCGTTAATATTTCGCGAAAAATCGAGAAAAACTTATATTAAACAATGGAGACACAGCTCCCTATCCACCGTTCTAGTTAACCGATCAACATCCAACAAAATGCAAATTGAAAGCGTAGAATATGAATTTCAGCCTAATTTAATTCCTAAAAGAGCAGATCACCCCAAAAAATCGTAGCAGTACTATCGTCATGTTCTGTGGGAATTTCGTTTTCTTCATTCTATAGAATTGTCCCTCATGATTTTTTTTTAACCGTGATGCTTTATACTAATTTCCGTGAATCATCAACATAATAAATTTGGACCATCCCGGATAATCCAATCCCGGTTAATTGAGAGTCTACTGTTTGTCAAAATATGCTGAAATCGAGAGGTGTTTGCACAGAACCATTCCGGAAATTGCTAAGGCAAATGGGATCGGTCTCTCAAATGTTATTAATGGAAGAGTATATCACAAGTCGGTGGTACAAGACTTCTTAGACCTCACAATCACTAGAACTTACACGTTGGGATTTTGGTCAAAGGGATAGTTGAAATTGCCATTGTATTTGTTCTCCACCATGCGAGTAGAACGACTGTGTTTGTCACACCACTGTTGTACAGTCCGTATAAGCAGCTTAAACATTGCTTGCGTAATGATAATGTGCATTTCGAAATAAGCATTTATTTTGTAATCGACGGCTTTTGAAATTTTTGAAAAATATATTTTGAAAAAGAATTCTGTAACGAGAAAAAAAATCTAAGCTAAATATTCATACGCAAGCCTCAACAACTGTAATTTTTTTAGTCGTCTAAAGACTTCGCCAGGAAGACAAAGTTAGTAAAGAGAAGCTAATCGGTGGTTGCCATTACTAGCGTTCTTTTCCATCGTTAACTAACGTTCTTCCACCGTGCATGTCTGTTTGTTTTTGGGTTATTGTTTCATTCACAAATTTGTTCTTACCTAAACAAAGAAAATTTGATTTAAAATAACAAATGTATTAAGTATTTGTTTTATTTAACCATCAATTAGCTTTAAATTACTTGTATTATGTCGAATAGTAAAGTAATTTACATTTTTTCTTACGATTAAGAAGTGGCACTACTATCTAAAAACACTTCATATAATTGATGACTTTTACCTAGCTGTAGATCTTATAAAAATTTTATCGTGAAAGTTAACCAAAGCCATATATTAGAGAGGATTCGGAACAAACTAAAGGGAGGTATTTATTATTTTCATTCACTGAAATATGCGAAAACTAAGATATTGCTCCCAAAAGTTACATGAAAACTAAAGTGAACAAATTAACGCAAACAGAAGGAATTTAAAGGCACTTAATTATTAAAACTATATTACTTGGCAACCCGAAATAAATAAAAATGTAACGGAATGCTGTACTTACATGTTATTCCAAATCGCCATCTTAATTCTACATTACCATTGCCACATAAATACAAAAAATCGTCATGGTAACTGCATATGTTTAATGATCGCCACCTTAGCCAGAGTCGGGGCGTTAAATTAGGAATCAACCCAAGAAAGACAAACACAGCACACTTATAGATTATGATACACTTTCTAAATTCATGGATTATGATGCACATTCGAAACAATATTTAAAACGGTGAAGTATAGTTGTAATATACTTGGCGAAAATTCTAAAATAGTTTCAGTAAGCGATTTTAAGATAGATTTCGATTCCAAAGATGGGTTTTATGAGACAAGGAAGAAAAATACGGCACACTTATCAATAATGATGCACTTTCCAACTTAATAAGATAAGGAAGAGAAATCTGGACAACGCATAAATTATGATACGCTTTTAAAATGTAGCTCTTCAATGGGTATATAAAATCTAAAAGTGTTTCAGATTCTTTTCCTTTTTTTTTATTGGTGCGTTGTGTTATTCCTTGCAAATATTACTACAGTCATACGTCGTTAGTAAGCCACCAGGATAATACATCCCTCTGCATATTACATCATCTTTTAGAAGTCCCGACATTTTTAATACGCCTTTCACAAACTGTACTCCGCTTATTGCATCCCTATTTTTTCAAACACTCCGTTCAAGACGTCACTTTTAAGAGCGCAATATGCGAACTCGGTCCCATTTCTTTGTCAAGGTTATCTATCAAAAGCACTTAACTTTTGTTGATCACGACTCTCAGCATTTTTACGAAGATTGTTGCCTTATCAACTTATTTTAGGAATTTATCCAGGACTATTCTTCGTTTTGACTTCCGTACGATGGCAGATTAACCCTTTAACGCGCAGTGTTCCCACTCTGGGAGTACCAAACTCTTACATTTTGACTGTTGCCAGTCACGAAGAATAGATTTGATTTCTATAAAAATAGTTGCGGGTGACATGGCTCCGCCAGAATCCTTTACTTTTTAGCACGTCATTTCCCGTAAAAAAATGGTCACGATTATTTTTAACAGCATTGACATCTGCTGAAAAATGGAAGAATGCGAGAACAGCTGGATAGATTGTCCAATACTGAAAAAAGGGCAGCCGTTGCCATCGCTCGACTTAACTACCAGCAAGATGGCGGACGATCGAAACGTTCATCGCGTGCCACAGATCTAGAGACCCTTTTTTGACGCAGCTGGCTGTGCGGCACAGACAGCTGCGTCAAAAACGGGTCTCTAGGTCTGTGGCACGCGATGAACGTTTCGATCGTCCGCCATCTTGCTGGTAGTTAAGTCGAGCATGGGAAAGGCTGCCCTTTTTTTCAGCATTTGGAAAGGGTTGCGTCTCAAAGGGTTAAATATGACAGAATGTATAGTTAAATTATACGTTTTACGTACCGTCTTTACTTACAATTTGCTTGATCTGTCGTCCATTTTTTTAATTTAAATTCTGATTCTACTAATTTATATAAATTATAAGATAAGTTAATTATAGGCATACTATTATATAAACATTTAGAATTTCGTTTTTCATTAATGATAAATTCCGCTTAACAAGTCACTCCGCTCAGTAAGTTATTTTCAAGTGGCCCTGAGAGTGGTATATTAACGAGGTTTGACTGTACTTCTTTTGCACTTTTATTTATTTACTAGCTGAAGTACCCGTCCTTGACGGGTTAGTGAATGCAAATTTCCAAAAAGTAAGAACTTTCGTCAGCATTGTAGGAGTACACAGAATGGATGTAGTATGTTGCCAAAGTAAAGAAACCGGAGTTATAATTTTTATGTATTGTTAAACTATAACATGTTAGAGAGTAACTAAGTAATATCATTTTATTCGCTTTAGTCGTAATTATGTGATGCACGAACGAATATTTACGCATATTGAAATAATTTTCGCAAAATCTCAAAATCTAATCAACATTTTTGAAAAATTGGAAGCCTAGAATTTAAGTTGAGTGACAACCTATCCTGTCACCCAATTTCGTTTCATTCCCTGCAGTCTTTATTTCGTGATACTGGAACAAAATTTCAGCATTTTAAAACGATTTTCGCAAAATCTCAAAATGTAATCAAAATATTTTAAAAATTCAACGCTTATAAATTAAAATTAGCAACTACCTATCATATCACTAAATTTCGTATCATTCGTATTAGTCGTTATTACATGATGTTTGAAGAAATATAAACGTATTTTGAGAGAATTTTCACAAAATCTCAAAATCTAATAAAAATGTTTAAAAAATTGGACACCTGTAAATTATGTTCAGCAACCATCTATCATGTGACCCTATTTCATATCATTCGCCTTAGTCGTCATTACGTAATGCGGGAACAAAGATTCACTCAGTTTTAAACGATTTTCGCAAAATCTCGAAATCGGATCGATTTTTTTTTAATTAGATGCTAATAGTTTAAGGTGAGTGACCACCTACCATTTCACCAAATATCATTTTTTCACCTTTGCAGTTATTACGTGATGTGCGAACACAAATTTACGCAGTTTGAAATGATTTTCGCAAAATCTCAAAATCTAGTCAAGATTTTTTTTTAATTGACGCCTAAGTTGAGTGAGCCCCTATCATGACACCCAATTTCATATCTTTCGCTTCAGGCGCTTTTACCTGATGCTCGAACACCAATTTACGCAGTTTGAAAGGATTTTTGCAAAATCTCAAAATCCAATCAAGATTTTTTAAAAATTTGAAGCCTATGTTTTAAGATGAGTGACCACCTATCATGACACCCAATTTCATATGATTCGCTTCAGTCGTTTTTAAGTGATGCTTGAACACAAATTTACGGAGTTTGAAAGGATTATCGCAAAATCTCAAAATCCAATCCAGATTTTTTAAAAATTCGACGCCTATGTTTTAAGTTGAGTGACCACCTATCATGACATCCAATTTCATACCATTCGCTTCTGTCGTTTTTACGTGATTCTTGAACACAAATTTACGCAGTTTGAAACGATTTTCGCAAAATCTGAAAATCTAATCAAGATTTTTTTTAAAATACGACGCCTATGTTTTAAGTTGAGTGACCACCTATCATGACACCCAATTTCATATCATTCGCTTCTGTCGTTTTTACGTGATTCTTGAACACAAATTTACGCAGTTTGAAACGATTTTCGCAAAATCTGAAAATCTAATCAAGATTTTTTAAAAATACGACGCCTATATTTTAAGTTGAGTGACCACCTATCATGACACCCAATTTCATATCATTCGCTTCAGTCGTTTTTACGTGATGCTTAAACATAAAAAGCGTCACGGACAGAACGACAGAATGACAGAATGACAGAACGACAGAATGACAGACAGACAAACTTTTTTTTGAGGGTCGCATCGGATTCCCGGGTGCTTGAAACGGATAGAAATCGCAAAATTTTTGAATTCCAAGAAATGTACAGACAAAAGTCTAATTTTATTTATATAGATATATCAATTATAGTTAAGTTAGTATTTTATATCTGAATAAATTTAATTTTAATACCTTTATTGCTTTCTTAGAAGTAAATGCCACCTTACGCCAAGTACTAACGTCAAAACTTTTTACAGATCCATTTAAACGTGCCATTTTTAAACACATGGCGTCGATTTAAAGTAGGTCCAAAATAATCGTAGGCTGTTCACTGTCTTTTTTATTTACCAGAGTCTTTTTAGACCACTTTTCGAACTATATTTTAATGCCAAGAAAATCCAAAATTTATTCAAACAATTAGTAACAACTAATAGTTCAACACTATTGGCAAAAATATTGGACTCAACTTTTACAATAAATATATTTTATGAATAGAAATGACGCAGAACTGTTTTCCGTAGATTTTACAAGGTCAGTACTGTGTATGGACATCTTTGAAGAATTCGTTTAGTTTTATTCCATAAAATAAATTATAGCAACCGAAATAAATTTAATTCAAATTATGTTTAACCAAAGACACACGAGTTAAAATGCGTTCAATAATTTGGCCAATACTTTATGTTGAAGGAAAAAGCAACATTTCGGTAATGAAGTAATTAAAATTACTTCGATTAAAAATAATTCTTCTTCTCTCATTAAAAGTTTTCAGTCACTTGACTTCTAGTTGAAATTTAGTAAAAAATGTTTTGGAAAGAGAAAGTCTAAATTTTAGAAGTCACAATTGAAACAAAACACTCGTAGAAACTTAAGTCGACTTTTTAATTGTAGCTGGATTTCCTTAAAATGTAGCAGATTAAATATAATTTTAAGCAATTAATTTTGAAAAAGCGTATGCATTTATTGTATCACTTATATCAACATTTACAAAGCAGATTAACGTGATACTTATGCATTAGTATTACACTGAATAACACTGTTAGGGGGGAAAATGTTGCGACAAATTTATTGCTGCTTTATATGTCTTTGAAGTAAAATTTTTATTACATGTTCTTGTACTATTTTATGTATTATTAATTACCGGAAAGAAACGTATTATTTGAACGATAATATCAGCATAATCATCTCTGGCACTTTTTAATGACATACACATTTTCTTACGCCGAAAATGGAAATCATGACATCTGTATTTTACTAAGAAACACTTAACATATATATTTTACTCATATTTCAAGTGCCGTACTTTTCACCTTTATTAACTAAATGAGATTAATATTACGGTTCCCGAATTACAGGATATGACTGAATCGAATGGTCCTTGTCAGATTTGTTGTCATCAAGTTTATACCCAATGACAAGAACTGAATAGAATTGTCACGACAAACACGCTATTTGCATTCACAGAATATCGATAATGCGGGGAATGCGTGTCTTGCATTTAAACATTCTGTTTACGTTATGTCAGCGTTAACTTGGATTCATCAATGCATCTTCTGAAATGAATGGTCTCAGATATCCCCTTCTGTACATTCGAAGCCCGTTCACAGAAAGATCTAAGCGTGCTTAGGCTGGCGTTGAAAGTTTAATAGCACAAAGCCGATGATTGTTATTAATTCATCTGCGAAATGGAATTGAGATGGCATGTTACATCGTGGACTACAAATCCCATTAAGCAGTTGTACACATTTTACGAGTGAACATAGTTTATGTGTTTTACCCTTTGAAACACAAACGGGGGCCAATTTGCGGAAATGGGGTCCAGGGGCAAAAGCTTCTTGGGGGAGGGGGGGGGGCTCTTACGAAAGCCACCTTACAATACAAAACAACTTTCATATCACACCATACAATGTAGGGTGTTATAACAGCATAAAAATGATTATTTAAATCAAGATACAAGATGAAATGCAATATTTCGATAATAATATTATGCAGGATAATAGTATTTCAATTGTGTTATTTAATTTTCAATCGTTAATTTCATTCCACATTTTTCAATTTACATGCTACACAATATTTTTGTATTTATTTTCGTAATGTCTATATCAGAGCATTTATTTATAGCGGAATAGATTTTCACTTTGCTTTACTTAGTAAGCTATTTCCTCTTATATGATAAGTTTTCACTGAATAATTGGCAGCGACTATACCGCATAGCTAAAAAAAAAGTTGTGGAAATAATGCTAGCGCTATGTGATAGTAACAGAGTAATTATTATCACTATTATTTTTCACAGTTTCTCTTCCGACAGAGTTGTATGGTGGGTAAAGCACCGTACTCCGGTTTGGGTTCAACTCCCGGCGGCTGGGGTTCGATCCAGGACTGGGCGTTGTTGTCATGTCCGTCCCTTCATAGGGAGCGACGTAGGTGCACTTACTAAGTGCCCTGATAATAAAGAGACCAACAGCAACAATTCCGGCCTGTTATGGGCAAGCCTTCAAGGCAGAGGCTAGCCATTAGAAAAATAAAGTTTCTATAGCTTTTATTCCGAATTAAAATCAAAATTTGCAAATTTTCAAACTTAAAGGGTAATTTATGGGTCCCCTTTTTGTTGGGGGTCCGGGAGCTTTCCGCAAATGCACTGTCAGAAATCAGTCCCTTATCGCAAGCATTTTCACATCAATGTAGACGACCAACTGGATAGACTGTCCAATGCTGAAAAAGTGCAGCAGCTGCCATTGATCCACTTCCGCTCAGGCAACTGTATCAGAAAAAGTCTTTAAACGCCCTAAGCTCTGTAGCGCCAGATGGGCTATTTCATCGCCTTCCAGATTGTTGGTAGTTAAATGGATCAATGGCAAAAGCAGCACTTTTTAAGGGTTGAGATCCCTTAACCCTACGTTTTGCGAGTAGCAGTACAAGCACTGAAATAAGGTGATTTCACGGTGCAACCACCGGGCGTCAAAGGGTTAAAAAGCCGTAAACTGTGCTTATACAGACTCGTTTCATTTTGGTTAAAATAAATTATAGTCATGGGGGAAATGTATATAGAAGTTAATGGGGGGGGAAGGGATTTAGCAAATTTTTTAATTAATTTAAAATAGATCTTAGCTGTCTAATTTAAAACGCTTGATAACAAGATTAAAATATGCGCTGTTGCATGAAATAATTGAGCTCAAAATTTAATCCCTCATTAATTCTTACCAATTTTGCAATATTTTGAGTAAATGAAGCCAGTGTTCATTATAGTTAAACAGCAAATTTTTATGGGAAAGAAGTAATTATGTTCCAGTGATTTTTTAAATAGCTTAAAAGGTAAACATGCTTCCGATTTAATCATCTGATTTTTTAATCTCATTCGAGAATAATTTCATGCACTCAGCGTGTGAGATCATAGCAGTGGAAATAATATTCAAATATCAGCCCTTTTCAATAATATTATTGCAGTTGAAAAAACAATCATCTCATCCTAATTTAATTAAAAATGTTTTGTTGAACTTAATAAAATTTGGTTGGATCGATTTCGATCGAGCATTTTTTGTTGTTGTTGTTCTTTTTTAATTGTTAAATTAACAAAACATTTCATTGAATTTATAAAAAAATTTGCTAATTCGCAAAATCATTCGGTTAAATACGCCAGCCAAATTTTTGCTGAATCGATGAAACATTTTTTAGTGAAGACTTACTGGCCTGAAATGTATCTCGTGATAAGGCGAGTTGTATGATCATCGTATGTGAGCAGTGGGAGGGGGAGGGGGGGATAGGGGGAGTCACAACACCCCCTCATGAGGTGAGGTCCACCATGAGGAATTTTTTGCCATACAAAATGAATATTCTTCACTCCGTTATCACACACACGTATGCATGAATGTGAGTTGCAGAAGTCGTAACCCCCCCTCCCCACCGAATGAAAAATATCTGGCTACGCCATTGTATGTGAGTATATATACATATGCATAGGCAACGTAAGTAGGTTACGTAAATTGAAAACAAAAGTCCAAATTACGTGGGAAAAAAAGACTACGCTAAGAAAAAAATACTCCTGTTAATTTTCAAAAAGTTATACTTTTTAATTCGTACCCCCGTTTAAAAATATTCCCAATTAGTCTAAAGTTCCCCATGCACTAATAAAGTGATGTGTAAAATTTGTAAATTATACCTAAAAAAATGTCCGAGATATGAAGTTAAATATATGCTGACTTAAACCACTTTTCAGTGGCTGTTGAATGGAAACAATCACATCGAATGATCACGTTTCAGGAGTCGTACAGAAATTACGAAAGAAAATAATATTTTGCACTCTGGACATTAACATTCAAATTCATGGATGGCCCATGTCCACATTTGTTTAAAGATATTTTCGAGACATTTTATAATGAAAGGCTGAAATTTTGTAAATCTCCTCATTAGTGTATGGGACCCATTTTAATAAATGGGAATTTTTGTCCGGGGGTAGTATACAAATTTGAAAAGTTGTGTGCGTGTTTGTGTGTGTGTACACGTTTTTTTTTTTTTTTTTTAATCAACGAGATAATTCCAGCGTAGTCTTTTTCCTACCATTTTTTGAATAATTTTTAAATTTACATTTCCCACTTTCTCTAATAGATAAAGAATTAAAACGTGTTACCACCTTTTTGAGAGACCCTGTATATATATATATATATATATATATATACATATATATAGGTACATACATATACTTATGTATATACACGGCGTGACATTGAAAACGCAACACCAAGAAGTGGTCAGAAAATTACGCAAATTTCAGGGTAAATGCACCTTGCCGAGTTATGCTTAGTGATATAAAATTGGCAGCTCGCCAGTGCAGGTGGAAAAAGATATACGGGAAGGAACCGGTAGAACGGACAATTTTTGTGAAAGTATTGCTGCTGGAGAAATTGTCGTAGAAATTTTATCCTTGTCACAGAGGACACGTGTAACCAGAGAATGCCAGGCCGCCGTCAACGGAGGCAGTTCCAGCAGACCGGCGATTTTACGAGGGGCATGGTGATCGGCCTGAGAAGGGCAGGTTGGTCTATTCGGCTGATCAAGGCAGACACACACCTGGATGTGTCCACTGTACACCGCCTGTGGCGAAGATGGTTGGAACAAGGAAATGTGGCACGTTTAGGGGATGCCGGTGCAGCCAGAGTGCCGTCAGCACGTGTGGATCGACGCATCCACCGACTAACGGTGGCGGCCCCGCAAGCTACTTCAACCTCCATTCTGCGACATGTTCAAGACACCTTGGATGTTCCTATATCGACCAGGACCGTTTCCCGTCGATTGGTTGCTAGTTGCCTGCTAGTGGCCAATCGTAGTGACCTGGTCGATTGGTTGCTAGTGACTAGTGGCCTGCACTCATGGCGTCCATTAAGAAGACTGCCATTGGCTCCACAACATAGACGCCAACGACTGCAATGGTGCCAGGCTAGAGCGACGTGGTCGACAGAATGGCACAGGGTCGTGTTCTCAGATGAGTCACGCTTCTGTTTCTCCAGTGATAGTCGCCGCGTACGAGCATAGCGTCGACGTGGAAACAGGTCCAATCCGGCAGCAATTGTAGAACGCCCCACCGCGCGACAACGTGGCATCATGGTTTGGGGAGCAATTGCGTATGACTCCAGGTCACCTCTAGTTCGAATTCGGGGCACTATGACGGCTCAACGATATGTGGATGATTTGCTCCAGCCGGTGGCACTCCCCTACCTTAACGGTTCCTAACGCCCTGTATCAGCAGGATAACGCTTGACCGCACACTGCTCGCATCAGCCAACGTGTTCTGCAAGGTGTACAGACGCTTCCCTGGCCACCGTACTCTCCTGATTTGTCGCCAATCGAACACATTTGGGATGTGATTGGACGCCATTTACAGACCCTGCCACTAGCCCGTTCAGAAGACGAACAGTGGCAAATGTTTGACAGGGAATGGAGAAACATTCCTCAGGACGCCATCCGTACTCTCATTGACTCGGTACCTAGACGTGTTGCTTTGTGTATCGCCGTCCACGGTGTTTCGACAACCTACTAAGACGACGCTGCTCTCCATCTGTATTATGCATATCATTTTGAAATAAAAATCATTTATTGTTCACTGCTGTCTCTCTCTGTTTGCAGAGTTTAAAGTCTCTCTGGCCACTCCTTATGGGTGTTGCATTTTCAATGTCGGGCAGTGTACATATATTGATATGTTGACAACACTTTTGTATACTTCTCGACAAATATCTCAAGCGAGTATATCACGTTTTTTTACACCTCAATAAAGGGAGTAAATATGTTTGTCTATTTTATGTTATATCAGTTACAGATTTTGAAATAATTTTTCAGACTTAAATAGAAATTTAAAAAAAAAAATCTGTAAATATGTGAGTATTAAGTACTTCTGTAAGAAATATTTTAAATTGCAAAAATTGTTCTATCTACACATTGCGAGCTATTATTTCTACACAGATTCGAAAACACTAATTGATCATCAAGTGTTACGTCAAATACGATGGAACTGCCCACGGTGCTGCTGCCTGTTAAGTCGCTTCCATTGCAGTAGTTCGCAATTCCTGCTGATGTGTAAAAAAATTTTAGGTACAAAAACTCCTTCAGAGTACCGAATGATAAAAACCGAGGGAGAGAAATCTGAACTAAACGGAGGATGAGTCAGTCCCTACCAAAATTCTGCTGTATCAAGTAGAGTAGATATAGCTTTGACAAATGAAGTCATGGGCAATCATGCATTCCGTCTATAAACATGCTTGATTAACAACTGTTTAAGCTTGCAAAAATTTGATAACTTTACTTACCGCACACAAAAATAAAGAAATCTGCCATAACACATACCATGTTCGTTTGTTTCTCAAAAGCTAATAAAATCAGTCTTCAACAGGACGCCGTTCCAAATTTCATTTTGTAGTTTTAGTTGAATAGCATCATTTTGGTGTATGAGCAATTTGCAAAACAGCTATCTGTACGTTTAATCTGGGTCACCACTCCTGATTTCATGCATATGACGATACTGGTTGAAATGAATTAGCAAATAACAGAATTTTCTATAATAATAAAGGAAACCATCGTAAATTTTCAAAAGATAAAATTTATTTAATAGAAAATGCACTGTTTTGCCAAGACGAGGAAAAGTTCGTCTACAACAGTAGTAGATAAATGTTCGTTCACCTCAGGGGCAGCCATGTTAATTGTGGGCAACTGTATAACTGCTTTCCCTGGGTTGAGCGGGGAAGGGGGGCGTGGTCGGACCGGATGTGGGGAGCGGATGCTAAGACCGGATGTTCGAAGGGTTGATAAGAATTTTTTTTCCTTTTTTTTTTCAAATAAGGGGACTTGAAATTTTTTCAGACTTTAACAATTTTCTCAAATAAGGAGACTTGTAATTTTTTCAGACTTTAAGATATTTTTGAAATAAGGAGACTTGTAATTATTTCAGACTTTAACATATTTTTCAAATAAGGGGACTTGTAATTTTTTCAGACATTAAGATATTTTTTGAAATAAGAGGACTTGGAAAAATTTTCAGACTTTAAGATATTTCTCAAATAAGAGGACTTGGAAAAAATTTTCAGACTGTGATGC